>VZSF01009536.1:75241-347115 GCA_013398295.1 Chionis minor | reverse complement strand
AAGAAGTTCTTTACTGTGAGGGTGGTGAGGCACTGGAACAGGTTGCCCAGGGAAGTTGTGGAGGCCCCATCCCTGGAAGTGTTTAAGGCCAGGCTGGATGGGGCTTTGAGCAACCTGCTCTAGTGAGAGGTGTCCCTGCCCATGGCAGGGGGGTTGGAACTTGATGATCTTTAAGGTCCCTTCCAACTCTAACCATTCTATGATTCTATGATTCTATATTCTCTCTCAGTGTATGTGCTCACTCTCTCATTTCCGGATAGTGAAAAGACACAACCTTGAGCCACAGCACAGCAGTTTCTGAGGGATGCTGGCTGTTAACTAAGCTGGGGAGAGAAGGAGAGAAGACTGCCTGTGTGAGAGTGTTGCCCAGTGCTCTACAGAGAGTATGACTTGAAATGGTTTCAGGGAAACAGGACGTTAGTTTTTGTTGTTGTTGTTCTGTTTTTTTTTTCTGTTCGCTGCCCTGGGAGGAGGAAGCCTTGAAGCACACTCACTGCTGCTGTACAATTTTCTCTCTCAGCTGCTCTGCTGGAAATTAAATGTACTCCTCCTGGACAGGAGAAAGCACACTTAATCAACACAAAATGCAACTTCACCGTTGTTTTCTGTAGTACAAAGGGAAGGTAAGAGAGAGGCGTTTGTCCAAAATCCTCATTTAAAGACAAATTTGGGAACTGGTATCAGAGGTACTGTGCTGATTTTTTTTTTTCTTTACTTTGGTTTACTTTCTGTTGATGTTGAATGTACTTTCAATATTTGTCAGGTTGTTTGAACCGTTTTGTTACAGGTTTATTCCAGGTGTTCCTTAAGTGTAATATAATGTATTGTTCCTGTATATTTGGAGTGTATGTTTCCTCAGTTGTGAATTATTTTGCTTGTGTTTACTTTATGAGCAATGAAGGCTTTTTACAACCAGCTCTAGAAGCACGAGAGCTGCAGTGTGAAGGTGAGGCACTGCATTGTTGGAGAGCTCGTGTTCAGTTCTGTCTTCAGGCAGGAGTCATTCAGACCTGCCACAGATCACTGGCCTCTGGTGATCTGTTCACGTGCAAGTTGTTTGAGGCTGTTCAGCACTTGGTTTAAGATGGTTTCAATGAATATTGTTAAATATATCAGTAGCAGTTTTTTTCTAGAGAATGCGGTTGGCTCCTTTTGCCTGTTAGCCTCAGGTTTTTTCAGTTGTGACTGAGGGCTTCATAGAACCACAGAATTGCCTAGGTTGAAAGGGACCTTTCAGATCAGAGTCCAGCCATCAACCTAACAGTGCCATAACCACCACTAAACCATGCCCCTAAGCATCACATGTACCTGTCTTTTAAATACCTTCAGGGATGGTGATTCCGCCACTTCCCTCATCAGCCTGTTCCAATGTTTGATAACCCTTTCACTGAAGAAATTTTTCCTAATATCCACCCTAAACCTTCCCTGGTGCAACTTGAGGTTGTTTCCTCTTGTGCTATCGCTTGCTACTTGGGAGAAGAGACTGACCCACCTCTCTAAGACCTCCTTTCAAGTAGTTGTAGAGAGCGACAAGATCTCCCCTCAGCCTCCTTTTTGCTCCTCCTAAGATTTGTGCCCTAGACCCATCACCAGCTTTGTTGCCCTTCTCTGGACATGCTCCAGCACCTCAATGTCTCTCTTGTAGTGAGGGGCCCAAAACTGAACACACTATTTGAGGTGGGGCCTCACCAATGCCGTGTACAGGGGGACAATCACTTCCCCAGTCCTGCTGGCCACACTATTCCTGATACAGGCCAAAATGCCATTGGCCTTCTTGGCCACCTGGGCACACTGCTGGCTCATGTTCAGCCAACTGTCCACCAGGACCCACAGATCCTTTTCTCCCAGGCAGCTTTCCAGCCACTCCTCCCCAAGCCTGTAGCGCTGCCTGGGGTTGTTGTGACCCACGTGCAGGACCCAGCACTTGACCTTGTTGAACCTCATGCCATTGGTCTCAGCCCATTGATCCAGCCTGACCAGATCTCTCTGTCGATCTGGCCCCTTGGCCACCTAGGCACATTCATCATGCCTCATAACCATGTGGTTGTTTGCGGGAAGGCAGTTTGGATGTCAATTTGGTTTGGAGGCACTTCTTTTTGAGCAGTGTCACTAACAGGCCTTTGCTGCTTCCACCAGCAGAGGCTGAGCCACCGAAGTAACAAAATTCCAAGCTCTGGGAGATGTTAGTTACTTCCGCTGCTGTAGCAAGCCTGTTTGTGTACAGACTTTGTTTTTTCAGAGGTACTCACCTGTCATTTTCTGAGGGCCGAGCTAATGAATTACTACATGGCCCTTCTTGGACTCTAGTTGATTGTCAGTTTATGCCCAGGTGCTCTTGGGATTGGTAATATGTCTAGAATTGCCAACCTGACTGACTAATTGGTCAGACTGAATGTAGTTTTTGTTCTACTTGTCAATTATTAAAAGGCTTTTTCATTCTCTGTCTTCTATTTGGTAGCTTAGCTTTCTGGAGGATTCTGTAAGATTTTATTTTAATCAATAACCACACATTCTATAAAGATGCTGCTTGTTAGGCATGTGCCATTCTGGGTGTGAGATACAACAGCAGATGATGCTGATCCCTGTACAGAAGAGCCAGCAAATCAAATTTCTGTTTGAGTTTATTCCAGAAATACTAAATCTGTAAAGCTATTGTGCAGCTGCAATCCTGATGAGCGTACTTCACAAGTACTAGCTGACAAAGGTTCCTTAGAGTCTCCAGTGGCTTCTAAGCCTCCTTGCAAACCCAGCTGCAGCAGTCCTAGGTCAGTGCCTGCCCTGACCTAGATCCTCAGATCTTACAGATCCCTCAGACGAGTGTTTCTGCTGGCTGCGTCGCAGAGCTGCTTCTTGCTTCTCTGACTGGTCTCGCTTTCTCTTTTTATTAACTCTCTCTCTTTAAGACCTGACAGAAGCAGCTCCCCGCTTCCAGGCTCTCAGTCTTTAATGGGTGACTTGGCTCAGGCTGGCCCAAAGCAGCTGGGAGCTGCACCCAAAGGGCAACATAACTGCTTGGTCAGGAGGCACACATGGGGTGCAGATGGTACAATTATGGTGCTTGTAACACCTAGCAAACTGTAGTACAAACAATTTTTTTTTTTTCCTCAAGCTGTTCATTTGACCTAATCTAGGGTGATGTTCAGGTAGCTGTGTTCACAACCATAAATGCAGACCATCCTCGTTGAATGTCAAGATGGGCTCTTGAAAACATGAGAGCGCTAGAGCTTCTAACAGACTACATTCTTGGTGTTTCTTTTCTTAACAGGAATAAAACATACTGTACCCTGTCCTGCTTGCACAACAAGTGAACTGCTTTGGCTAAAATTTTCTGTTAAACGAAATAAAAATCAGTCTAAAGCAGAACTCTAGCATGGAAAACTTCAGCTTGAACAGTTTGACAAAGCTGCAAGTAACTGAAAACAGGGCTTTCTCATAGAAATAGCTGGCAACTTTAATATTTGGCAGCACCGGCAGTCACACCTATTGTAAGAGCTATATTGTCAAGTGTGTCCGGATTTATTATGTGCCACTGGGATGATGACCTGTTTAGCCAAACATTTCAATAAATCACTCTTGGGCAACTGACACAGATGACCAATACTGTGACATTTTTGAACACTTCTGAACAACAGATTTATGGTGAAACAGGGCTGGTTATTATGTGGGTAATAGAACACAAAAAGTACATATTGATGGATTGTGTTCAAGCCACATTTCAGAGAGTGCCCTTGGGCTCAGCACTCCAACATATTTTGTTTGCTTTGACCTTTGCATAGATCTTAGAAATGTTGGCTAACCACCTCATGCTGACAATGTCATTAGGTATTTTGGGGAGACTTTTGTGCAAATGCAGAGGTATTCTTACAGTATTTAAAATGCCTTAAATGCTGCAGGCTTTCATGGAATACCAACATGGTGACCTTTGCTTCCTGGCTCTGATAGCTAAGGAAATCTCATTATAGACACTGCAGTGTAACTTTGGTTTGACTCAGTGTTATATTTCTTTCTACTAAAAAAACCAACAAAAAACTGCTCATAATGTAATTTAGCCCATAAGGCTAAGGTATTTTATCCTATGGTTTTATGGTAGTTTTCTTATTGCTGTGTGAAGTGTATTTCAGAGAACAGTAGAAAGTCTTTGTAACAGCTTTTGGAAAGGGGACCAGAAACACTTGCAGCTCCTTAGGCATCCCTTGTGTTCCTTGTGTGGTTGGTAATTGCTAACCTTACATAGATGATGCACCAGAAAGCATAATTAGTTACCCTCACTGCCTGCAAAAACCTTCTTGGAAAAAAGGAATGGGATAGCTTGTTCTGTTCTCTTATGTTATGCCCTGGGTCACAGCTGTGCGAGCTGTTTAGGAGGTCTTCTGTAGTTGTGAGAGCACTGTTTGAATGAGACATTACATTGACTGCTATCTGGATATTTGGCCAGCTCTGTAATTCGAAATTATCACCAGCCACATAAAAATATCAAAGAGTTTCAGACTCTGGGTTTATTTTGGAGTATAACAAAGGATGTTTGATTGTGAAGCTGGGGTCTGGGTTCAGTCTATGAGCACCACCACAGTTTTGGAACCACTTTTGAGCCATTGAGAGTCCTGTAGTGTCAAGGTCCTGACTGAGAAACTGGCCTGTGGGTTGTGTTGCTCGTAGCCCCAGAAAGTGCAGTTAAGACTGTGTGAATTCCTCGTTCTTCCATCACAGACCACATCTGATAAGGCACCCTGGGACATGAATCGCAGGAATCTCTTCATTTTCCCTGGTTCTATTTGACTTTGTGTGCTGCTAGGGGAGAAACTGGACACAAATACAGGAGAACCGAAAGTACGGTCTGTCTTTTCCAGCTACCAAACCTTTTTTCCTTTGAACCTGAACCAGCCTTTGGGTAGAGTACGTTCTGTCCTATACCCACCACTGCAATGCCACTTCTCTAACTGCCTTTTGAAACCTGCTGGGGTGGTTCCAATACTCTGAAATAACAAATACAGCTGTAGCACCAACAGACTGTTATTTTGACATTGCTTTATCACTTCCTAGTAATTGTTTCATAGTTCACTGTGCCCTCCAAGAGATGACTTGCTTCTTGCCATAAACATTTGTGTTTAAACAATATGCAGCTCTGTCATGACTACAAGAGAGATCTCTCTGTTATGCTGGGAAGGAAGGAAGAGACTAACCTGGGAGAGCTGCAAGGATTATTTGGGAGACGGATTAAGAATTAAATGACCTTTTAGGTGAAGATCCCTTTGAATGGTTTTAATGCATCTGACAGAAAAATAATTCAACTGTCTATCATTTTGGAAAGATATTTAGGCATTTGTTGTTACTCCCGTCTTTGTGTTCTGTTTAGATCACTTGTATTTCTGAGAAAGGACAGCTTGGAAAGCAGTTGTACCAAGCAGACTGCCTCAGACTCAGGTCAAACTCTTTTGTCTCATAGATTGACCTGTTATCCTGCTCTCTGAGAGATTTCTGGTTTCCTCTTGTACCCTGGGGTTAAATTCCCTTTGGAAATAAATGGATGCAATTTGAATAGGTTGTAAACTGCATTTTGGTTTTTTTGGCTTCTCTACAGCAGTCAAGCAGGAACAATAGTCTTCTGCCTGATCACTCTTGTCGGGAGAGGTACAGGAATTTGCAGCTCTGCAAGGGGAGTGTATTTGTCCTGCTGATGTCCCTTGTAGCGCGGAGGAATACCTCATGGCCTCCCTCAAAAGCCTGAGGCAGTCTGGAGGAGGAATATTTGGATTTTTATAGATAATTTTTGCCTTTTTGTGGGCAAAGCAAATTGTATGAATACCAGAAAGCCTAATTAGATGTCTTAATGCCCTTAAGACCTATTTAAATGAGAATAAATGGAATCACTTATTTCAGTAGCTGCCAGTGAGAGGAGTATCTTTTGAAGATGTTTGAAAGTGTATTGAGAAATTAGTGTGTAAAATGGTTTCACTTTAACATTTATGTAATCGCTGATTAACAGTTGCTGAGACCGAGCTGAAAGTCATCTCTTTTGCCTTGTTTCTTCTCTCTCAGAAAAGACCCAGCAGAACAGGCAGACCTTAAACTCCAACAGGCAGGTCAGTGGATTTTTGGCCTTTGGGTGAGTTGGCTGCGGGGTGGGGGAAGAAATAGAGTGGAGGGAGGGGGGAAGTTGGTGCTGTGTTGCAGGAAGCAGCTGTGTTGGTCGCTGTTACCGGTTCAAATGGAATGGCCTGGCCGCTTTAAAGTCATGTCTCGGGAGCTTTTGCAAACTCAGTATCTCGCAAGCCGCTACTGTTGATTCTTTAACCTGCAAAGAAGATGGGGGAGCGGCATGCTTTTGCTGTCAGGACTGGCAGTGCTTGGATGTTTTGTTCTCCTGTCTCAGAAGCCAAATGGCTGCCAGCCTTTACTGTGTCACTGCTTCGCTACTCCACACCTAAAGGCAATAGGAAGACTTTTATCTTCTCCCTCCTCCTTTTTCTCTTCATAGTTACTTTAGTGCCTCCAAGGAGTTACAGATTGGCGCTTTACCTCCCTCTTACCCTTGCTGATTGCAATTCCGTGCAGCCCTGACTGACAGAGGTCTTTTCAGAGAAGAAAAATGGCCCTTTTTCTCTCCATATTCGATTCTTGATCTCTGTGAGCAGAGAAACAGATGGAAATTGGTGTTACTTGCTGTAGTAACACGGATCTTGAGGAGAGTTAACAAAGTGTTTCTGCAGGACTGGCTTAAAGGTAAGTGACGTATCACAGAACTAAATTGGAAACAGACGTTTATGTAGCACCCAGGGAGAGCCCTAAGCTACCATCGCTGCTCATTCTGAGTTTTGAGCCCATAACTGAGTTTTAATGGAACTAACCCCTTCCTATGAAATGGCATTTTAAGGGTACTGAAAAACCTTAGATCTGGGTGTGGGGGTTGCAATTGTGTAGATGGGTTTTTGGAGCGTGATGAAAGAGGAGAGAAGTTGGGTGCAGTCACCTGTTACCAGCTGTTGGTTCCCCAAAGTGTTGCTTGAATGAGTCCTGTGCACATGCAGGAGTGTGGGCCCAGGCTATAAGGAATCCTGCGAAAAGATATCCTGACACCCTGGGGACTCTGGGTGGGGACAACTTAAGATGTGGCTGCTATGCATGAAGCTGTTTGTCTGAAATACTTCTATGTGTACTACTTGGCCAGCAAGTTAATTAACATGTGCATGCTAAGTCGGAGACAACGGGAAGCACTGAACTTTTGCAATTATGCTTTGAGAAACAAAATGGTGAGCAGAACTGGAGGAACTATGTTTTGGCCTTGGTTTTCAGTGAGAGGGATGGAGGAAGTACACATTTCTCAGGGGGAACAAAAAGGAGAGACATGGTAAGGAAGGGAATAAAAAGAACCTTGAGAGAGAGAAAAGGTTGACCTTGCCTGGGAAGTCTGGGGCAGGCAAAGGCAACGGGAAGAGACAAGCAAGTTGTTAGAGCAGTGTGGCTAACTTGGCTTTGCTGTGAGAGCCACCAGGCCAGACAACGTGAATGAGCTGGGGAAATCGTTAGGACACAAATTGTAATCCATCCAGAGAATCCTGGGCTACCATCAGGAGGGACTTGACACAACCCCAAATCTAGCTCCAAATAGCCAAAAAAATGAGAGAGGTGAATATGCAAGGAACATATTTTCTTTCCTCTTGGCCTGTATTTCTCATGTTAACTAAGGAGCAGTCTTAGTTATGGAGCTACTGAGTAGAGTCAGCTTGAATAAATACTTGACACCTAACTCTGTACTGTTTAGTTGTAGTATGGCGTACGCGGATAACTGAATGTTTATATAAGCTGCTAGACGGAACAGGTAGCACTTGTCTTGCAGGGTCAAGGCAGTTGGGCTTCTCTCCACTCACCGCCTCCCCAGTATGAAGAAACCATGTGCCACGGTCTGCCAAGACTTGGAGTAGCTAAAGTGGTCCAAACATTGCAGTCTGACTCATGCTACATGACTGGCTAAGGTGCTTTGTCAATCAAAATCTCTCAGCTTTTGGTTTTTCACATTAAAAACTTTTTTTTTTTTTTTGGGGGGGGGGGGGAACTGAGTACAAAACAATTAAAAGTTTATTAAAAGAAAATATTTTTTAAAAATCCTTCAAGAAAAATTGTATGTCTGTCAAAATGAAGGGAGTAAAAGAGGAAAATACAACTAGTTTTTCCAAGCCAACTGTACATTTTCAAACTCTCAGTTAAGTAATTCTGCATTTTCTGTGTTCGAGATGTCTCTTTATCTGACAGGACTGAAGGTCTGAATTTCTTCAGATAAATAGTAATTTGATAAGTATTTTCATAAACTAGCAGCAGAGCATATTTGACAGTGGAGCTGTTCTGTGCTGGGAGCAGATTTGTTTGGAAAATGCAAATTCATTTAAGTGTACTGTCAGCAGTAAGAGGTTTTTGTAAAGAAGCTTTGTCAGGAACGTTTCTTCATTTCTGAATGAATTTTTTGTAAGAGAAAGTTCTGTGAAAGAGAAAAGGCTCTTCAGAGAAGGAAAGAGTCTTCTGGCTATAGTGTTGGAACAGGAATCTGAAAAATGGCTTGTTATTTTCAGTTCTGACGCTGACTTCCTCTGTGGTCTTGGACAATCACAAATGTCTTGTTGTTCAGAAGTATCCATAAAATCTGAGCAGTTGGATTTTTGGGTACTTGTTCAATGGCAATAGACCTGTGCTGTTCAGTGCTTTAAAACTAGGTGATTGACCATAGGCGTCATATGTGAAGTAGTTAGGAAACAAATTCATGGACACTTGAAGGAAATACATAGGCCCAATTCTTTGCTTGCTTTCCCATTATGAAATGTGAACAAATGCTGCTTTGGAGCTAGAATTAGCAATTTGTGAGAAATTCTGAGATCTGGAAAGAAGGGCTGAAGCTGTCAATTACATACAAACTGTAAGAAAATTTGGATTGTAGAAGCTCTGAAATGTTTCATTTTAATCTCTTACACTGTTACAATTTGCTGGAAAAGTCTTGGGCAATAAGAAAGACTATTTGGGTCCAGCCTAAACACTCTGCCATTTCGCTCCTGCTCTAATGACATTTCTACAGGTCTTTTATTAAGTGATAATGTGTGGAGGCAAGTCCAAGAATTCACTCGTCAGGAAGCTTCTTGGCTTCTGAAGAACTGAGGGTTAGGATAGCAGAACTGACTTGTAGGCCTTCAATTTTTCTTGCTTGTGGGAAAACGTTAGATGGACGCAGCTCTTCTGAAGGGATAGCTGTGACTGAAGCATCAAATGAATTTGATGTTATTAATGACCTCCGTTGAAAAACTTTGCTGAATTACCATCTGTTAGCTCATCTCACTGCCAAAATAGTGCTATAGTGGTCTGACTGCATGTAAGGTGGCAGGACATGTAGTATTTTGTTACAGCATGAAAAGGCTGATAGCGCTGACATTGGGAGTGACCCAGCTTGGGTGTATTACTTTGCAGAGTTTATAACTTCAATGTTGAAGTGTATTCTGCTATCAATAGCAATATTAGATCGGCCTGTATAAGGACTAGTAAGATTTAGAGGGGTCACTGTAATGTCCCAGTTCTGGAGTTGATTACACCTTTGCTAATGCAATTGATGAAGTAAGAAAAGTAAATGTTAACGCAGAGAATTAGACAACAAACATAGCTTAGTTTGTTTCTTTAGCACTGAAAAGGAAGGAGGGGAAAATTTACAAATTTCACGATGCTAATGCTAATGAGAACTGTAAGTTTCTGTAAATAAAAGTAATTCTTCTATAATCTAAATGTGATTGTCTTTCCTTTCCCCTATTGGCTGGAGACTTGCTTTCATAATTTTTCTAGGAGTTTCTGTTAACTAAGCTCTTAATTTCTTTTGGAGAGGGTGATGCTTGGGGCAAGAAATTAGTTTTGGTAGTGTTAGCTTGTGCCTGCTTCTATGGGAGAATCTTTTTGTGTATGGATAGGATGGGCTGGGGTGTCAGTCACCTGAAAGGCTGCCCCTGGCGGGCCAGAAGTGAATCCAGTGGGTTACTATCAAAGTCACAAAAGATTTTACTTACCTATTCAATATGGAACAAGTGGAAAGAGCAGGGTGTTGGAGAAATATGCTCTCTTTGTCAAGTGGAGAAACAGCAAAATTTGCTGTCGCCTTGAGTCATCATTGTTCCTTGGCTCATAGGTAACATGTAAATTGATATTACAGTTAAAAAGAAGCATATCCTTAGATGATGGTATAGTCTTATGGCTAGCCAGATATAACAGCTGTTTTCCATTCAGCTCATTCATCATGCTTACGGCACTGCAAATCTCAGAGATACCACTCCTCGCTTGCCTTCTCCTCCCTCAGCCTCTAGTGCCTCCACGTAAAGCCCTTACCCTCTGGATCCTATCATCGATCATTTAATTGGCAAGAGGCAATGGGCATAAATCAAAATGTACGAGAATCCATCTGATGCGAGGAAACACTTCTTTGCTATGAGGGTGGTGAAAATTGGAACAGGTTGCCCAGAGAGTTTGTGGCGTCTCCATTTGTGAAGACATTTAAAACCCAATCAGACATGGTCCTGGGCAGCTTGTTCGGTGATATCAAGAGGCCCCTTCCAATGTCTGACTCAACTGCATCCTTCTTGAGATGAAAACTGCATGCAGTACCTGAGATGTGGGCATGCAGAGATGTTACGTAGTGGAAAAATAACATCTTATGTCTTGCTCTCACTGCAGTTTCCTCACCTGCCAGTTTTTTTGTCTGCTGACTTGGTTCTGTGAGCTCCTTTTGAAGTTCCTTGCCATCAGCATAGTATTCGACTACTTGAAAGTGTTCAGTAGTATTCACAAACTTAGAAGTTTAACTGTTTATTCCCCTCTTCAGGTCACTGATGAAGATACTGAGTAAAACCAGTGTCAACTCAGATTGCTGAAAGACTCCACTGCTTACTCTTCATCCTGAAAAGTGATTGTTAGTCTTGAAGGCTTATCCTTTCCTTCTTGTTTCAACTGTTTTTCATGTGTGAAAGAGCCTCTATTATCCAGTCCTATGGCATCTTAATTTGCTGTGGAAGCTTACTTAAGGCTTTTTGAAAATCTAAATATGTTCTATCTGCAGGATCCTGTTTATCTGAGTGCTTACTGGCATCCCTGTGGAAGTCCAGCCAGTTGATGAAGCAGGATTGCCTTTTGCAGAAGCCATGGTTAATCCTCAACACAGACTCAGTTTCCCTGTGTGCTTGCTGGTCTTACTGTTTTATACAGACTGTGTATGTCCTACTGCTGCTGGAAATCACTCTCCAGCTGTTCTCATGATGCCCTTTGAAGCCTTTCTTGTAAATGGGAGTCCACTGTCAATCCTCTGACAAAGGCGTGCTCTGTGATTATCAACTACAAACCTTGGCCAGCAGTTCTGCAGTTCCACATTTGAGTTTTGTCAGAGCTCTTGGGTGAATGCCATCCACTCCTGGTGATATACAAGCCTTCAATTTGTCTATTTGGTCTAATACTTCCTGGGTACTTGTTTCAAACTGGTCTAGCTCCTCCAAGCTATCTGCTGCGATGAATGTGTAAGTGTGCGATCTCTCCAATACCTTCTGAAGTAACAACTGATCAAAAGCGTGCATTGAGTTTCTTGGCTGTGGTATTACTATTCCTGAGTGCCCCTTTAATAACATAGTCATCAAGTAGTCCTACAAGCTCCCGTGCTGGCCTCTAACTTCTAGTGTAGTCAAGAGACTCTTTACTGTTTAGCCTCGTGTCTTTACAAGGCATTCTTCACATTCTTTTTCAGCTACTTTATTTTCTATGATAATTAATGGGATTTTCTGTTCTAGTTTGGACAAACTGTATTTTTTTGCATTGTACCTTAATTTGAAATTGTGCCCTACAAAAATCTCCTGTTTATTGTTACAGTCATGGACAATAAGGTTTGTTGCAATCCTGGACCACTAAGAATCATGTGAGACCCTTTTTGGCATCTCCCCAACACATACTTTGTGTCGTTATTGCCTTTGATTTGGGTAGCTAAAGTGCCAGTGCTCAGTGTGCCACTTGGGTGCAGCATGTCTGTGCTGGCTCTGGAATGAACAGCTGTTACTGTTGTGGTTGGTTACAAAATGTGCTTGTTATAATGAAACGGCTCAGTGCAGTTGTGTTCACAGCATACAATAAAAGAGGAATCCCTGGGAGCTGGGAGGCAGAGAAAATCTGAACGCAGAGGATTGAGAAGTATTTCAGATCAACTTTGTGTAAGGCCTGGACAATAAGTTGATGTATCTTTCACTCTCTTTAGTTTCATGGGCCCGAGAGGGTTAAAAGCACCACCTGGTAAAACCAAAATCTTCATGCTTCAACAGTTCAACAGTGATGGCTGCATAAGAAAACTTAGGGTCAGCATGTATGAAGAATCATCGTTAAGTGTCCAAATCCTGACTTTTTGAGGGAGCCTTCTGGATTTTATCTGCAGTGACAAACCCTGACTTCCCCAGTGTAGCAATGGAGAATATATGAAGCCACGATGAAAGTGCTGATATTCTTCAGGAAGAAGAAATCTAAATGAGTTGGGTCAGGATCTGAGAGAGAAGAGAGCTGTGATAGACATCAAAGCATCAAAGCTATGTTTTAAGCAGAATAGCTGTTGACCAAATGGAGGCATTAAGTTAGTCTTCAATATTTTTTTTCTTTTAATTTCCAGTTGAGTTCTTTGTCTGTGCTAGGTTACTTAAAAACTTACATGTCTACCATTTAGTGTTCTGTTATGTATACGCACTATTTTAAACAGAAACGTTGCGAGTAAAAAACGTTGACTCCAGAGGCAGATTAGAGGAATCTTTCTGGAGAAAGTAATTCACCTGGCATGGTGATTGAAGTAGGCTGACTCCTCCCTCACAAGATGTGCCTGGGCCTAATCTTGCTAGGAGGAGTAAACACTACTGGATGCTCCTCTTGAATGCTTCGTATCTCAAGGTATTCTTGAGGAAATTAAGTCTAAAACTAGAGAGTAGTTTTGGATCTGGCTCTGGTTCTGACTTTGTGTGGTGACTAGTGAACTTGCTGCAGTTTTGTGGACCACTGTTGCTATTTGGTGGCATTTTGTAATCCTCCTTAGTTTCAACGAATAGTTTTTAAATAAAACCTTGGCAGGATGTATTCTAGCCCACCCAAATATTCCTCAGTTTTCGAAGTGTACGTGTGTGCCAAATGCAACTTATTTTGGAGTAGTGCTCAGTGGCAGCTACTTTGGGTGGTGGGAGGCTAAGCAATAGTCATCTGGGTCCATCTGAGGTAAATTTCTTCCCATGTTATCTTCTTGAGGAGATGAGGAATGGCTGTATTCTTCTGGCGTCTTTGCCAGGAAAGCCTGACACTCGCAGCCCCTTTCCCAGCCTGTGAGAGATGGGGAAGTGGGGTGGAGAAGCTTAAAAACCTTTTTTAAAAGACTGTGAAATCCAGCATGTGTGAGGGGGCAGGGGTTGGTTGGTTGGTTGTGGTCTTTTTTTTAATCTGCCAGGTGTGCACACATTGCAGAATAAAGCCTTCACTTTTCTTGGACATGAAATTGAGGAAACAGCTTTTATCAGACCTTGCATCTGTTGGTGCTCCGGGATATACAGACAGTAACTAATGCCAGGAAACCCAGTATGTGACAAAATACTGGCAAACTGTGTTTTATCCGATTTGTTTGTTTGACACTGTGGTAGGAGTATCAATTAGCAGAACAACTGTATTCTAGCCAAATGAAGGAAAAATTACGCTAAGCTGCTGTCTGCAACCCTCTTTGCTCCTTTGAATGCGTCTGCCCTGCAGTAAGGTGGTATGTCTGTTTAGTGTGTAACAATTTAGGTTATTATGGCTGTTCCTTACAGCATGAGGCAAGCATCTGTTTCTCCCAAAACAGTGAATGGAAAAAAATACTGTAGGCCCTTGGTACGTAATTGTCACGCATTGCATAGTTCCTCATTGTTTCTGAAGAGCTCAGAAACAGCAATGAAGTTGCTCTAAACTTAGATTAAGGCTGTGATCTGCTTCACAAAAAAAGTGGAACCCTGCATTGAAAATATGTCACCCCTCAAAAGGAGTCTTTTCCTGCAAATCTTCTCCTTCAAGACCATGCATAGCTGGTGTACGGAGCAGTTAGAGGGGAGAGGACAGACTTTTCAGCCTGTGTATCTCCCACCACAGTGTGCTTGTTTTCCCTGCAAGCAGACCTGAGGGTGGCTGTCTGCCTATGCTCCAGCAATACAGTTAATGGTTAAGGACCCGGAATAGTCTGGAATGGTGGTCTCCAGAACTTGTTCTCTAGACACTGGTGTACATGTATGAAGAAGTAGCAAGATTTTGATTTCTTTTTTTATCAAACTTTTGGAACTGGCTGTCTTAGAAACAAAAGCATTGTTAAAGATGTGGAAATATTACTTACAATTCAATTGAACCAGTACAGAGAGAATCAGGTTAAGATGTGTGTTGGGACAGATAAAGCTGAGGGTACTGGACTTAAAACGCCTTATTCTGAAGCAATGAAATAAAATTAACTCCCTGAATCCCATCAGTTATCCTGTATTTATGGCAGCTGGGGAACGTATGGCATGAAAATTTAATCTTGATTTTTTTCATCATATAATGAAATATTTCTAAAGCCTCTTCTATATTTGTTAGTCAAACACTAACAGTGTTTTTAGTACTTTTTGCCTGACAGATACATCCCGTCTATCCCAAGATTCCCCTACCCTCACTTTGCTTTCTGGAATGAACAGAAAGCTCTTATACTTGTTGAATGGTGTATTGGGGTTGACAATCTCTAGAAAGAGTTTTGAAAAATGGATATCTTATTCAGAAAAATCTTTGTTACTTGGTATACTCAGTATTGTGGTCAAAATTCTTCATTTGGAAAGAAGTGTTGTCAGCTAAAGCCAGAATAAGTTAACTGATTAACAGTTAAACTTAAAAAAAAAAAAAAATCAACCCACTTTTCTGTGTTCTAGTTGGGTGTTAAGAATGTTTTGGCTTTTTTATCCGTTAGAGGATGGTTACTGATCGGTCATTAGCATAAGAGAGTACAGGAAAACATCAGTCCTTTTTCAGTAAAGAGAGAAAAATAATTTTTTCTGACTGAGGGAGGGAAGTCTTCTGCAAAGCTTACCTTGAGGATTAGATGAGAGCCTGCAAGAGTGAGGCAGAGGGTGCAACAGCTAGCTGTGAGGATTTGGGGGTTTCACAGTTCTGCCATGTAAGTGATGAAGGAACTGATCTACCTAGGTGTTCTGGGAAAGAGACACATGTATTTGATAGACTTTGTGTAAACTCTCTGCTTGATTGCTTTTTGCCATTTTTGGCCATAAAAATGATGGGTAGGTATATCTTCTCTCCGTAGAGAGTTCAGCTGACCTACCCTTTTTATTGTTGTAAAAGACAGACACCTGACCACATCCCCTAGAAAGGCAAAGGTTTGCCCTTTTCCTTTCTAAATACTCCTGTTCGGACAAAATCATCTACCTTCTCTCCCATCCTTGCTCAAGAGCTGTTGGAGATGAAGACAAGCCTACTACCTTCTCTAGAGTTTTGAGCTGTGGTGGTTGTTATCCCACACCTTGCCCCCTTTCCCCACCAGAGGAATACATCAGTGTAATTCTCACTACCACAAATCCTACAGGCAGGTTTTAGGAAAGTAAGTAATAAAGGCCAAGCATAGGTATGGTACGTGTACCTGTTACCTGTGACAAGTCAGGGGCAGAAAAGCATCATTATGGACAGCAATCAGATTGTCTTTCTGCCTCCGTAGTGCATAGCACTTTCCTTCCAACTAGGAAAGAGTCATAGCCATGCCCAAGTCTCTTAATACTGCTAGTTTCCTAAGCCTTAAAATACAGAAGCATCCATATATTAAAATAATAATAGTGGAGTGCAAGAAGAAAACACTAACCAATAATCACATACCTGCAAACTAATATGGGTGTCACTTGCCAAAGAATGGTCTTGCAGTAGTTAGGGTCAGCCTGTTGTTCCTGGGCTGTTTGTCCTCTGCCAGGACAATGCACATAGTTTGTTCCTGACTGCCAATGTTTTCAAAGGTACAATTTTGTCAAAAGTATAACTTGTAGTTCATACACTGCATTTCTGGAAAAAGTCTGACCTACTGCACAGGTATAGACTAACTGTTCACTCTGTGTACTGTGGCTTTTGTGATGGGAACAGAGCTACGTGATCGACTAGACTGGAAATGTTGGACACTGACCCTTGGAGCAGTTTACCATTCTTGCAGCAGGAGAAGCAGTAAGTTCTGGAGAGTGTGTTTCCAGGAGACAGAATTCCACAGTGTTTTTATTTAGGAGTTGCAGGATGTGGTAGCCGTAGAGTAGTAAAGGAACATGGCTGGATACTTAAAAATCAACAATACAAGCATGAAGGTTTAATGTATGTCATGTCACATTTCCTCCTAAGTGATAGTAAATGAGAGGAAAATCACCAGCTGGCTAACAGTTTGTAAGTAACACGAATACCTGGTAATACATACATCTTTGAGCATCCTCAAAGCTTGAGATTATGAATGACTTTAGGAGGAAATGGGCATTCAGAGGTTTCACAGCATATTTTAGGATCAATAATTTAAAACCAGATAAAAATCAATGACTTATGTAGGGAGGCAAATAGAGCAAAGAAAGACCTTTAGAAAAAGTCAGCAGGAAAAAAGCAGTGCTAGTCATCTTTTTAAAATGTATCTTTATATCTGTGTGTTTTATTTCTCAGTTTTTGCACGGTCCCTTTTACTGTAATAAAATTTCTCCCATGTGAATGGAAAAAAATGGAATTAATGACCATTTAAACATAAAATTAAATTAAGGTTCTTGTTCTCAAAGAAGAGACTAAATTGTCTGGCATCTGTCATTTCAGGACGGAAAGGAAAGTATTACGTTACTGGAAGGGAGTAAATCTTGGTTACTTAGATGCTTTTACAAATCTTTTTCTATTGATTTATCCTTTCTAGATAGACATTTAATGGTAGTACTCCTTCTTATGTCGTTAACTGGTGGATATTTAATTGAATGAATTCTCTGGATAGTTCATAGACATGGACATACATTAATCATGCTCTTTTACTTAAAGGTATTTTAATTGCATGTTGTCAAAACATAACTTAGATCAAAGCCCATAGAAAAAGCGTGGTCAGATATGAAGCTTTTGCCCAATGCCAGAAAAAAAGAGGAAAGGAATTGATGGGAAAAGATTAAATTTGCTCGGAGCCAAAGCAATCACTCAGTGTACAAGTTTTGCTTCCCTAGTGGTTGGACTAATCTGCTTTTGCCAGAATTATATTTTCATGTTTTATCTTGAAGAGACTAGTGAAACTGAAAAAAATCCATGGAAATACAGTTTAGATAGCTGTTCAGAGTTTTAAAAAGTTATTCAGTCTAGATCAATTTAGAGAGTCAAGAACTGTTGCTGACAGATTCAGCTGTAGTGGGAGTCTCATTTATATTACAGACTGGTGTTTTCCGTGTTTTAGGACAGGTCATTCTGTAACTGATGATAGGGAGAGGCATGACTTCTGTGTCTGGTGGGAGAGAGACCTCAGTTCAGGAGACAACCCCAGCATGTCAACATAGCGGGTCCAGCTATGAGGGGTATAGTCCTGGACTAGGCTGGGGGTCTCCTCTGCGACTCCTCAGCTGCTCCTGAGGGTCTCTTCTGGGCTTTTCCCACAGTGGCTGTAGGCCCTCTCCCTCCTGGGGTCAGGTAGCAAATATCCAAGCCTGACTCTTTCAGGTTGCCATGACACCTAGTCATCGGCTATTTGCCACCACTGGTGCTTGTCCTCAGCCACTCTGGAAGGCTCTCCGTAGCACCGTCGGTGAGGGACGGGCTATTGCCCTGTTCTAGTAACCAGGTCTATCCTGTCCTCGCTGCCACAGGTTCAATCTCCTTTCATGTTGGCTTGAAACTGGCACCTGGGTTTGTGGTTTATTGGGCTGAAGGGAGGTGGGTGGGGCAGGAATGACAACAGCCAGCCTGGTTTGCATGGTCACAAGGAAAGCAAGAGTTCTGTTAAATGTCATTTTGACCATGTGTTTTCAACTATGGGATCCTTTGTGGAAAGAGCATGAAAACTGAGTGAATTGAGAGGCAGCTGCTCTTCAGGCAGATGTATTTCCTCATCTTCAGTAAATAGCAATGATGATGATGAGAATGTCTGCTCTTTATCGACAAAGCAAAGCTCTAAGCAAGAGGGAAAATTTTTAACAGACCTGCAGGTTGTCATAATTTTTTGATGGTAGCTTATACTAAAAGCTTATAATGGTATGCTAGGGAACAGTCCCAGCCAGTGCTGACCCATTGAAATTTATCTTCAGCGTCCTATTGGCAATTCATTTGTTACAATAACATCATCCTCCCACTTGTCAATCTCATGCACAGATACCAGCTGGGTGGAGAATGGATTGAGAGCAGCCCTGAAGAGAGGGACTTGGGGGGTGTTGGTGGATGAGAAGCTCAACATGAGCTGGTAATACGGGCTTACAGCCCAGAAGGCCAACTGTACCCTGGGCTGCACCAAAATAAGTGTGGCCAGCAGATTAAGGGAGGTGATTCTGCCCCTCTACTGCACTCTGGTGAGACCCCACCTGGAGTACTGCGTACAGCTCTGGAGCCCCCAACATAAGAAAGACATGGAACTGTTGGAGTGAGTCCAGAGGAGGGCCATGAACATGATCAAAGGGGTGGAGCAGTGCTCCTATGAAGACGAATTGAGAGAGCTCGGGTTGTTCAGCCTGGAGAAGAGAAGGCTCCTGGGAGACCTCATAGTAGCTTTCCAGTATCTGAAGGGAGCCTACAAGAAAGATGGAAAGGGACTTTTTACAAGGGAATGCAGTGATAGCACGAGGGGTAATGGCTTCAAGATGGAAGAGGGTAGATTTATAATGGATATTAGGAAGAAATTTTTCACCCTGAGGGTGATGAGGCACTGAAACAGGTTGCCCAGGGAAGCTGTGGAGGGCCCTTCCCTGGAAGCATTCAAGGTCAGGTTGGATGATGCTTTGAGCAACCTGGTCTAGTGGAAGGGGTTTTTTTGCCCGTGGCAGGAGAGTTGGAACTAGATGATCTTTAAGGTTCCTTCCAACCTAAACCATTCTATTCTATGCTTTTATGATTCTGATAGGAATGCAGAAGGAATGAAAGCAAATGGGACTTCTCCAGGTTTTCTCATTGGCAAACCATCGTATCATGTTAGTTCCTGGCCCAGAAGCTCTGTCTGGTCCAGTCTTACTCTGGCAGTTAATTAGGTGGAGTCTAGCTATGACTAAAAGTGGATAGGTAGGGTTGATAGGTTTCTCAGAGTACAAGTCCACCCTACTGTGCTGGCTGAGCTTCAAAATGTCTGTGCCCAAAGCACATGGTGCCCTGGCTGCTGCAGGGAATTTTTACTGAAGATGGCAGCACTTTCTTGTATTTTCCAATTGGCACTGTTATTTTAAAAAAAGCATAAAAACTAAAAGGCATTTCCTAAATGTGAACAAAACTCTAGTTCTCTTTAAAGTACTAGTGCACATATGTAGTCATCTGAGTGACTCTATTGTTTCCCTCGGAAGAAGAGATATTGCCCAAGATGTTGTGTAAAGTACTATTCTGAGAAGCTTGCACCAGAAATAGTCTATAGTGGCTCCTCTAGTTTTGCTTTCTTTTAAAATCCCACACTTGAGCTCCCACAGAGAAGAAGAGGAATTGTTGATTCTTTCTCTTCTATATGGCTTTTTCTAAGTCTGTATTGAATGTAGGCAGGGTTGAGGTCTTGCTTTGAAATTTGCAAGTGGAATTTGTGATGGGAATTCTTGTAAAACAGAGAATTTTCAGTAGTGTGATTTTTAATTTTTTTTTATTTTATTTTTAATCTGAAGTCAAATTATTGCAATCCTAAATTACTTTGCTGTTTTATCAGTTTAATAATTGTAGTTTTCTGAAAGGTGGTATCCAACACATACAGTGTGCTTTTCAATCTACGTCTAATTCTCATGGTCATCCTTTGGGACAGTCAGATAATCGCTGTTATTTATTTTACAGATGGGGGAAGAGAAAGCTGAACGTTAAAGGTTTGCTCAAAGTCTTCCACGTGGAGAACCCATGTCTTTTGGGGGGGTTGGTTTTTACTTTTGGTTTGGGTTTTTTGCTTCTTTGGGTTTTTTGTTTATTTTAGAGTCTTTTTGTGGTTTTCTGTTGTTAAGGCATCTGCTTGGCAAGTGGTCTGTGTAACATGCTGCTGTTTTCCTCTGTTGCTTTAATCCAGGACAGTTCTACTTTTTTGAAGGCACAACAAAACTTTTTAGAATATGAGAAAAAAAAGCCATTCAGCACTGGAGTGATTTCTCCGTTGTTGTACGCTCAATATAAGGTACCCGTGCCAAATCCTCTGTATCTTTGTGTGGATTAAGGACTGAAGTTTGCTCCATCTAGGGTCCTATCACCTGTAGTGGCCAGTATTTGATCACTGCTGGCTTCGTTGAGTCAGTGCTGCAGCAGGCAGCTGGAATACACTTAATCTTTCCAATTGCAAAAGGAATAGGAAGTGAATCAGTGAGTATCTGGTAAGTTTAGCATGCAATTGAAATTCAAATACAACTTTGAGCTCTAGCTTTTGATTTTTTTTTTAATTTTTTTTATCAGTTACAAGCATTCGTGTTGTGTGTTTCAATGGAAGGTGCAGCCAGATATTTGGATTTTGCCTTAATGCTGGATGAGCAGATCTAGCGTCAGAGATCTCATCTTCTGTTCAGCTCCATCTGTCTTTCTCAGTCTTCTCACTGGACTATAAGGCTAAGCCAGATGAGTCTTGGCTGGTGAGTGGCTTGCTCAAAGCTCTTTTGGCTTCTGAAGCATTGAGATTTGGGCTAGCCTGTATTTGAGTTTTTCCAGCTACCTCTCAATTTTTCTGCCAACACTTTTTGTTCAGACAGGTGTTATGGACAGTAGATATTTTGCTGAGACAGAGGAAACCTGGCCAGAGCAGCTGCACATTTGCATGGTGTTGTTGTAGACCTACCCCCTTTTACTCTATTGTAAGAACATATGGATTTCTTTCCAGGAAATCTGAAGATAGCCTCACAGTCTAAAGACAGATGATCTGTCTAGTGCTTTGCTATATTTGCTCATTCAAAACTTTATGTTGTCAAGTCTGAATTTGCAATTTAATCCTGTTACTTAAGTCATAGATATAACCAGTTGAGTATGGGGAACAGAGGACCCCCTCACTCTCTGAAGCAGCCATTGATGACCATGAAAAATGTTACTGTCACCCAGCAAAGGAAGTTGTCATCTGCTCCTGAGCAGTAAGAGATTGTCTTCAAAACCATCTTTGCATCCACACTTCTCTTTCTTACAGGTGTAAGGCATAAATATCTTGTGTCTCTTGTAGCTGAAAAACTGAAACAAAAATTGATCAAGGAAGTTCTCTTTCTTTGACAAAAGTGGGATCTACTGTATTAACTGCGTGACATATCTTTACAATGAACATATACAAGAGTTCAGTATGAGCTGAATATTGCGCGGTTGTATCGCTAAGTGGATATGGGAGGACTGTGTGTACACGGTCTCTTCCTTTGACAGAATTTTCAAATGTTTAAGGTGTCTTCTGGAGAAACAAAGCAGCTGCCACCATTTTCATCTCTGCTGGAATTAAAGTGGGTTTTCTCCCTTTTCTTTTAGAATAGGAAGGGTCTTCTCAACTGCAACTTTCCCCCCCCCCCCCCCCCCCCCCCCCCCTCAGGGCATGAACATCAACTTCACCGTAGCTCCAGTGTGATGGACAGTATATCTTCCTTATGAGACTGAACACTTCTCTGTGATACCGGTAACAAAAAGGGTGTTATTTTCCTGTGTCTGAAAGAAAATTTGTAGAGGGTCATGAAGTTCTCCTTCAGAGTTACAGATAAGCAACTCTGTAGTTTCTCTTGGTTTATGGAGACAAGTATATGTCAAGCCTGACTATATGCACACATCAGTCTTACATCTAAATAGGTTTGTGCATGCTGGCTGAATTCTGTGACACTGCCCATGTGTACAGGCAAAGTGGCCTAGTGGCCACATACAGGTCCAAAAATAATAGAAAGCCAATTGCTCTTCTAAACCTAGTGCTAGCTTTCCATAGTTAGGAGCTATTAGAAAGTGCTTTGCAGTGTTGTGTGAGATACAACTGATAAAGTTTTTGTTGCTGGTTTTATGTGTTAAAGCTTTACAAGGTAAAATTAAAACCAAGCATAATGAAAAGCTGAAACAAGCAAAATAAATGGCTCCCTTTCCTATACCTCAAGAGTGTTTTTTTGTTTGTTTTATTCTATCAGTATTATTGGTCAGTTTTGTCTTATGGATATTACAGAAACAGCCTATGGACATATTTTCTGCTGTTATGTGTTCTGCAACCTCACTGACATCAGCGCAAATGTACATATATTTATCTGAGAATGAATTGGACATGTATAAGAAGTGAAATTCTCATAATACATTGTAGTAGAAGAACCACATATTCAATTTACCATTGACAGCCCTGAAAAGCCTGCTAAATATCTCTGTGTAATCCCAACAATCTAATATATTTTCATGATATTTATTGAAAAAAATGAGAAAAGGTGATTCATCTTGTAAATAGGGTATATGGATTAACTCCTGGGGGCAATAAATATTCCAGAGGAAAAGATGTGACAGACAGTTTTCATCTATTTCCACATAGACCATCTTAATTGCACAGAGGTGGCTTTCTTTGGTGAGGATCGAGACAGTGTTGTGAGCCACAGTAACTTCCAGAACAAATCATGGAAACCTCATCACTGGTCACAGCTGTGTCTACTGGTAGAAATATTCAAGAGCAGATGGTTGAAAGTGCAGCAAGAACTTGGGTCAGAGAAATGTGGCTCCCCCAAAGTGAAATTTGCCCAAGGAAACAATATAAAATGACTAGTTCTGTAAAATACTTGTGGACTTTTTCTGCTCAGGTAAGCCAAATATCATTCATACCTCATAGTCAAAGATGGCTCCCTCAGCATCCAAACCTGAAGGAAGATCAGGAGTGACTCATGGAAGACACCATCACCTCCATGTGATCACCAGTTCGCTAGCTGGGTCGCCTCATTCTCTGTGAGGCCTCTGAGCCAGATGCTGCCTAGCTTGTGACATTTGACAAAATTTCAGAAGGGACCGTGCTGCGTTTTTAAAGGCGCAGCCATTCCTGTTGTTAGTAACCCCATTGCCTTTGTGTCCTAAAGGAATACTGGCTCTGCTTTTGGATCAAGGGATTTGCACACTACGGTGCAGTCTTGCCCCACTGAATTATCTTCTGTTCAACAGGCTCTTCTAGCTCGCAAGATCTTTATCCTTGCACTTGATCCTTCCTGGCAATTTTTTTCTTTGCATTCTGTCTCCTTGCAAAGTTGCTCTGTTGTCTTTTTTTCTACCTTCTGCTGCTTCTCACGCTTGCTTATCTCACCAGTGGTTTTATGCTGCAGGTTTGTTCCCAGCATCTGCTCTATGCTTCAAGATGTTTTTTGATTTCCTCTGTGTATCAGGGCTTCTTGCCCCCTTTAAGTTACTTCTCTAGCCATTCCCACCAGAACTACAAAATTGTGTGAAGAAAAGAAAGAATTTAAATGCTTGCTTTCTGCAACATGAAATCTTTGTCCTGGCATTATTGGCTTTCTACTAGAGGCAGAAGATTGATGGTTTTCATATTTATTTAGATTTATTATGTTTTTAATGGGAATGGGAGAGAAACCTTTTCAGAGAAAGTGCAAGACGATGAATAACATGCACTAGCTATTACTGAACTGCATAGACAAAATCCTAGGGCCACATGCATAACTCTCTCCTTCTCTCTTTCTCATGCAACCTCCCCCCGCCCCGAATACAGCATTGAATTCAAATCTACAGCCTAGCTAGCTAAAATAATATTGGGGAACTCCCCTTACTTCCCTCCCATTTCCTCCTAGTTACACTAAGCAAGTTTGAATTCAGTCTGAGGGAGAGGGGGAAAAAAAAAAAATCCTGTTGCTTTCCTTGTACTGGTTTACACATCATCAGATTGAGCCAGTAACTGATGTAATGTAGCACACTGATGAAGTTACCTGTCTGTATGTTGCCTGCAGTGCATTTGGTTGACAGGTTGTCACTGGGCATTTATGACTCAGTAGCGTGCTACTGTGACCAGTCAAGTCAAGCAAAAAAATTGGTATGTAGCTTTGTTGACAAAAGATGCAGCTTCAAGTCAGCAAAACCACCTATGGATTTTGGTGAAACTTGGGAACGGTCTCATCTGCAGTCAAAATGACAAGAACAGTGAGGAAATGAAAAGAGTTTTATTTTTCTAAATTATATTTTGTTATAGAAAGCTGTAGTAAACATAATTTTAGGAAAAGGGAAACCATTCCCAAAGGAAACAAAATGTCACGTTTCAACCTAAACCAAAATACTTTCAGTTTTGTATGTCAGCTGAAAATGAAAGAGATTTGTTTTTGGGTCATCCTGAAACTGATTTCTGTGCTCCACACCCTCCCATTTCAACTGCTGAACCAAGAAGTCAATTTGTTCTGTAGCTCTAGTTCTGAGTGCTCTGAAATACACTTGCTTTGATTAATTCAAGGATTAAGCCTTTTAAAACACGCTTTTGAAAAATTATTGCGTGTCATTTTACTAAGTGTTCTTTGTGAAAGAACTTAGATTGTTATAATACTCTGGCTGGCTAAAATCTTTTATTTTTCTCTGTCAATAGAAAGTAAGCTGCTTTTGATTTTTGAATGAAACCAAGCTCAGTTTGTATATACAGATACTGCTGTAAGCTTGATTGGCTATACATATTTATGATTTGCTGCATACTCTTGAGACTATTCAATTATGTTCTCGATTTTCAGTGTGTCAGTTCTGCAGTTGGCTTAGAGTGCTAAGACAGAGCTGCTGTGTCTACCCCGAAGACATTACAGACTTGGTGATGTGTCTGCTAAAGCACAGGTCGCCCAACACAGTAAAATTACCGACTATAATGTTTGGGAGTCAAGAACTCTGAGTGTTGCTTTTATCACTAATCTTAATTACAGGAACATCTTTCTGGATCAGAAATAAATCAAGGCAGCTTCGTAGTCTTTAAGCGCATGTTTTTGTGAAACAAAGCACCTTGTCTTTTTTCTGCTGTTGTAATTGATTCCGAAGAGATCATGGCTCCTAACAAGATGATTAAAATAACATCCCTAGGAGTTAGCTTGTTAGGCTTTTGTTTAATAATTGCAAGCTGGGGGGTGGTGGGAGAGACTGAGACTTTTTTTTTTTCTTTCTTCAAACCATTTCCTTGGGTTTTTTGTGTGTGTGTCAGGAGTCAAGCTGACAAAACTCTCTGTGCACCATTGAAATCTAGAGTGACAGAATGAGGACATGGGGATATTACTTTCTTAGGAGTATGAGACTGAAGTCGTATGAGTTGCCAAATTAAGAAGCGGCTTGTGTAGACTTGATCTGAATCTTGCTGATTTGGTACCTTGTTGTTACAGACTTGAGAGCTTGCATGCTTTAAATTCTAACCGTAGCTTCATCCTTAAACGCTAGTTCTTTAGGTTGTAACCCTTTGTGCTTAAGCCCTTTGTTAAATAAAGACCGTATTAACTTTCTGTTAGGGGTTGCTCTGATAGTTGTAATGAGCAAATGAATCTGCTGTTCCCAAATCTTACTGCTTTGATGAACTCCAGCAAGAATTTTTCCTTCAAAGGATTTGTTTTGCTGCCCTGGGGGTTAAATTTGGGACTCACTTGACCCTAGAAGCTCTTAAGTGGGTTGAGATGAAAAGTGGTAAAATTTGTAATCCCTGCAGCGAGGGTCAGGTTTGCTGACCTGGTGTTTCCAGGTGGCACTGGGCATCCTGCTGTGACGTGCTGGCACCTCCTTGACCTGGTCCAGGCCTGCGTTGTCAGTGACCGTGTGTGCCTATTTTTGTATCTGCTTGGAGTCCCTTGATCCGATGATTGTACAAGGTGCTGGGTTAGAACTGAGTGAAAACCGCTGTGTGAAGAATCTTTGCCAGGAGAAGCAATTTCATGGGACTGCTAGGCTTTGGGGTTTTTTTTTTCCATTTTTCATGGCAGAGGTCACAGCACGAAACAAAAACTCTGCCCTCTGTGAAAATAGCAAAGCTCCAAATCACTAGCTGTAGTACACAGATCAATGTTAACTTCCTTATGCTGGATAGCATTAATATTGATTATAAGAATGAAATATTAATAATTTAAAGCTAGGCTTAAAGCTAATAATAAAACCGTGTAATCATAACTTTGCATCTAGCAAAGGGAAGGCAGGCAAGGTTAGAAGGGGAACAGTGTAAACAAGAAGACCTGAGAAAGGAAATAGCAGAGTCTGGGCCTGGGTAACGAGCTATGGAAGCTTCAACTGTTCCAAGAGATGATCCCACGTTTCTTCATACTCGCGTTTCTGAGTTTGTGGTGGAACATGACCCTTCTCCAAGGAGCAACATCAGAGAGGCTTTGTGACTTTGGGTGCCTTTGTGAATGTTCTGAAGCCCCAGTTCGCGGGGTTGATGCTGATTGCGTGTTTCTTGATGGACAAATGTTTGCTGAAGACCCAGTTAAACTTATTCTAGTGCCAGCTGCTTTTCCTATATGTCTGAGGATATTCCTACTATGTGTTCAGCAGATTCTTTTATCTTTACTGTGACACCAGCAGGTGTTTATGGAGGTTTTGCCATGTATAATACATTCACGGTAGAAAAAATTCTTGAATTTACCATAACTACCTAATAGAAGTGATACATTGCCTAAGTTACCTATTGTGCTGTAAAGCCTGTGAAGCACTCTCCATTACACCATCCTGCATCTTAGCAATATCTTCAAGGTGCAGCAAATCCTGTTTTATATTTAGAAGGAATGTGTGGTTGATATTGCTGAGAAGAGCTGGTGGAACATTTCTGCTGTGGTTCAGTGCATAAAATATTCATATTGACACATTCTGCTGGATTTGTTTTTCCCCTTCTGCAATTAGGATGTCTACTTCTGTAACTGATGGCTTTTATGCTTGTGTATGCTTGGTGCTTGGATGCTGATGGTGGACCACATATATAATTAGATGCCTTCCAACTGGTCTATCTATTATTCTTCTGAGTTCTGGTGATTATTTAGCTGATTGTGCAGAGTTCATATAAAACTTTAGCAATCAAATGAATTTACTCTTCCTTGTTGGATATTGGACAATTTTTGTACAATGTAAATTTTACATTCTGGACTGGACTGATTCCCATGTGAAGAGTGAGAAGGATAAAATTGATGCTAGTGAGCTCCAAAAGCTTCATTATGCTTGAGATCCCATGATGCATGGCACAATGATCTCTCTTCTTCCTCTAGTACAGAGCAATGCAAAGTGATAAAGACAACAAAAATGATTCCGATGTGCCTGATTCTGAAGTCTGGTGAAGGAAGTTGGTGTAAATACCACAGAAAGATGTTGAGAAACCAATATAAAGTAACTTTATGAACCTGGGACTGTCATGTTATAACATGGGACTGCATGTTCTTGCGAGGGGGAAGACACCCTGTGCCTTTTAGTTCTCTGTGGCAGTTATGAAAATGGATGTGACTGCTGCATGCTATTCCCTGAACTGAACAAATCCTACTTGGACCAATTATAGTAGCTTCAGGGCACCTTTGCAGGAAGAACGCTTCTTCTGCACTTACTGTACTTTATTGTCTCAATGTATGAAGTCAAACTGGGAAAGATCTTCTAGAGCACCCGGGGCAGTGATGGTCCATTTAGAGTTTTGAGTATTCAGCGGCTTTGATCTTCATCTAAGCAATGACATGGTATTGGGATCTGGAAATAGCTTCTGGTGTTGGATGAAGACCCAGTCCAAACAAGCTTGAGGACTGCTGATCTAGAAGCATTTGCTGGATTTCCATATAAAGTGATTTTAGCTTTTTTTTTTTTTTTTAAAGCTTTGTATCAAGTTCTGACTTCTCAGCAGTCTCCTTTCTGAAATAGTTCAATTTTCCAACTGGAAGTGCTGCATCTTGTTTTTTTTTTTTTTTCCCCCTGGTGTCTGCAGTATTTTTTTCTATTTCCTGATTTTAGGCTATCTCTGCTTGTTGTTACTTTTTACTGCATTTATACATTATCTCCTTCAATTTTCTTCTATCTCTTTGAAGCATGCTGAATTTTAATGAGTATGCAAATTGACATTAGCCTTCCCCATCTACTTGCTGGCCTGCTGCAGTTCTCCTCATGCCCTCTCGACATTTTAAGCTTTACATCCAGATGGTGCTGGCTAGAAAAGAGAATTTCTCTCCCATGCAATTTTCATGGGGAGGAAAATGTTTTCCCTCCCCTGGTGGGAGGAAGAGGTTGAATGAAGGAATTATTTTGATACCAAAATGGATCAAATGCTTATAAAAATAATATTTCTAATGTAGCTTAAATATTTGTGAGGAGAAACCTAGTGAAACAGTTCTAGTGAAAGAAAAGCATTATTTTTTTTTGTTTTAAGCAATTCCCTAGGTAGCAGCTTCCTAGGCCATTGGGGTGTTCAAGGATATGTGCACTGTAGGAACCTGGTTTCCAGCTTTGTAAGCAGCTGGCATAATGCAGGTTTTCCCGAATTTTTAAGTCAGCTTTATTTACAGTAAATGCACAGTAATGTTTTTGCCTTTTTAAAACAGTGGTGGCTTTAGGGTTTAATGCTCTAAGTTGCCCGTAGATCAGGATAAGGCATACTGACACAGAAAGAGTTCTGTCTGGAGACCTGTCCTATTTTTATAGTAAAACAATGCCCTTCCTTAGATTTTCTGCCTAACTTTTTTTCTGCACCAGACGTACCTGAAGGATGGCTTAGCTTAGCTCTGTTATAGAACAGAAAGCTTTGTCTTGTGACAGTGAGGAGACTATCATGAAAATTACAAAGCATCAGTACGCATTTTCTGTGAACAAACTTGCCAAAAAGTTATAACGTTATAACTGCAAGAGCTAATGATTTTATATTTATGAAAGAAAGATGTAGGGGGCCCACGAAGTCTCAAATCAAGCAGGCAACTTTTTGTTGGGAGGTCAAAGATCTCACAAACTTCCTGAGGCATACGCTGAGCATCCCTGTGCGCCACCAAAGATGGTCCTGCTCGTTCCAGGTGGCTCTTACCAGCGCTGCTAGCAGTGCACCTGCGGCGGTACGCTCCTGGGTTTGCAGAACACCTCCGGCCGTTTGCACGTATGAAGCAAACACCACTGGAGGTAACTAAGGGCTGTAAGCCCACAACATGTGCGTGAACTTCCACGGAGTGCATCCTCCACATCAAAAAGTTGCAAGAGGCTGCGAGTGTGGTGAATTCCCCTTTACAGACTGGAAGGAATTTGTACTTGCATGTTTTGTTGCTTGTCGGTGGGTTTTTATTTGGTTTGTTGTTTTTGGTTTATTTGGGTTTTGTTTCGTTAGTTTGTTTTTGTTTTTATAGCAGGCTGGTGAATTCATGAAACACGAATTTCATTTCATACAGAAAGGACTTTACCACTTTTTCACCTGAACCATTTGCCCATGTTGTCTTACGTTTCCTCTATTCACATATAGTTATGCTGTTTATCCTTTTTTTTTTCCTTTACTTTCTTCTGTGTTTGCACCCCCTTTTCCTCACTTTTCCCAGCATTGTTTAGGAGTTGAGAGCCGATGGATACGACTTAGACCAAACATCAGATCTGAAGCTTCGCACAGCTGCCAGGTTTGGGCATGTGCGTATAAGATCATTAAAAGTTTGGCAAGCACTGCCTTCATTATCTGTATGAGTGCCTTGACTCTGTTGCAAGAATTTTACTAGAGTTTTATTACAAACACTAAATAAAATTACAAGAAGTGTTAGGCTGTTACAGGACAGCCAGTTTCCGGTTATTTATATATAAGGACAAATACTTCTGAAAATATTGTTATTTAACAAAATAAGATTTCATGCACTTTAAAAGAAACTCTTATTTTCTTCCACTAAGGTATTTTTAAACATGAATTGAAAAGTAATTCTAGAAAATACTTTTATTGTCAGAGTTAAAAAAGGAAGCAAGTAGGTAGTTAGAACTTAGTTAAGACCACAAGTCCAAAGACAAATTTGGTGTCTTTAATTTCTACTAAATGTCTAGATAACTCAGTCATTTCAAAAAGTTAGTTTCATGCTGTGAGTGGAATTGTTTTGCTTGCCTTGTTTCGAATGCCAGACACTTGACTTTACTGACATCAGTTAGTAATATATTAGTAGGCTAACACAAAATATTAAAGTAAAATGCCAGTGGAAATGTATTTTATATCTAAATGCTAGGTCCCTTTAGGAAATGCTGAACATGGAAGGGTTCTTCTAAAACAAAATAATTTTAGCTACTACTTACTAACCAACAAATCCTTACTGGTTTTGTTACAGAATAAGTCCATTGATCCCTCATCAGTTAACATAACTTTGTGACAAACCTACTGGAAATCTGAGAGAAACAAAAAGTCTGCTTGGGAGACATGAATTCCAAATATCTAGTGAACCAGAAAGGCTTCCTCCTCTCTGGCGATAATGTGTAACACAAACTCTAGACAAGTTTACGAGGCTTTTGATGAGCACAAACCACTTGATGCATCACTAGAAGCGCTGTTTTGGGATTTTGAGAGTACCAAGCACCCCCAACTTCAGCTGAAATCACCAGTTGGGATGTGCCATAGTACTGTCCTCAGTGTTCAACAGGGCAATTGAAGACCACAGCGTTTTTCACAAGCAGGTTTCTGCGACATGCCAGCATGCTTGGGAAGGGTGCTGGGAAGCACTACAGACCTCGGAGAGATTGATGGACAGGTGCATTTTTGCCGCTGAAGTGTCCATTTCTGCCTTGTGGGAGGTGAGATTGTTTATTTTCCACAAGTAGGCATGTTCTGTGGTTTTTGGACTAATCTTTTGGTCAGATTAAACATGGATGACACTTCCCTTTTTTTAATGAAATTGATGTTTGGGGAAAGAATAGTGAATATTTCTGAAGAGAACTTTGACACACACTAAAGCCTCTTGTCCGTTTCTCTAGACACTAATGCAAAAATATGGCGTGCCAGCAGTGGGTGGGTTAATGTGAAAGAAAACAAGTCCAGAAAGAAGGTTTGCTGTTACAACACAGTGGACTTGTTTAAAACCTCTTCACTTTGATTTTTAGAGCTGTGGAACAACCACAGAAACATGGGGGCTGCTGTGTGGCACTGCCATTGAGGCTATGTCCCTGAAAAGCACGGCGTTTAGCAGCTTGATGGATAACAAAGCAATTGTACCTCACAAGAATTAGTGCAAGAGAGGCAGGTATCCCCGCAGAGACTCAAGAAATGCGGTTTGAATGCACGAAGAGAGTACGTACAGCATGAAGGATGGAAGTGCAGGAGCAAACCGATGAAAATCAGCAGCTAGAAGATGTACTAGCTTCTCTGAACAGATATTTACTCCAAAAGATCTGTCATGCTAGTGGTGAGACTAAGCAGCCAAGGGCACTTGGTTAGTTTCAGTTGGTGTGGTTAGTTAGTTGGCGTGTTCTTGTTGCCTCTTTTTCAATGATTAAGTTTTGTTGTCAACATAATCTTCCTCAATTTAATGAATATCAATGAAGGGTGCATGGAAAAACAGGGCAAAGATGCTGGTTAGTGGAAAACAATATTAAACGATTGGTGGTAGAGCTCCTAAAAGGCTCTAGTTAGAGAACGTTAAAGAAGCAACAGGTATTGCTCCCTCTACAGAGCTCATGATTTGCCAAGAGCCAAATACCAAGGACACTGTCAATATTTAATCGACAATGTGGAGAGTCGGTGGAAACTTTTCACATTGTGAATTGCAAAAGATGAGACTTTTAAAGAGTGTAGTGTTCACTAACAGTGGGGATGTCTGCAATGCACAGGACCAAATGACTACACTGAAGTCCCTTGAAGACAAGAGCCTTCCACAGGTCATAGAATCATAGAATGGTTTGGGTTGAAAGGGACCTTAGAGATCATCTAGTTCCAACCCCTCTGCCATGGTCAGGTGACCTTCCACTAGACCAGGTTGCTCAAAGCCCCAACATGGCACATTGCTTTGCTGGGGAGGAGAATGATTCTTTCAAACCACTGTCGTCCCAGGCCATTGTATTTTGGTGCAGAATAGGTGGATGTTAAACTCAGATCATTCTTGCTTATTGCAGTGCTTTCTGGAAAATAAAAAGGCATGGCATGTAAGGGGTTTTTTTGGTTTTCCAGAGAGCTGTCTGTCCTTCTGAATTCCCTTTAAGGATCCTTGGCATAGCTCCAACTAGTTCTCTTGATCTCCCTGTTCTTTTTCTTGCCATTCTAAAGTAGAGTCTACCTTCAAAGCACTTGCCAGCAGACCATGACAAGCCTTTCTCAGAGGCTGAATTTAGATGTTAGTCTCCAAATAATATCTTGCTGCATCTTCAAGTTTTGTCCATTTATTGTAAAAATATAGATCCTTTGGAACAGTGCAGTCTCTGAAATCCTTACTTTTTTCTTAAGAGTCCATATTATTTTCTTTTGTCTTTATAAATTATTATTTTGTAATTATTCTCGCTTTTAAGTGGCTTCTGGTCCTCTTCAATATGTAAGTGAACCTTAATGCAATTTTTATTGTGCTGCACCTTACTTCAACTTTGTTTACAAGCACAAGATGAGACTGATAGTGTTTTGTTGGGAAACTTTCACATGTTACAAGTGTGGGGTTAACAGCGAGGATGAACTCATGCAAAAGTGAAGTTCTTAGAACAATCTTTTCTCCACTGGCTTGCATTTATCAGTTATAAATGTATTCTTCATTTTGCCACTTAGCAAATGGTCAAAGGGTGTTTTGTAATACAACATAATGTACAAAGGAGAGTTGCTCTGTTTGGCAAGTAGAGGTGTATTTGCAGCATCTAATAATCTTTACCTTTGCAAGGAATACAACCATATAAAAAAGATCACTCTCTTGCAATATTTGCTCTTAATAGCAGAGGCCCGTCACGGAGGCTGCTCTTTTTGAAGATGGCTCATAAGGCCCACCTGCAAAAAGCATGCATATGGCTGGCTCCATGCAGGTGGCTAATTCCACAGGGGAAATTTATAGAGTTTCTGTGAAGAACTGGAGTTTACCCTGTGCTTGACAGTGTTTCACCAAAGGTGAACTAAGGATGACTGTCGGCTTCCCTCTGACTGGTGAGTGGCCTGGAAAGCTGATCCCACCAGTTGGGTTGTCTTCTTTTCAGATTCCCTGTGGTGAAAAGGAGAACTGCTATTACTGAGGTGTTGCCTTTCCTCATCATCTGGCTTCGTTTGTTCTACTGTACACCACACCACATGCTCCTATAGAGCCAGGCATAACCCTAGCAAGATGATTTACAGTGCTTGCAAATGTGTTCATCCCCACTTTGCATAGCAGAACCATGGCAACTTTGTTGATGCTGAGGCTCAGTAATCGCACATTTGGACTTGGCTGTGTGTGCAGCACTGAGCATATTGCTGTGTTGTGGCTCTTTTGCAAAAAAACATACACATTTGAAGCTTTGTTTAACTGTGTATGGAATACACAGGAGGTTATGCAATTGCTCGTGTGATCTGAGAAATAAAAGTCTTTGAATATTCTTCTTATCATATAATGGGGGTTCACTGATAGCCCAGACTGTTATCTTCAATGAATAAATGAAGTGATAAGTATGTGAAACTTATGCCCGATGGCAGTGGAGTATACAGTATGTGGATCATTCTGTCATGACTTTAAAGCATGTACTCTGATTAGTAATCTGATTGGATAATGCACTACATTAGCAAAATAAAATAAAAAAAAAAAAGACAAAACAACAAAACCACAAAGAATGTCTCTTCCTTCAGCCATAGAAAAAGACAGATGAGCTATAAACAATGGCACCTTGAGTCTCAAAAGCTAAAGAAATGCAAACAACTGTAGGGTGGCCGGACATCAGCTGGAGGTGAACAACAAAGGAAAATGCTGGAACGATCAACCCAGCCTGAGAAAGGCAGGGTAAAAATGTCAGAAGTTATGAAGACATCTGTTCCCACTGTCAAATGCAACTTTTGGTGAATTTTAATATGTGTGGTGCTTCTGAAATTATGAGTTTTGTGACTTTGTTGCATTCTTAAATCCCCTCACTGCTTTTGTGAAGTAGCAGTCTCTCAATAATTAAGGCATTAGTCAGCTTTTCTTTATGAACTGTTTTTCTCTTCTCTCCCCTTGATATATAGTGCTCAGAAATGGTTCAGTCAGCTTCAGCTGTAAATCTCAAGTCTGTGACAATGGAAGTAATATTGTGAAACAAACGGCAGTGTGAAAGATATGATGTTGACCATAAAAAAAAATAATAAATAGTGGCTAGAGTTCAGATGTCACAAATCTTAGCGAATGTAGAAACAGGGAGTAAACAGTGCCATATGATATTATCCATATGCCTTTTATTTTTGGTCTTATGGGTATGTGCAAAAATAGTTGTAGGTCTGTGGCAAATAAGTGAAGCTGTTGTGTAATTTGGATATAAACCTTGTTAATACCAAGAGACCTGGATATTTGAAGGTTTGCTATTGTTCTCTGTGATAGTTGGGCTTAATCGTATCTGTGGCTGGGTAAACATTGGAATCCTAAAAGGGTTCATGCAGATGCTTCAGCCACAAGGAAGGCTGTTCTTTGTAAACAGTAAGAGGGTTGTTGTCGTGGTCAAATGGCTAGCAATGGTAAGAAGGTAGCTTTTCTGGTACATTTGTTCTCTCTGTCATCCTTGTTTACCTATTAAATTCTCATGGAAATGTTCCTGTTCGCCCTCTTGCTGTCATGTGTTGAGCCCCTTCTGTGAACTTACCTGGAAGAGCAACTTATTTCTATTCCTATTTGCTAATGAGGAGTTGAGAGAAACATGTCCAGTCTATCTCTTGAGTACAGCTTGCTTTGACCGTGTTAAGGAGCTCTGGCCTAGGCAGAAGGAAAGAAATGGGAGAGATTCCTGCCCTCTGATGGAGGCTACGGTAAAGACTGTTGCAGTCCTGCATGCTGCTCGCTGTTCTAGGCAGCTGCAACACTTGAGGGGCCGTGAGGACATTGAATGACTTGAGCAGCATTCGAGTAGTAAGTGGGATCAAGACAATACACAAGCGTCTCTTGAAATTTGAAATATTTCTTCCCTGGCAGCAATGGGAGTGCAGATGGAGAACGTCCCCATTCAGCCTCAGAGGTGAGATAATGTCCCCAGGAGATCACAGACCTTTCTAAAACTTTGCTCTTCTCCTAGTCTGAACAATACCGATTTGTAACTGGAGCACAGGGGGCACTTGCTGCTTACCTCTACGGCTCTGAGAGGCAGCCCGAATTTGTGGCTGATGACAAAGAACCTAGAGATCTTGGCTTGCCTGCTGCAGTTGAAATATTAGTTTGGCTTTTTCCCGTTTCCTGCTGCCTTCTTCCTTCTCAGCTTCCCATTGAAATTCTACTTCGTTTACACTTATCCCTTGGATTAATTCTCTGCCTGTAACCAGAGAGATGCTGCTGATAAGCCGTACCCCATGCACTTATCAAGGTTTTCCCGTTTTCTAGACCAGACAAAGCTTGAGACAGTGTTTATCTGTTGAAACCCCTAGAAATGAACTCGAATGTTCTACTGTGTAAGCAATGCCTAGCAAATGTATGTAGGCAAAACTTTAGTTCCTTATGTCTTTGTGTATGATTTCCAGTGTTTGATCAGGTTATCTCGATGCTGTGCCATTGCGTGTACTGAGATGTGGTAGAGATCTTCGTGTTGCTACTGGAGAATGAATCACAGGACATTACTGGTCATGTTTCTTTGCAGTCTGTGTTGGAAGATAGGTTAAGGTAAGCAGTAAAAATGAGCAGTTGTGTAGAATCCTGTTACAGCATTTCTATACTTTCCAGAATGTAACTTTTTCTAGAGTCTTTCCTTAACATAAAATTTCCTTTTCAGTAGTCTATTTGGCTTTCTTTTAAAATGATAATTGGAGTATTTTCCCTGATGCTAGTGATATTTGGTTCCACCTTAACTGTTACTTAACGGTTTAATTTTAGTCTGGAGATAAATGAGTACAGGAAAACTTTCACTGGATCATTGAAGCTGTCTGGATATTCACAGAGATAATAATAAGATAAGCTTTCTCCTAATTATAACCAAAGGGGAAATCAATGAGTGACCATGGCACATGTTCCTTAGGTAGGGAAAATCAATGAAATACGCAAATAAATATTTCACTACCATGACCTGTAGCCATGCACACAAGAATGTGGGCCTAGAGGACATGCTGAGAAAGTGAAGGGCAAGATATTGGCCCATATATATTGACGCTTGTCTGTGTTGTGGCAGATGCAATATCAAGGGCATCAGCAAAATAATAATAATTTAAAAAAAGCAATGAACAGACAAAAGATAGAAATGCAGTTATTACAAAAGGTTAAATCATAAATATCACTGTAGTTGAGCCAGTTTTTAAGCAGAAAGAATTGAGGCATTACATTAAAAATGTAGTTGTCAAACAATGTATACATAGATACATAGACACGTACACATGAATAGTATAGTAGACAGAAAAAAAAGGTTCTTACTAGGAGCCTTCTGGTCCTCTGTTAATACCAGAGAGTCTGGTTGTGCCTGTGAAATATCACATAATGGTGGATTATGAATTACCAACATAAAATTTAGAGGAAGATGCAACAAAAACATGGTGATACGTTGTTTGTGCAAAGAAGCCTGGAAAATTCTAGGGACCCTAGAGGAGACTTAAAATCTGACTAGAAAAGCTTTGTCCTTTTGTGTAAGTCCCTCTACGTGTCTTGGGGCTGGAGAATTGTCTGCCCTGCTGAGGAAACACTGGTGAATTCAGTGAGCCTCTCAAATTCACATAGAATAGAAATTGTGTGAAAGATTTCAGTTAATTACAGCATTCTCCTGGCAATCTCCTATCACTATACCTCTCACTATACCTACCACTACACCAACAATGTATGAACATGCACGATTCCAAATTCTACCCAGGTTTTTTCTGGATGGAGGCAGACTTTTGCGGCTGGCTTACCTGTGACTGTAGACCTAATTAACAATGCCATGTTACATAGTGTTGTTTGGGATGTGTATGTACTGGTATGACTTTCCTTTTTCTAGTTTTCCTTATTAGGAATTTTCTAGGTAGTTATGAAGGTTCCTATTATTGAATAAGAACTACACCTAAATTGCCCCATATTCTTTTTTTGTTAGGTACCTAGCATTATCAGTCTCAAGGCTAGGAATTTAAACATAGCTCTTCAGTGAGGAAGAGTTTATTTGGTGTGAGGTGGTGTGTGTATGTTTTTTCTTCTGTGATGTGCTTTCGTATTACTTGAGGGAAATGTGTCGCTCTTCTGTCTCCTGTTACAAGGCAAATCAGATTCTGCTGTCATTTAGAAATGATGAGATTTTGTGAGTGCAGTTTATTCGTGTATGGATTAAGGATTTATCACCAGATGGAAGTTGATTTAGTTCCATGTTTATAATAAATGGGTTCTCTTGGTACAGCTGTACTCTACCTGTTGTCGGTGCCTCTGCAGTGGTCAGGAAGCATTGAAGGTGAGAATGTATTTTTACAAGGAAAGGAAACAAGTTCTTCAAAGATTCTTCTTGTTTATGCAATGCAGTAGACTTTTATCCCTTGTAGTAGTTAGCCTAGCTCAGGCACAGGCTTACTATGGGGCCGGCACATGGAAGGAAGATCTCTTAACTGCAGTTAATGTGCAGTGACATAATGCTGGAAGCATACTTGTGAGCTGTGAAAAGCATGTGTCCTCCAGATTTTCTAGGACAGTAAACCCCTTCCTGAAGTGTTTTATGGGTTGTTGCTTATGTGCAGCTGCTTTTCTGCAGGACTGGCTTACTCCTCCTACATCTGAGATGGTATATGTTCCAGCAGACAGTGGTGCAGAGGTCAGTTTCTGAGGCAGCGTAGCATTGCTGGCAGATGGAAATCAGATTTTCTGGACATGTATTTCTTGTATCCATGGATCATCATAATGTTTTTTCACAGACAGGCCTTTGATCATCAGACATCCCTTGCAAAGCAAGCAGAATTCCTATCATCCATCGTAGGGAGAATCTGCTCAGGAATATTTGTTTTATAAATAGTTTTGAAAATATGACTGGGTTTAAATTGAGCAGTTCAAAAATCTGTGACATTTGTAATTCGTTTGAAGGCTGACATTTTAAGGGAAGTTGGGATAAAGGTTTTTATTTCTAATCTTTGTATCTGTGACTCCTATTCGCCATGGCATCTTAACTACCCAAGAGCTGACTTAAAACTATCCTTTGGTGAGGCAAAAATAAGTACAGTAAGTGAGTGGCAAAACAGGAAAGCAAAGGATGGGAGCAGTTGTTTTCAAGGTAAAACACTGCAGAAGAGGCAAGACTGGCAGGTAGCCAGACTAAAAGAGGGGAGGGGAATTTTTGTGGTAGGAAGAAGGTCTTTTGGAACCTCTGCTAAAGAAGTTGAGTTAGTGCAGAGACAGCTGCAAGAAGATAGCATAGGAGGAAACATGCAATATCTTTTTAACATATACATCATAAGACTGTTGATAGCACACCTCAGATTTTGTATAAAAGATGACTATTCCCTGAGGAATTAAACCAAGAGGTATAGTGTCCTCATTTGTGAAGGGATTTAAGTAGATTGTAAGCATCAGTGCTCTGACCTGTTGAAATATGCAAATGATTCCTTACAGCTAAGATGATCTGACATTAGTCTAAAGTGATGACCTCTAATATTTTTTTCTTTCATTCTGACATCCAGTGGTTCTTGGAAAGGATACTTCTGCAGGGGTTTGTGTTGCAGTTTTAGATTCTCATGTAAGACACACTGGTGAATTCACTGTTTTCATCCTTACTTCATTTTGCAGTGATTTGATGCCATTACTTGAAGCCCTGTGCTGGTTGAACGGTCTTGGGTGCAGCTGTGAGACCACTAGGGGAATTGAGGTATTTTTGTTTTCCTCATTTGATATTTCTTTTGGCATGAATATCCTACGTTGTAATTTTTTCACATCTAAAATTTTAGTTTAATTATTCTTTTGGCAAAGTCATAAGCAAGAGTTTTTTCCTCTAAAAGCTGTGTTTGTGTTCAGCAAATAGGATTGTGTCTGAGAAAAATTATCAAGAACTTGCAAAATGTCTTTTTGTCTTGCCAGGCTTGTGAAATGAAAAATGTGTGTGTTTTTCAGCTTTCAGTAAGAATAAGTGAGGCAGAGAGAGGCAGAGGTTACCACACAGTAGATTTTCTCTGCACTGCAGAAAGAACACAGCTGGAATAGGTGCCAGAACAGATTCTTTTTATATAGTTCTCTTGTGCCGTGCAAAATGGAGAATGAGCATATTATGTTCTTATATTTAAAGCAAGCGTTGCCTTCATTCACCTCATGTAGAGATGCCTTTGGCCATTTAAAAAAAAAATAAAAAGTCTTTATGTGGGTACATGGGTTCATGCAGAATAGCCCAACTATGTTTTAGTACCTGTCTAAACCTCAGATTATTTTGGTGGTGGGACTGTGGAATAATTAAAATAGAAGCAACAAAATGCTTTCCTGCAGGGCAGATTTTCACAGAAATGAAGAAACTTGCGCATACTGTGAATACTAATGAAAGGTGTAAGTGGTCATCACTAAGTGACGAGTTTGTTGAGACTGTCCTGGTTTTACCTCTAATGGCTAGCAGTATCCAAGTAACAATTCTGGTCTTTGGGATTCGGCTGTTATTTCAGAATGCCTGTTGAGAAATACCTAATTAAGATCCAAATCAAACCCCATCTGAAGGTGAAGCTTAGTTTCATAAAAAACATAAAAGAGCAGCTGATAAATGAATGCACATATGAGTCTAGTGTTGAGCGCTAACCAGATCAGAGTTTCCTCAAGAAGGGGAGATTTAAGCTGTTACAATAGCATGTGGGCATATTAGGAAATCCCTTTTTCAGAGCTGAATGAGTTCTTTGAGCTGATGCTGGTGTGTTGTGTCCTTGGAGCAGAGGACTCTCGCAGGATAGTGGATGTCCTCCACGGGGAGAGGGAGATGGGAGGGAGGCTTGTAATTGAAAAGTAGTTTTGCACATGAGGATGGGACATTTGCAGACTGTGTCAGTAGTTTCTGCCAGGAGGTAACACTGGAATGATGTGGTGGGCAGGATGGGAGAGGAAGCCTGGGGTATCCTTTCTCAAGTGTCTCAATTTAAAAGCTAACAGCATGTTTTACATTACAACTAGAATTAATGCATATTGTTATGGCAGTTCAGTTTCCTCAGCGGGATGTATCTCAACAGACTACTCGGTATGGCCCTCATTTCTTGAGTGCTTGGGCTTGTAGTCCCACAGTATGTTGTTTTGGGTGGCAGACTGGTGTGAACGTTGCCATCCCTCCTGGCTGATAGTCTTACTCTTCTGTCTTAAAGTGTCCTTTCAGCTATAGCGTGACCATGTTCTGAGCCTGTTAACTGGTCACTCTTTAAAGTAATCTGTCAAAAGTACAGAGACGTTTTAAAAACAGATCAGCTCATGACAGAACCATACAAATGCCATCCAAACACAGCTAGCTTAGTTGTGGGAGTGAGCAACAAAGGGTAAACACAGGGAGGGATTCTGGCAATAGCTGAAACTAAGCTTGTTGCAAAACGCTTTGTATTGGAATATGGTGGCTCTTGCTGTGGGCAAAGAAAGTGTTATTTTGTATATGGCAACAGAAGCAAAGTGGGGCTAAGGACTCTTCTATACTAGATTCTTTTGTTGACTAGAACTGTGTTAAAACAGTTTTGTGTCAAAAGACTTGAACTCGGTTCTAATTCAGGAACTCATATAAACTGTGCTACAATCATAAGCTCTACTATAACTATAGCCACACTTGCCCTTTCAGCAGGCTAAAGCTCACACCCCTAGCAGCACTGGTTCAAAAATACCACCCTCACAGGGAGGCTGTGAGTAACAGGCTGAAGATCACACAGGCACTCACCTGCGCTCTCCAGGTTCACAGGAAAGCACTAACCGTTGCACTCTTCCATATTTATTTTACAGGAAAGTAATTTTCAAAACTGGTAATGGAGAAATTTTTAAAAGCAAAACCATTAATCAGATGTCCAAGCCCATTTGAAGGCTGGGAAATTTAGGGTACAGACTAAGTGCAGTGGCAGTTTTCAAATAACTGTATGCAGGACAACATTCTCTGTTTTTTATGCCTTTGAAAAATTCTCCTTCAAATCTCAGTATTTAAAAAGATAAACAACCAAGGAAATTATATATAATTTCTGTCAGTAACATAAACACAGTTAACTTCTCCATAATCATAGCTTTGTGATTCAAAATATCTAATCTAGATAAGTTACAGCTATAAAAATTATGAAGCAACACAAGGTTTAGGTAGGATTAAGGTTAAATTAGGCCCAAGTGAAAAACAACCCCCTTGACAAAAGGGGTAGTCGCACTATTCTGTAACCTCTTAACAGTCTGTAACAGCAAGAAACTCTGCCAGTATCAAAGAAACATCTGTTTACTATTAAAGCGTATAAAATATAAACAGGAAAAATCTTTTCTGATTGAGTGGCTATAAAAACAGAACAGAAATTAGTGTATGTGTTCCCTATGTGGGAGACTCAGTCCGTTAGTGTTAAATGACGTCATTGGATCAACAAGATAGTTGCCAGAAAACGTGGGGACGGGGTGGGCGGAGAGGTGTATTTTCGCAGCTCTCCTCTGCCGCAGGCGCTGGGTGCAATGGCTGAGGGAGGGTCTCTGCAAGATGGGTGCAGGTCCCGCCAGAGGGCTGTGCCAGGTAGCTCTCTCTCAGCTGCCTCGGGATCCCCACTAGCTCTTACCTGCTCCGACACAGATCACCCTCTTCTCTGGAAAAGTGGTGTGTTGTCAGAGCCTTAGCCCACATTAAAAATAGCCATTTAAAAATAGCAGTAATTATTGGTTCCATCTGAACTGGAGTACCGTTACTTTGAGATGGGTACTTGGCATTTGAACTACATGGAAGAGGAGACTAGATAAAATTAGATGCTTATCATATTAATAGCTCTGGACCTCCTTGCCTTTTAGCTTCCCTTGGTTGTGTGTTCTGTGTAAGAGGCCGAGAAAACTCAGGATCTGAATCACGAGCAGCTGCAAGAGAGAACATTGTTTTTATTAAGAGCTCTTCAGTTCATGTTTTAAAGCCAAGAGTGACTGAGCCTAGTTAACTTTTGGTTTAAAGGCTTCAATATCTGGGTTTTGCATATTTTATTGGTATTAAAGTAGATCTAGTGCAGAAATCAGGAATATATGATTACAATCTCACTCCGTTCCTATGAATTCTTGTAAAATGAACATGCAACAGAGGGAAAAGTATTTTGAATAGTGTGGGGCAAATGTCTAAACAGCAAATACCCACAGTGTGGGTATAGTCTCAGCAAGAACTTCGAAGACCCTTTCTTTTAGTGGTGGAACTTGTGAACCGTGGCCTTGGAGTACACACAGGTGGCTGAATGAAGATCAGGGAGGAAGAGGTCATAAGGAGAGCCAAGTTCTTCACCATTAAGGGGTCTAACAAGCTTGCAGGGCAGCATAAAAGCAGGGAATGTAATCATGGCTGTTCCAGTCACTGAGCAGGAATGATGCTGTGCACCGGGCTGGCTGTAGCGGCAGAGAGGCCTGCTGAGCAGTCTGGCCAAAACAGAATTGTAAGACATGAAAAAGAGAAGCTGCTGGGTTTCACTTTAGAAGCAACTGTTTCCATAATGCCTGTATTATAAAAGTATTTAAAGACCTCTTAAGATATCAAAGTCACTGTGACTGTTCCAAAACTATTGCTGTTGATGATCAATAATCTACATTTTTAAAGCATTTTTATTATCTATTTTTCAATGCAGCATAGAAAATAGCAGCAGAGAGAGAACCGGTTGTTGAAAGTAGACCGTATTGCAGATTGCTGTATGTACATCTGTAACAAGAAGTAGATGACTTGTATGAGGGGATAGCTTAGCTTAATCCAATCTGTTTAAGTCCCTTTGCGTTAAAGGTTAGATCTCAACTCTTCAAAAGTCCTGCATAGTCTGTAGGAAGCTTACCTTTGGTGCGATGACCATGGTATCTGTAACATTCAAGAGGAGCTCAGCAGCAGTCTGAAAAATTCATGGCATCGTCAGATAGCACGTTAAATGGAGGATGTTACCGGAAGAGATACAAAACTAATGTGCAAAGGGCGGTTTCTCCACTCTGCACTGATACAAAATCCCATTTCCTTTGTGCTTGTCTAAATCTCCATTAGCTGTTTCCACCACCAAAAAAGAAGTTGAAGTCCATTGTGAATTGTACTGGGTCTGGCTACCAGCATAGCAAAGTGTAGCTACATCACTGTTTTGCATCTAGGTTTTCTTCTAAATGAGAGTTAGAAGGATGCAGTTTAATTGGTTTAAGTGTATTCGACTTTTTTTTTGCCAGCTATGCAAGAAAAGAATGGCTGTTTGAATTCACTTCATGGAAAACTCACGAGGCGAGCTTTTAAAATAAATGTGAAATGGCACAACTGATGCAGCACTCACATTTTGTGTTCCAGATTAGCATATGAGCCCAAGCTTAGAATTTTCCTGAGTTCCTGGCCATTCATCTAGATTTTAGAACTTTTAAAAGGAGTAAAATTTTTCTTTTTTTTAGTAGGTTTATACTTAAAAACCCTTTGTTCCCTTTTTAATGCCCGTTTGAGAAAAAAATCACAATAATTTACAGAATGCCATGCGGTCTTTTTTTCTATTGCCAAGTGCTTAGGAAAAAAACCCCACTTATTAGACAGCGAGGTTTGGATACTGAGCTGATCCTGTAATGCTCCTTCAATGGCGTATAGTTTTTGTTCCAGGATAAAATTAACCCTGCCGCTTTTTCATGAGAGGGGAGGAATAATTACCGTGCTTTGTTCTTTCTCATCAGCCGGTTGGCCCGCTGCCCTGGCTTTTTACTACCAGGTGTTACAGGCAACAGTAACTTGGTTTTGGTTCCTGCTACCTTGTCCTTCAGCAACCGGCGTTTGCATGGTCATTTCACCTTGTGTGTTAATGGCCCTGCTTTCGAAAACCCAGCTATCTTACTTCCACCGTGCTGTTGCGTGCTGATACTGTACTATTAATCATTTTCATTTCTGCCACTACTTGGGTATTCACCAGATGTCTTGAAGCTTGCTTTATGTTGCTCTGTTTCCTTTGTGCTGTTTTTCCTCTGATTCTTCAAGGACCCTTCTACAAATACTAGCAGATTGCTATCAAACAAGTTGCAATCAAATGGTGAGCTTATGCTTTGACCAAAAGAAATACAAATGTATTCTTTTCCCTTGTGGGACAGCTTAAAATGTTCTCTTATCAAGTGAAGTGTTCTTGCTTCTGTGTAGTATTAATGCAGTTAAGGTGCAGTGATAGTTACTTTCTGTAGGTAGCTATCATTCCTAAATGCAGAGGCATAAAATTTAATGGAGTGATGCAGTGAAATATTGTGATGAGATACTGCACTAAATAGAGCAGTTCACTCATTTGACCTCATAGAAAGTACCCGGGCAGTCCATGTTTTGTCTAGATCCGGCAGGTTCATACTGGTGGAACTAGCGCACAGTTTTTTAAAACGGATTTAGGGGGTTCAGTGAGTGTGCATGTGTGGCATAGAGTTGCTCTTGCCCAATGAGAGCTGGAAGATATTAGACTTGTTTTAATTGCTTTATGGGAAATTAGTTGACAGCCTCTCTCATACATCTGTCAACTGGCTGGAAGGGAGGCATCACGATCTTTTCAACAACCACCCAGCCAAAGAGACCTCCTTTCCTTGTGTAGGAAAGCTAGGAGATAGACACTGGCACATCTTACTAGGATTTCAGCGTCAGTCTTTGAAGGAAGGCTCTGTGGGTGTGAAGTTGAGCTCTACTGTTCTGACAAGGCTGTACTGCCCTGGCACAGATGATCGGAAAGGTTTCTTTTTGGTTTACAATGAGCACAGCTAAATGTTTTTGCTTGAGGAAACTGCTGCTTGTGGTGACCCTGCCCAGACTGAGTTACGTCTGGTTGTAAAATGGTGATTTATTATTTGAGTTATGGGGCTTTTTGGGAAGGAGTGAAAATTGCAGTAGGATGTGGGGTGGAAAACCGCAGTGGAACCCACAGTGGAGACAACACCTCAGCACTCGCTACCAGGCCACACGGTTCCTGTTTGTGTCAATTAAAAGAGCCAGAAAGGGTCCAGCTGTTTAGATGTGTGGGTTCTGGCAGGCTGTTCATGTCTGGTGCCAGCCCAGAGCTCCTCATCACACCATGGCACTTCAGGCTGGTGCTGAGACACATGTTTCTTTATTCTTCTTGGTCCCTCCAGCCCTCCCAACACCCCCAAAATACCAGTGCCTTTAAAATATTATAAGCACAAAAATATTTTAACAGATTACTAGGAGGTACTGGTTTGGCATGCTACACTGTAAGACTGCCAAAGCAAATGTTGAGAAAGAGAGATTTTTATTTTTTTTTAAACAGGGTCTGAGAATGCTGTCTGTCTTTTTTCTTTTTTTTTTTTCTTTTACATGTTTTTAGTAAGCTTTCACCGCAAAAATTCTGATGTATTTCTTCTGACTTATGGTGTGTTGCAGAAGTGTATCAAAGGGCTCTGTTCCAGGAGAAAAAAAATAACAAACCCAAATTGTAACAGCTAGGCATCTTTTATGGCTCTAAGCCCCTGATGAAGCATAGACTTGATTCAGACCTCCATTCAGCACTCCATCTCACAATGTCCCTTTCCTGAGGTTGAGCCAAACCACACTCCCTCACCCACGACACTGTTACAAGTTTGGTGGTAATCATGATCTATTGCATAGCTGACTACGGGGCCCAAAATAGAAATCCTGTGATGACCTATCACCCTGAAAGAGTCATATTTCTTCCTAATGGGTTGTCCTCTGCTATTTTGCTGAGACGCCTGTCCACAGCCTGGCTCTTAAAAGTCTTTACTAGCACCATCAACCTGTTCTGTCCATGCTCTCGCTGTGACTCATTCTGTCTGCCTGTGGCATCTTTATCCTATACAGGACAAGGCGGGGGAGTCTTGCATTTTCTATCACCAGGTCAGTGGAGGACCCTGGAGATCTGCTGCGTGATTATTATATTTGAATATTGGTTGCTCATGTTTCCCGAACTGAACCAACACTTTGTGCTTGGCTGTCCCCTTAGTATGAACTCCTCTGTAGCTATTTTGTACTTCCCAAGTTTGCACATTCCTTTCTATTTTGGTACCTCTGTGCCTTGTTTGTTCAGTGAATTAGCTGACAAAAAAGCAGAATCTCAATTTAATTTAATTGGGTTTGGGGTTTTTATTTTTTTTCTCTTCTGTCCTTCCTGTATTTTCCTTCAGAACTTTGTTTGCAGGCTGAAGCTAACAATGGGGAGCTTGCTGCTTGCATTTGTTGGTGAGCAGGGAGCGGAAGGGCACAGACAAGCTTGGTGGCTCCAGTGAGACAGAGATGGAGGGAAGGGAATAATCTCTGGCACCTGTGAATGTGTGTAAGGGAGAGAAACTGTGTATGTCAGACTACTGCACTTGGTTTGATTCAGTTACGTTGTCAAGGCCATGGGTATGTATTCCTCCTTTTTTTCAGGAAGTAGTGCTGTCCTGTGCATTCTCAGAGTAAGACATTGAAAAGCAGACTGTAACATGATCAAAACACCAGAACCAAGAGGTTTTTGAATTCCTAGAGTTTCCTGTTCTGTGACTATAAACTTTAGTCAGCATGGGTAACAGCTTCTTCTTCTGTGGATGTTCTGCTGTCTTAAACAGTAGAAGTTTCCATTGCATTATTTCCCTTGCTCCTAGGGCTTATAGGATATTTCTACCCTACTCAGGTGTCTTTTTCTTTATGGAATCTGTGGGAACCTCAGAGACCTCCACTGGGCTGAAACCACTCTTTTAGATTCTGAAGTTACTGGGGGTAGAGGCCAGAGCAAAAAAAAAAAAAAGCAGCCAGAAGCTTAGAAGAAGAGAGAGAGAAAAGCAAAGATTGCATCAGCCTCATTTCCATGACAAGGCATGTTAACTGAAGAAAAAATTAGCAGTTCTTGCCTTTTTTTTTTTGCCCTGGGTCTGTATCAGTGTTAGAAAGAACTGTTTAAGTGTTTTCATGCATCTGTTGTTTTCTCCTTGGAGATTCAGTACTGAGCCTCGGTGGCTTTGAGGGGGCTGGCAGGAAATAGATTGCTTGTGCTGAAGCTCTGGGAAGCAGTGATTGAATCAAGAGACGGCCTCCACTGAGGGACTCCTTTTTTACTTATCAGCAAATAAAAGCATGTGCACTGCAGCTGAGATAACCTTAAGTAGTGCCTTCAGAGCCATTCATCTCTTAGTGCCCGGAGCTGAACATGAACAGCAAACAGCAACTGTGACAGCAGAGAGTGAGGGATATGGCTCATGCTAGTACTGAAAAGTTGCTTCAATAGCCACTCACAGCTGAGAGAGAAAGGCTGAAGTTAGACGCGTTGCCAAGAGATCCTGGGAATGGGAGTGCCTTACCTAGAAGATATTACTGATTTATCACTCATTGGCTTTCCCAAGTTTATTTTGTTTCCCACTCAGCTCTTTTCTCCTGCACCTAAAACATGTTTTTGCAGTCTTCCCTTGGAATTGAGGGAGCGTTGCTGGTCAAGACTCCTAATGAAGGAGTTAAGTCTTTCCAGGTGTCTGCATGGGACTCAAACCATATGCTTAAATCATAAGAGGAACCTTTAGATATCTGAACTTGGCCCCTCATGCTGCTGACAGCACTTTCCTAAGAGTTATTTTTTTATTCTTAGCAAGTTCAGCTTACTAAGAGATTTGGAAAGTAATATTTGAAAAAGTCAGTATCTTACAGTACTGAGAATCAGATAGGTCCCAACCAGCTTTTTCTTTTAGAACTTTCTTTTTAAAGAAGGTCATAAATTATATCCCCATATTTGTTTCTGCACGGTGAAGTGATATGGGGGATGCCTTACTGCACCTCACTAGTAGATGCTCTCCTGCCTCCTTCTCTAGGGCATGCTTTCTTAATGCCTAGAGGAAGTTTTGGGAAAGGAGAAATGCCATTTAGAGAAACCAGGAGAAGGAGGAGGGAATAAATTCTCTTCAACAAAACGTGTTAGCAGTGAAACGATTATCCCTGCTCCTTTTAAGGGAAGAAATGGACATTGGCCTGTTCTGTTCCCTATGGCTCTGCTGTGCCTGGGTAAATGCTGGAGCGGACCAAGAGAACTGAGCATCGTGATCCCACATGGGGAAGTTCACCTTTATTTTGCTAGACACAGAGGGGCTTCTGTTGCCTCTATCACCATTTCAGTGACTTCAGTAGACATGTCTGGAGCTCAAGTCTGCTGCCCATCCTGTTTTTAAGCAGTGCTTTTTTTGATTTTTCTGTAGTTCTGTATGTCTGCTGGGGGCACTGATCTTGTTTCTATACAGTTCCTTACTGGCAGGATTTTTCTGTTCCAGTGCAACATTCAACCAGCACTAGTGTTTCCCTGACAAATGCTGTAGTAAAATCTTTGGAGACAACCCAAACTGCACAGCGTATTTGTCATCTTTTGCATGTATTGTTTTGTGGCACATAAGGTGCCAACAGGTGCCATTTGAGATGCTGCTCTCTCGGACAATGCTTTTTTAATAGCTGCAGAATGATCCCTGTTGCCCTAACATAGCCAAGCCAGCTGTCTGTATGTATCCCAGGGCTGTGACTTCACCGGCAACTTTTAATTTAAAACCCAAAAACTGGTGTAAGTTCACAGAAGGGTAAGGCAGTGAGTGTAGGGACTGCTATCAAGGGGAAAGGCTAGAGCATAGATTTTTTTTCTTTCCTTTCTTTTTTTTCAGCCAGTTCCTGAAGGCCTCTGGTTCCTTGGCCAATTTGTTGTTACAGCCTGAGAATGGGCACGCTGCCATTCTCACAGATGGACAGAAGAGCAGGCTGGAGAGAAATTGGCATTGCATGTCGAATGTTTCTGTTAGTGGATTGCAACCTGGGATCTTCAGATAACAGTTAACACTTACACCAATGGCCTGTAGTTGTATGCTAGTTATGGTGTAGATGAGCATGTTATGAACAGCTGAGACAAATGTTTATTCTAACATGGTACCCAGATTTAAAAAATCCTGACATACAGCCAAGCTACAGGAGGCTCTGAAAAACTTTATGCCAAAAGATCTGGGGTTACTGAATTACTTCAGAGAATTTCTTCAATTTGAATCTCTCCTCCACGTCCACCCCTTCCTTCTTCAATGCCCCCACAGGGATAAACTCAAAGGCAAGCAGCATTTAGAAGGCTGTTTAGTTGAGAATTGCGTTTGTGAGACACAGTTTTCTGTGGAGGGTCTATAGCGTTTCCGTGAAATAAAATGCCAAGTTAATAAAAGTGTGAAGAAAATGAGTCTGCATTGATTGAAAAAGCTGGGATATATTTTCTTTAAGTTCACCACAATCCAGAAATTTAGTTCTGCTCTGGAATAGATATTCCTGGCCATAATGAGATTTGGGATGGGCTTTTAAGATGTTCATGTTCTTCTAGCTTTTCGCCCTTCTAGTCTTGTACGAACTTTGTCTCAACTCATGTCCAGGAAGAGCTACATCATGTTTTCTTCAGCCCAGATTGCCTCACTGACACCCCATTATGGGAGTGGATTACATGTCCCTCCAATAAATAAATAAATTCTTTGTCTCTCTTGTTATAAAAACAATCTCTGGGGAAAGCGGGAAAAGTGGCCTGTTTTGTTTGCATCAAAGGCCATTCCACTGTATTTGATCTAGACCTTTGTGCTGTGAATGGCACCAGAACTGTTTGGGTGATGCTGTGTTTGTCTGGCAGAACTTGACCTAACAAGAAAAAAAACGCTCTTTGTAATTTGCTCCCTGTGAACTGATACTGGGCTTCTTTGCTGAGCTTGCAGAAAGATAGAGATTATATCTCCCCATGAGTTATCTATCTTAATTGAGCATTAACTCTGATGCGTAATTTTCTCTGAAGAGCTTACTACCTAAATGCAACGTCCATAGATTTGGAGGACTTTGACTAAGTTTTTGGTGCAGTATTAAAAAAGTAGCTGAACTTTTTTTGGTTTTTTTATGACAAAAACAGTCTTCTTAGTGTCACTGTATTTACCTCTCTGTAGTATTAATTAGATATCTGTATAATAGGAACACTGTGGATGTTCCTGTGCTGTGGCGCATTGTGTAGGCTGACCTGAATGAGCTGGCTCTGGAGTCAGAAGCAGGTGGTGGTGGAACAGCACCCATGTGGATGGTGTTCCACCTGCAACCTTGGCCAGTTCAGGGTGTTTTAGGATTGTGCCATTTGTGTCAGGTGGACATGTCCTCTGACCCCCTTAGTCTCCAACAAGCTGCACAAGAAGCAGCGGCAAGATCTAGGATATCCCATGTTTCAGGAATGCAAAGAGAGGGGCAGAGTTAAGTAACCATTTGGGGGACCTTTGGGACCAAAGATCTGGGTACCTTGCCCTGATTATTTGAAGCATAGGGAATGTGAACACAATTGGCTTGATCCTTGTTACCATTGCTTCTCTGGTGGCTGTGCTATACTCGGTGTTCCAGGTTGTGGGTTGCCTGGGTGTGTTTTAGATACCTGTATGTGCGACACCGAGAAACATTTACTGCTTCCCAGCCTGAGTTGCAATCTGTGCTCCACTCTGCCTAGATGCTTGTTGGAAAAACAATGGAATTAAGTGCTTTTGCTGCCTGGCAGCACTGTAAGTGTGAAATCCTCAAGTAAGTTTCTTGGTGCCGCAGCTGTTGGCAGTCATAGCATTTGTGGGCAGAACGTGGGGATGCACCACTCTGATGGTCCTCGTGTTTCAGTGCTGTGGAATCAGTGTGGGTCCTGGAGTCACAGTCCTGACCAAGCCCTGCTGCAGCTACAGGGCTGAAGTTCAGCTCTTGTTGAAGTGTGCCTCCCCTGCGTTGTTTCCTGAGATTCATGCCTGGGTTTAAGCACGTGGATCTCATTGGTAATTACTTGATATATATTTGTAAAAAAATTAAATCTCCAAAATGCTTTCTACTCTTTTGCCTCTTAAAATGCTGCCTTTATAACAGAGTAGTTTAATGGCATTTTGAGGCAATTACAAGTTCAGAAATTGAACTGCTAGAGGTGATCTTTTTTTGACTTTACTATTAAATAGATTTACCAGTGTTATATCCCAGGCTCTGCTGAACAGCTTTGCTGTGCAGTCATTTCCCAGGGGAGAAGGTTCCAGCTGAACTTTCACAGGGGTGCAGAGGCCGGGCAGGTCTCAGCACACCAGACAAGCATGTTCACTGCCCCAAGCCTGGATAAGCCCTACCATTCTCTTTTTCCCAGGCTTCCTGGCATGCTTCTTAAGCACCGTGCTCTCTGTTCACTGCACATGCAAATGTATCCATGGTACCGCTGCCTTTCTACCTGCCCACCCCAATGCAAATAACAGTGTATCCTGCAGTTCCTTTGGTGAATACGCCAGCTCCTGAGTTTGGTGCAACGTGGAAGAGGAGACAAAAAGAAGCTCTGTGAAGGTTCTCAAACCATGCAGTCTGTACCTGAGTTACTGCAAGAACTATAGCACAAAGCAATAAAAAGTGCTGCCTCAGCCTTCCTTTCACTGGGGAATAGTAACTGACAGTATCATAGAATCATAGAATGGTTAGAGTTGGAAGGGACCTTAAAGATCATCAAGTTCCAACCCCCCTGCCATGGGCAGGGACACCTCTCACTAGAGCAGGTTGCTCAAAGCCCCATCCAGCCTGGCCTTAAACACTTCCAGGGATGGGGCCTCCACAACTTCCCTGGGCAACCTGTTCCAGTGCCTCACCACCCTCACAGTAAAGAACTTCTTCCTAATATCGTAGGCACAAGTTTTAAACAGTAGGCACAAGTTTTACAGGTTTCAGGTTCCCTTCTGTGTGTCTTGTCTGAATGGCACGTTTGAGCATCTGCTGACAGCTTCTTTCTTTCTCGCCCGCTGTTTGTTGTAGGCAGTCGCCTCTCCATTTTTCCCCGTGTTGCTCAACTTTCTGTTGTTTTTTCAAGTATTGACCTCCTGCCTGCTCTCCTCTCCCGCCCCCCGACTCCTTTAAGCTCTGTGGTCTCCAAGCCAGATACCTGAGCCTTTGTTCTGCTTCTGTGAAAATTTGATTCCTTCAGCTGCCTCCAGAGAAGTTAGGGAAAACCGGTGTTATCAAGGACATCGCTGGTCTTTTGTTCTCCCCAGGTAAGATAGGTTCAGGTAGTGACAATTATTAATACTCAGCCCATTTTGAAACGGGTCTTCCAACACTATTCCACCTTCTCCAAAGTGTACGGAGTAGTAGACAGAACACAGTAAAAGGTTTAAGAATAGAGATGATTCATAAAATCAAATTGAAATTCATGAGTCATACATAGGTAGATTCCCTAAACTGTCTTTCACACACATTAGTTATGGAAAAAGAGGGGCATATTTATACACACAGTGTGTCTCCATAAGTAACAGATTTCCAACAAGTTATAATGAGCTGTTAAAGTTGGTTATATTTCTGGGTATTACTAGTCTAATAAAGTTAACAGTTAAAAAAAAAAAAAGAAAAAGAAAAAATCATTTACAGTTGACTGATCTTTAAACAGATTTAAAGGATATTTTTAATAATTTCATGTAATTGTTACTCTGTGGTTTTCCCTAGAACTATACTATTATGTCTGTCGAAAAAGTATATAGTCTTATTACCGATAGTAAGAAAAAACGAAAATCCCATGTGGTTATTATGTCTTCTAGCTCAAGATCAAATTTTACAGAAATAAAACCCCAGGAGAGCCGAGTTATAATCTACAGATGGAACAACCACAATTAGAAGTGGAAGAAACACAAACATACTAAAACAATGAAAACACATTATAAATATGAGCAATTGTAATTGAAGTAGAAGTTGCAGAAAAAGAATGAAGCACCATGAATCAAAACAATGCTAAGAGCAATTAATAACATGGACTGTGATGATTTTTTTGTAAAATGTGCTTGCAAAAGCTCAAGGTTTGGAGAAAGACTAGAATAGTCTTTCAGCTATTTCCGAGGCGGCTTATGGCTCTGCAAAGGTAAAGGGGTTTGTGTTGTTAGTAGAAGTTAAACTACTGATAGAATAAGGGGTTTTTCCTGTACTTTCTCCGGCTGAGTTCCCACAGAGCAGAATGGGCAGCTGGCTGAGGAGATGTGCCCTGCTACGCCTGCTTTATATTTAGTTCATCATGCTCTACATTGCATGTAACCCAAACTGGAGCCGGGAGGGAGGTTCATGCCCTGAGTGAGGTACCTTTCCATGCAAAGGAGCATTTGCTTTGTTAGATGAGGAACAGAGCAGAAAGGGAAGGCCCACTCTTGGAGTCCTTCAAGACCTGCAGGTACTAATGTGCCATTTCTGTGCAATTCACTGGGCTGCAGGTGCGAAGTACGCAGTGTTGCTAGCAGTGGGATCTACTGGGTAAATAAAAGTGGTAGAAATCTTGTCTCTGCTTGCTAGAGCTACATTCAGGCCAAAAACTGGCTGCAGTAATACAGGGAGCAGTCATGACTGTGGAGGGAGGCTTAAGGAGAAAACAGAACCAAATATACCTTTCATGTTTCTAGAATTGGTAATTTTCCAGATAAATAAAGTGACTTTGCAGGTAGAAATGGCCACAGAGATTTGGAGAGCAAAAGAAAATCAGTTCCTGAGGGAGCAGAAAAAAATTAGTAATACAGGTTTTTCTGCTTGAAATACTGATTTTAATGACAGACTGTTGGATTAGTATGCTGCCGCCATACGTTTCTGGTACTAATGCAAACCTTATGTGTGTTTCCTGTTATCAAGGGTTTACTGACCAAGTCTGAAGCTGGAATCACCTGGGATATGTCCCTTTTTGAGGAATGCTATGTGGATTACAAGAGAATCTTTGGAAATTGTCCTCTCTGCGCCCTCTCTGTGCACATCCCAGTGTCAGTCACTGAATACAAATGTTGCTCTTCCTCCGCTCCATTTCTGTTCTCTGCCTCTTCTCCACACCCCTGGGCTCACCCTTCACTTAATGCTCTTTGGATCGCTCGCTGCTCTGGACCTGGGGAGCTTTCCTGGCTTCCCCGTGGAGCTTGTCTTTGGCTAAGTGCCCCTTCCCTCCTTCCATTAGCTAGGATGGCTGCCCTGGGGGAACCCATGGGGATAATTTCTCTCCTCTCTGCTGCCCCAAGGTCTCCTGTCGCACTCCTGACCCCTTGAAATTGGAAAACATTAGGTTGGTAAGGATGAGGATTTTTTAATGCAGCTCTGCAAAATGCTAATAGCAGGTAATTTTTTTCATTGCAACTTACTCTTCACAAAGCTCAGCCAAAAATGTTTAAATTCTAAGGTGGTGTTGGCTGTGGGGGGACATAGTGAAGAAGTAAATTCCTAGTCATTTTGCTATGTGCAACTGGGTTTACACCTTGCGGATGGGGAAGATTATTCTTTCAGCATTTTTTTGTGTGCTTTAAAATAAGCAATGAAAAAAAGCGTCTAGCTGGTGTTTGTGTCATGCCTGTGAACAGGTTTACTGTTGCTTTGTGCTGGGGGTTGGCTTGAATGTTGCACATAAACTGAGGTGACTTAGTATCATGTACTTCATTCATCATGTCCCATCGTAATTGAGAACTGTGTATTTTTTTAATAAGGCATGTTACAGGCTCCCTGTAGGTTATAACAAACAATTTTGGTCTGATTAGGAACTTACTTTTCCTGGGGTTTCATCAGAGGTACTTACATCAGTGTATTTATATTGGGCTTAAATCAGTGCAAGGTGGAGAAGAAGCCGACCTTTACAGAAAGCTGCAATGAAGCAGTAATGCTGGCCTTTTCTTTGAGAGAACTTCATCGGACATATCGTATCCATTTTGTGCTATTTTTAGAGGGCGGGCAGTCCTATAATGTTATTTCTGTAAATAGGCCTGACCTTCAAAGCTGGGAGCTTCAGTGGCTCCCTGAGGCCACCTGGGCACCTGAGCTGGCTGGCTGGCTCCGAGTGCGAGCTCCCTGCTCCATTCGAAATCCTCCTAGCTGCAGCGCTCCGGCAGGGTTCGGGCTAGGATCCTTTCACACTCATTTGTCTGTGTTTTGTTCCACAGCTTCAAAATTCCTTATCAGAAAGGAATTGGCATTACTCCAGCGGCTCACTCAGTATTATGGGGAGCTCTTTGCCTGTGACAGTAAATAGGTGAAAGATTGCTTCTCCCTTCCTCCTTCTTTCCTCGCTAGTTATACTCTCTGTTAAGAAGTCTAGACCTTGCTGAAATAAACACGTATCCCACTTTCTTGAGTAAAAAAGCTGTGGCAGTGAGTAAGAGAATAAACTGTAAGGTTTTGAGGAAAAAATTAAGTAGGGGAATTTAGTCTTCCCAAGTATGCCAGCTCATGTTTATTCTATCAAAATTAAACTATGAACTTAGCTTCAGTCATCACGTTTTCTTTCCAAATTCCTCGTTTCACAGGAGGCTGTTCCTGAGGCACAGATATGATGGAAAATCAGAGGTTAGTGTGGAAGTGCCTTCTCAGCCTTTGCCGATTGTTAGTGGAGTGTCAGATTGCTTCAGCCCTCAGCACTACCCTGCTTTGAAACGAGGGACCAAAGAGCAGTCATGTGGATCCCGGATGTCTCTTCACCAGAGAGACGTGGAAGTTGTTACCCTCAGCAGACATGCTGAGCTTATTCTGAGTCCGATTACCTCTGAAGTGCTATTTCAAAGTACGGAAGTGAACACAGGTATCACTAAGCAGCATCTTTTTATTTGACAAGTTTTCTGATTGCGAGGGAATCTAATCTTATTAATAAAAGTGATTCTGGAGGCACAAAAGGGAAAGGAAGCAGGTTCCTCATGAAGGACTTCAGGCAAATTGGTGCAGGCCTAAGACTTACCAGTGGACTGTGTCTAGTCAATGTTTTTAATTTTTTCATTTATTATTATTTTTATATAATACTTAATCTAAAGAAAATTACACTAGCTGCTTCCTTGTCAGTAGCACCAGTCCTATTCAGCTTTCTGGAGCCAACAAAAGGCAGTTAGAGCTATTTTGCCTTTTTTCCTTTCATCACCTCCAACAGACATCTGTTCTTGAAAACTGCCTACTTTGCCTACATCTACAGATGACCCTGATCTGAAAGTAGATACACAGATGATCTGTGTGTACGTGCACATGTGTGCACACCCACGCACCGTTTGTGCTCAGAATTTTATGCACGCAGGTATGTAGGACAGGGAATTTGTGAGTCCAGAGTCGCATATCCCACTATGAATACTGTTCAGATTCATATCTGATTTTGAAAACTTAGCTCTTAGGCTTTGGAATTTTACGGGAATATGAAATAATGATTTATGACAGTCCTGGTTTCTGATGTTCTAGCTTATTTCTTAGACTTCTTTAACTTGTGATGCTTTTATTGCAAAGTACATTATTTATTTTCTTTCATACTTTAGTATGCTTTGTTTTCTCAGCTTTTGATAGCAAAAAATAGCTGTGATTTTCTAATTTGTCTACAGGTACCCTCTTTTTTTATTTTCTCTTCTTTTGAGTCTGCCTTACTACGCTGTTTTCACCTGGTAGGAATGCAAAGCCAGGAACTCTGTTAGCCTTTGTTGCCTCAGCAATTAAAAACCATTAGCTCATGCTCCAGTCTTAGTCCCCTTGGGTCTCCTCTGCAGTGCTACTGAGTTGCTTCCAAATGTTGTAGATAATTGTCCTATGTTGAGAGAGATGTATTCATTGTGACAGCCTTGTGCTTACTTCTTAATAATGCGTAGATTTTAAATAATTTATGGACAAAAACATGGTCCCCTGAAATTTCTGGCTGTACCTGTCTCCTTGATGTCTTAATGAACTTTTGATTAGCTGCGGACATGTTAAATGTGAGCCAGGAAATGTCAGAGCCCAAAGTCAGGAGGGAGAAAGAGAACAACTTCGCATCACTGAATAAGACTTCTAATTGCTTTATTTATCAGAGTGTTTGCTCGAAGCAAAGCTAGTGCGTCGCCTGAACAGACCTTTGTTCGGGGTGTACATGCAGCATAAGACAACCCTTTCCTGCATGTTTTGCAGCAAATCCTTATCCTGTGCTCCTACCTATGGTGGCAGAAGCAATAGAGTTGCATTTTATGGGTTGCTTGCACTAATATTTTCTCCATCTGACAGTTGTGGATCTAAATCCTATTGTTCCTGCCTGAAAATTCAGACTTGTGCATATACAGATGTTTTTTTGAAAATTCAGTTCTAAAAAGCTCTCTGGGATGAATTTCCCTTGTATATAAAACTCTTCTAGCATTAAATTAAATTCAATTAAAATCTGTTATACAATCTCCTTAATGTGAGACAGTCCCAGGATTGCCTTTATCATCTCTATATGATCATACAAGACTGAGAATATCATTACTTTTAGGCATCCTCTGTGCTTTTGGTGAATGTCTGAAATCATCTGAGGTTTTCTAGGAGTAGATTACTGGTTGCCTTTTGTGTTGATCATTTTGCCTTTGCACTGTACCTTCTTGGGAAAGAGAATTTGATCTGATTATGGGGAATGTCCTAATGGGACCAGCTGGTAAAATAATGAAACTGAGAATGATTTTCTAGAGATGACATATTGCTAAAAGATGAAAGTTATGTACAGTGTAGATAACTTGCCTTGACAGTACACAAAGAATATGGTCATGAACTTACATGCAAATGTCCATCTGTGTCCAAAAAATGAGAGATCAACCATAAAATCAAGAGAAACAACCTTCTCAGTAAATCTTCTGTTTCTTTTTAGAAACCATCAGGTAGAGACCTGATGAACCAGCCTGTTCATCCTGCCTCAAAGCCACTCTGCAATGTTAAAGAAGTGGAATTTTGACATTTCAGAGCTTGGGGTTTTTTTGCTCTGAGCCAGTCCAAAGTGATTACTTTTCAGAAATTCGCGTTTCAAAACTTCTTTTGGAAACACCAGCAAATCTGAAATTGGATTATGTCCTTTGTAGTATCTGATATCTGGCTTCTTGAGAAGCTGTTTCCAGTATCAGTTCTTTGTGACAGAGGCTACCCAAGAGCTCTGCAGCCACCCCAGGATTTCTGAATTGTGCATCAGGTAGGCTGAGAGGTTTTGTTTGGACCATGGCTTTGGGGCTTTCTTGATCCCAGATTTAGAGTCAGGACTGAAAACTGGTCTGGGACAGTGAAGGTACTGAGACTTTGCAGATCCACAAAGTTCTGTGAGCTCCCAGGCATTACCAGAAAAAACGAAAATGAGTTGTTAGAGTAATCAAAAACATTTTGGAATGCCAGCTGCCCTTTCAGGGCTTCTCATTCTCCACTGGATTTTTCTCTGTGGCTTTTCCATATGACTAAACTAGTATTTTTATGCAAAAACACTTTTTTTGTTAGTTAAGACATGTTTCTTTTTCCCTTGTGGGAGAGTTGTCATCACCCAAAATGTTATAGTTATTTAAGTTCGCTATCTAGATCTGGTCAGTCAAGAATTCTCACACTGTGCGGGTACGTTGTAGGGCAGCAGAGCAGTCGACAGACAGAAGCATTACGGGCTGCTCAGGATCTTCGCAGATTCCACATAGAGGCACAGGTAGCTTCATGCTGTCTTTGTCCCATAGCTGACCAAGTCACCTGAAGGAGATACTCCATTCTCCTTACAGCGTCACAGCTGAATCATGCCAGTGAATCATGTCACAAGCCCGTGCTGCCCAGCACACTTCATGCAGGATTCGAACTTGTTTCTCATTAGTCCTTGGGACAGCTGAGTGTGCCGGCGCTTTCATAAATGTTTGGTGTCACTGTCAACCTGCACAAGCTGGTGTGTTAAATAAGAAACTTGATTTTCTTAGAGAAGAGAGAAATGAGCTGGCTTTTCTTTTGTCCACCTTCACGTGAAATGTTTGCAGTGAAAAGCCCAGACCTTGCTCACACCGCTGGAGAGATACTAACTTAATGTGTGTTAAGCAATTAATCTGAGAGTAAGAATGGAAATGAGTACTTATTCTTGTTTAAATGTTAGCTAGCTCAGCTTGAAGGTCAATTCTGTCCTCCTGTTTTGCTTATCAAGGTGTTAGAGATACACACAGCTTTTTGAAATGGAAAGTAATGGCTCTTTCCTCATCGTGCAGTTCAAATTTATACTGCTCTCAGAGAAATCAGGTTTGCCTTGTCTTGATTTCTAGCCATAAAGTCCATTTTAGTACTACAAAGATGAATGGAGAAGATGCTCCTACTCCAGTAAGGCGTCTTTGAGCATTACGCGTGGGAAGCTTTTAAGAGGAGCAGGAGGAGAAGACAAAACATTGGGCATCCTCCCTCAAAATGTCTTTCAGTAGGGTTGTAAGTATCTCAAAATGCATTGCCTCTTAAAGCCATGCTCCACACCAGAGATGTTAGGGTGTGGTAAGGAGAATGACAGAGAGAGTTCAGTATGTTTCCTTCCATGCCTCTCTGGTACTGCTTCTGCTAACTTACCGTCTTTTAGGCTGCTGTCTCCAGGGCTTATGTTTGTCAGGGTCTGCCACAACCTACAGCTAGTTGTAGATCTTCCTTTTACACATCCAGACCCAAAAGTTTGTGCCAGAAGTGGGAGTGCTTTTTTTTCTACTTTCGAATATCTTTGCCATTTGATCTCAAAACAGTTCTCCAAAATGCCTTACTTATGCTTTTTCCAGAAACATTGTGATGTCAAATATTTGCTCACACAGGATCATTTTTTCACAGGTGACTAAGGTTCTCTTGACCTCAAACGCAGGGTAAAGAAGCCTATAATCCCTCATAGGCTTAGGCTGACTGAAGACATTAGCTTAGATGAAGTGTCTTGCCTCTTTTTAAACGTAATATGGATCAGTCCCAGCCAGCTAAATTAGATGCCAGTGAATATATCTGGTCAATAAAATGGAATATGGAGACCTGAGGTATTTCTGCAAAGGCAAGGTACTGGATGTCTGATTCTGTCAGCTATTTCTGTTGGTGAGCTGCAGTATATTTCTGATGACAAAGCCACTCCACTCTTCTTTTTGCAGACTTCTATTCAGCTGTTGTCTTTAAGAAGGCCGCTCTGCATCTTTAGATACAGTCTGTTTCCCAGGACAGGGAAAAGGTGAACCCTTATCACAAGAATGTGAACCCTAAGGGATGCCATCTTTAATTATGAAAATGCACAGTCTGATTCACTTTGTAGGAGGTTGGTTGGTATAGGGAGCCATGGCATGGGTGTTGGAGCATCCCAAGCTCTTATGAACTCAGAGCTTTGAAAAGAAAGGTGTGTCTTTATGCTTTGTAAATGTCTGCCATGTAGATTTTCACAGCAAGTAGCTGTTCTACTACTATAGAAACAAAAATCAACAAACCATTTTCTCTTTCAAACAGCGTCCTTGAGCATACACTGCTTCAATGTCTTGCTAACATTTATTGTCTTCAAAGGCAACAGTATAACATGAAGAGGCAAGAAGATCCTTTTGACATTTTGCGAATGTTACAGGAGTGTAGTAGCAAGGTGAGGTTTGCGAAATTTCAAAGCCTTATTTGTTCCTCAGTATCTATTTGTCTTGTGCCTTTGTGCAAAGAGGCAATGTCAAGGGAAAAAATAAGCCTTTAAATATTTTAAAGTGCCCATTCAGGATTCATTTCTCAGAGAACTGAATCCTAAATGTCAGACAGTGTTTGATAGTTCTCTGTAAAATCCTCATATTAAGAATTAGCCTCATTTAACATTTTTAAGCACTTAGACCTATCCAAAGAAAGTCAAGTGAAGAATTATCTAGATTTCATGTTTTCTAAGTTTATCCGCAAAAAATGTCAAGTGAAGCATTATGCCATTGCTGAATGCCTTTATGCAGGCTGCTCTGAATATTAGTATATCCAAAGCACACACAAGATTCACTTTGCCTGCCTTTTTTTTTTTTTTTTTTTTTTTAAAAAAAATGTTTTAGGAAACTATCCATTATTATACCACATCAATAAAACTCTGCTGCTGGTCTCAGTAGTGACCAACCACACTAAGCAAGTTAGTGATGTCTTAACCTGTGCTGTCTAGCACTCTTTGGAACCGCAGTCAGGGTACGTCTGCAGCACGCTGAGAGACAGAGAGCAGAGAACCACGTAGCTAAGGTTTCTGTCTCTGCTGGGTGCCTGTGTCATGGGTTGGCTTTTTCAGAGGTGCGTTTGGGAAAGCCATCTCCAGCCGTGCCTGTGTGTACAGCAGTGAGACTCTGTTCTCCCTCAGTGCACTGTCCTTGCAGGTGTCTGTAGCCGACACCGGGAATCAGAATGGGAACTTCCAGAGATTAAAAAAGCACAACTACTAATACTCCCTTGCCAAACCTGAATCCGCCTGCCCACACCAACTTTCTGCAGCTCAAATAAAGAGCCTACATACTCCAGTGTGTGACTTCCCAGGTGCTCTGGGCATTGTGTAGAGAAGCGTGTTAGTAATACTCTCCTATAGACGTGCTGTGCTGTGTTCAGCACCTCTGTAGACGACAGATGTAGCACAAAAAAGTCAGTGAAAGCAGTGGCTTAGTCCAGTCATGTTGCTCAAGGAACTGTGAGGAAGAAGAGATAACAAATTTTTGTTCTCTGCCTTTCCTTTTTTTTTTTTCTTTCTCGTTTTTAAAATGAGCAGGGTAATTTTGAACACTTCTGGTTTTGTTGCATTATAGAAGAACTTCATTTGGTGCAAAGATTTCACTTCAGAGTGTTCTAAATCTTCACGTTACGTGGGCTATGAGTGCCTGCTGACACAGGGTGAGTGGTTAGTGATATTAGTGTTTGGTCATATCAGAGGTCATGGAGGTGGAGCAGTTTTGTTTCGTTGATTTGGAGTTTGGGGTTTTTTTAGTATCTGGTTAGCAGTGTTTTTTAGCAGTGAAATATCTTCAAGAGACCCAATTCCTTTTTCCTGCTCCAGTGATTAGGAGGAGTAAAAAGATTTGGCAAGCTGTCATTGTCCTCTTCTCTGACAGTGGTATTGTTCCTTGAAGGAAGTGCCTTGCAAATAATATCAACTGTAAATCAGCAGATGGGGGGGGTCCCTTGGTTCTAGCTCAGTATGATTTTTTCTAAATCCTACATGGGAAAAACTTGTATTGCTCTGACTGACAGGGCAATTTCAGAGAGTAGTTGAGTAAACATGTATGTCCTCGAGCAATTAATCAAACTTCTTTTTTCAACTCTACCAATATTCATCTTAGTTATTTCAGAAGCTGGGTGAAGGAGGATCATAGCCATGGACTCCCTGTGTCCTAGATCATGTAAAACTTGGTGATAGTATTAGGTACCCCAATGAAAAGAGGTGGCTTTTGAAGTATAGTCAGGGTTTGTATCTTCTTCTAGTAGCACGGCTGACAGATGTAGATTGAGGGTGTCTAGTTTGATAATAGTGTGTGGTGTGTCCTCACTTCGATCAGAATGAACGTTGTAAGGTCAAACCGCTGAGGTGGGGGAGGAAAAGGCATCCCTCAGGATCCCATGACTAGTTGGGTAGTTGTCTTGGATGTTATTTTTTTTTTTCACCTGTGAGATGTGTCTTTTCCTCTCTCCATGGGAATCAACTTGCTTCCAGCTACATCAGAAGGAGGTTTGCAAATGGCTTCTGCTGGTGCACAGATTGGGCTGTAGGCCAGGTGCAATTGCTAGCTGCAGCTGGAAAAAAATGCAAGCTACATGTAACCATAAGCTAAAATTCTTGCTACTTGTGCTCTTAATTTCAGAATGCTTCTGCACAGGCTCATTTCTTCTGTATTTCCACTCAGTATCCCTCCTTATATGTGCAGTAGTCCTGCCATCCCACTGGCATGAGTGGAGGAGAGATAGTTCAAACTTCTGCCTGGGTCTGAACTTGTTTGGATCTTTCTTTTCAGTCTTTTAAAGTGGACAGCTGACCTTGGAGGGAGGAAGAGAGACCTAAAGCAGTGGTGCAGTAACTCAGCCAGTTCTGCCAGGCAGCTTCCTTCATTAGAAAAGCTGACAAATCTTACTGCCAGGATTCAGGATTAGTGTCTGAAAGCTCCTGTCTGGAGGAAGTGCACAAGGGATGAACACCGTCTTTGCTTTGCATCAAAGCAGGACTGAAAGCAAATAGGACAGTTTGTATTCCTTGATTTTCCTACATGCTGCAAATACCCTGATGTTTAATTCTGTATATACACATGCATGTGAATGCATGCACGTGTGTGTGTGCGCGCATACATACATTATGTATATGCTCAGAAAGGAAGAGAGAATGAAAAATCTCAAGGGGGTGGTAGTGAAGCGCATGACATAGTAAGAATATCAAGTATTACCTTTGGTACATGCTCATTCAAAACACAGTTTATACTGTACCGCTTTATATACTTGTGTTTATGCATGCTTGTGTGTGTGTGCATACATATATTTTTATCTATATATATATTGCTTCATTCACTTCAACTTGAGAAGTGGTGTTGAAAAATTTATAGCTGAAAATGGCAGAGGAAATGGAAACATCAGGAGCAAAAAGACAGCAGATACACAAGCTACCGGAAGCTCTCAGGAGACATGGAAAGGCACAACAGCTTCATGAAAAAGGAAGGTAGCTTGCTTTCACTCTACGGCACCTGATCTTGCCTAATAGCCCAATGCCTATCTGTTTGTTAGCAGTAATCTAGAAACCTGTCTGAAACACTGGGAGATCAGGGGTTGTGCATTTGTGCTCAGGTATCCTATCATAATCCTATCAAAACCAATTTGAAGAGAGAAGTTAGCCCTGAGAAGAAAGAGGTGGTAACAGCCAAATCTGGCTAGGTGGTTTGTTGTGGGATAAAGCATGATTATGCAACTAAACTTTTGTTGTTGTTGTTGGCATTCAGAGCCAGGTGAGCAGACATAGATTTTCAAGAATGTAGTTACCATTCTGTTTATATAAGTGGATTTCAACCTGCACGTTCTGGGTGTGCATGTCTGTGATTTGTTTTGTTAACCATATTGCAGTGGAACTGTACCCTGAAGGGAGAATGGGTCAGTATGTCGCCATGTTTAGTTTTTGTTCTCTCCAAATGAAGAAATGCTCTCACAAACTGTGCAAGAGTTCATCTCCTCAGGAAAGAGAATTTCAGTGTATGAGCAGAAAAGCAAAACCAAACATTCACCCTTTTCCAAGATACAAACCTTGACATCCCCTTTTCTTGCAGACTGAGTGTTTTTATGTCACACTTCTGTGGTTCTTTCCTCCTCTTTACATCTAGCAGCCGATCCCTCAACTTCAGCAAAATCACAGCAAGTGTTCGACTTCATACACTGAAAGCTTTGTGCACTTTACGGCCAACTGAAGCCAATAGACTAAGTCAGAGTGCAAAGTGTGCAACTCCGAGAGGGGTCAGAGAACACATTAGGAGTTTTATCTGACTTGTAATCACTGATGAAAGAATCTGGACAAGAACATAATTTCTTTCACTGAACCTTTCTGTCCTGAAGCCAACATGACAGTCTCTGCATGTTGCATCATGGTATGGGGTGAGCACTTTGCTAATGTCAACGCATAAAGAGTCAGCGATGGAGGAAACTTCAAGATAGCTTGCAGCTTGGAAACAAGTCTTTTAGCTGGACCACTTTGAGCTGAGGCTATGTGAGATGTTCCTTCTGCAGCTTAGTGTAGTATGTCTCTGTCCCTGCACCACTGATGCCAAGTGTAGACAGAACTGCAAAGAAGCTGTGATACTGGGCAGTGAATGAAAGCTGTTAGGGCAGAGATGTGCGTGTGATAGATACCAGAGAGGTGAGTATTCAGCTTGCGCTAATAGATAGACATAAGCGATCGGCATTTTGTGTGACTTCCCAAAACTGGATAGATGATGAAGTGCTTGTGCCATGAAGAGTCATCCCTGAAACGTTTGCTCAGAAAAGGGGAATAGATATCTTCCAGCTGAACGTTTCTTTGAAATGCAAACCATTATCTTTGCAGACTTAAGTTACTTCCTTTATGAGTCTGGCTTTATAACCATTCTTTTCAAGGAATGTACCATACACAGTGGGTGAGCTCTATATCTAAAAGGCAAACTACAATCCTTTAAAAAAACAACAAACAAAAACCAACCTTCCACCACCAGCAGAAAAGAACTGCAATATCAGTGGAATTTATATAGTAGCAAGGAAAGGAAGCAAGCTCTTGAAAGTGGAGAGTTGGATAGATGTGTGTTAAAATAACTATAATGAGCTGGATCCATTGCTGCTGTTAAAAGACAGAAAATATTTCAAAGTTAGGTTCCACAGACAAAATGTTATTCAAAGTTAATTGGCCCCAAAGGAAGGGAAGAAGCTTCCAAAGTTTGCAAAGAAGTGCGAGAGAAGCACATTTTCCCCCAATTTGGAATGTAGTTGAAAAGGAACGAACCTTATCACGAAAGGATAAGGAGCAAGTTAAAAAACACCTTCAATCCTTGTCTGCTGCAGATGACCCTGATTGACTTTGAGACAGTAACAAAAGCTTAATCTTGTTTGCAGTGTATTGAGACATGGCTGGGCAAGATTGACTGTGAAAGGGTAGTCTCTGAGCTGAGCTCAGAACTACTCATGAAAGGTAAATTGTTTTAAAAGTTCCAAATACCATTACGTTTTCCCATGTAACTTTGCTTAGATCTTTGAAATTCTTGTCTGCCCCACAAAGGCACAAAGCAGATGCAATCACTTTTGCACACCAAGGAAAATTCCAGGGGTCCCACTGGGTAGAGGTGTGTGGATGGGGGAAGAGTGAAGACCTCAACCAGTGAGAACAGGCTGCTATTACTGATATAATGAAAAAATGGTTAAAAACTACAAGCAATTACAGACAACGGGTATTTACTGTCATTAACAAGTCAGATCTTAATTGCAAGTTAGTCCAGCATCCAAGCTCGTTTCTAGAAGAAATTTCCCAGGCAAGGAAAATTAAAGAGATTTGAACAGATTTTGTTATCCTCGGGGGAGCAGAAGTTTCCTCACCCAAGGCAGTGATTGTTAGAAGCTGCTGTCAGTTGTCCTTCTGAGAGGAAAAGAGGAAAGTTACCTGTGGTGGTTTAGTAGTGTTGCTGCTTAGGGTGGATTTTATGTTCTCCGAAGTAACTAAAACACATGCTTAATGAAGAAGAAAAAGCGATTCCTCTTTCTTTTGTTGACACTGAATTGCAGCCTTGCAGCTAGGGAGGCAGGCACAGCATGGGGTTAAACAAGCCTGGCCAAAATCTGGCAGACTTTTGCTGGTGTTAACCTGTGGTAAAACACTGCCCATAGCCAAGCTTCGTATCTGGTCTTACAGTAGTGCTGTGGAGGCTGTGGTCTTGGCCAAATAAGCGAGGACAAAATTTTATGTGTGGAGAGGGGAGTAGGAAAGGGGAAGGAATCAGAGGAGTGAACGCCCAGCAAAGCCATTGCTCTGTCTGATCTGGGACATTGAGTATATGGCAGATTTACAGGTGGCCTAACAATCTCCACACTAGGCTGCACTTTGCAAGAAAATTTGCTTTTGTACCGTAGGATGTTTCCACCTGCTCTCAGTGTCAGTTGTACCTTTATATCTCCAAAACCACACCTGTCTTTTGGGGGGGAAGGGGGGGGAATCTAACCATCCTAATCAGTGTCTGCTTTTAAAGTTCCTATTTACCACACTGCTAATATACTTTGCAGTAAGGCATAATTATTTCCCTTTAAACTTTTCTCGCAACTTTCCCCTCTTTTCTCTTCAGAGGTGTTTTATTTATCAGAGCATGAATTTATACATCTGAGATCAGAGTACTTCATGCTTTGCTTCAACACAGATCCTTAGCAATTAGAAACGATATGAAAGGCAAATATAATTGAATTCTTGTCCTTGCCATCTACTAGCTTTGTGATTCACCCTTTGATTCAGAGCTCCTGTATTTTATCTGTTCCTTTCATAGCTTTTTAATTTTTCTCTCAGAATTTGTTACTTCTCTTGGAAAGGCAGTACTCCTACCTGACGTAGCTCCCCTCCTCCCCCGACATACTTTCCTTTTTTTTTTTTTTTTCCTATCTTAGGATTAGTTTAATGTGGGACTGATTTAAATCTTTTAAGCTGAGTAAGTTTAGTTTTGGATAGCAGCAGAATAGTTTTCCCAAGCCCTGTTATCTGGTACTTCAAGCACTAATACCACAGCAGCTCCCTCAGTCCTCTAATGGGCAACAATATTCCTGCTGTCTACTCATCCGACCTTGCTACGTGCTCCCCTCTGCCCCTGCCCCCCGGCGGCACTGGGTGCTGGGCTGTAATGGCCATGTAGAGGAAGGTGAGGAACCGCATGACCTTGTTTCCTTCCCCTTTGCGGTGGGGAGGAAGAGGAAATACAAAGCTAAAGGTGGAGGCAGGCACGTGGTTGAATGCCATGGGGCCACTGATGGTCTGAGCCACTTGGGAACTGCTGTGAGGTTTAGGAGGTGTGTGTGCTTGCACACACCTGTGTCTCTCCTTTCCACATGCACGCACAGGTAGAAGCGTACGCTGACAACCATTGTCCCACTCGCCAGCATTTTTCTGTCCCAAAGCCCAACCTGGAGCCCACCGAGGTCACTGGAAAAAGTCACCTCCACTAATGTGAATTAGGTACTTCACCACTGTAGCTCACACAATGCCCCGTTCTGCTTTTACTTTGGATTACAGAGCAGCCATACTGTCACTCTGGGTTGCTAGTTATATCCATTCTCTGGACAGTATTTCAGCATGATTTGTGCTTGCATAGCATTGTAGCTCCTACTTGTTATCTTTTAAAGGCAAAGAGAGAAGAGAATGGATATTATCAGCCTGTAGATAACCTGTGTTGCTCCAGAACCTCTGTCAATATTTTATACTGCTTTACTTTTTTTAAATGGTAGTTTTTGGTGAATGCAGGAGTATTTATTGTGTTGGTTTAAACACAGCAAGCAATGTATCTGCTGTTTAGATCTCACTGTTCTCTCTTCCACTTAATGCTTATTACAGAATGAGCCTTTTTCTGTACGTTTCATATCTACGTTAGTTCCCTGCTGCAATCATCTAATATCTTCGTGTCTCCAGAAACAGCCAAACCCTTCAGAAACTACATGTTCTGTTTTGGGAGAGTGGTTAGGTATGGCTAGACTTAAAACAGCCAAAAAAGCAAGTCAGGGATTCCAGAGAGCTGATGATTTATCAATTCTTTCCCCTCTCTGGAAGATTTATCTTTCCTGTGTTGGTTTTTTTTTTTTTTAGGACTAAAATCATGATTGTGTAAATACAGCCCTGAGAAAGTTGCAGTATATAAACTGCATAACCTTGTGAGTACGATCAGGGAAACATTTTATTTCAGCTATGGAATTTCCTCCTCTTCCCCTTTGTTTATAATCACTACAAAAAATATCCCCCTTTATCTTCTTCCCTGTTGTGTGGTGACCTCACTCTGCCCAAACTCCTGTAAGCAGGATGCGCTGTCACTGTTTCCTTCCCACCGCCACCCTGTGCCCCCTTTCCATGTGGCTTCCGTGTCTTCCAGTGAGGACTGGCACCTCTGGACAGCTGAGATAAGTTTGCTTCAATGAATTTTTTCGTTTCTCCATTCATACTTCATGTTTTGGGTGTGCTCCCACCACCATGCCCGCACACACTTCTCTTTTTGGAGGGTGCTGCTTACCTGAGAAATGCTGGAGCAGCACAAGACTGAGTGCAGAGCAGTACAGATCTGGTGAAGAGAGGAAAGAAGATGTCTTAATCATACAGTGGCCTCAGCCCGCTGTTCCTGTTTTTTCAGAGCATGGACTTTGAGGACTGATACGACTAGAGGCATTTCACTAGAAAGACTGACTTTAAATGCGTGATATTTCGGTGGTTTAAAAGTTGCACATCTAGAAAACATTGTCCCTCTGACTTTTTAAAGGGCGTTTGGAGCCCAAACTCCAAGCTAACCAGGTTTTTGTGTGAGTGTTTTGAAATTCTGTAGTGTGTTTCTGTACAATAATACTTTGTTACTGTAGGAACATATGATTTAGAGAAGTCTTCTGTGTTCATTAGCAATAAATCTTTTTCTTTCTTTTTTTTTTTTTACAATAACACCTACAAATTTAAATTACCAAAAGGAAAAACAAATTTAAATTACCAAAGGAGAAAAGGAATTGCTAAGTCATCATGCTACTGAAATCTATAATTTGTATTTATCTTTTAATCAAAAAGTTTCATTTTTTTTTTAGGTGTTTGCTAATGCAAAATGGTCCATCAAAGGACTGGCATATCAGTCATAAACTTGTTAAACCTAAACTGCACACAGCATGTCCTTTCCACTTCATATTCAGTTAAGTTTGAGATCCTCAGAAAGTTTTCTACAAAACCCTCCAGGCAGCTGACTAAATTAAAGAGGGGAATTACTCACAGGCTTAGCAGACAAGTAGGGACATCAGCAATGAAGGATAAGTGTTAAGCTGTCTCTCTCTGCATAGTAATTTTATTGCCTGGCTTGATGTATCATAACGTTGGAGATATATTACCCAGAGTAAGTAATAAGGTGCACCATTAAACACATTATGTTGTAAATAATTAAGATGCGTAATGTTAAAACTTTGGGTAGAATGTAATTACTGTACTCCGTGGAAAATCAATGGCTACTCCAGCAACGTAAGCAAACATTAAAAATAGTGTTTCATGCACACACACAGTTGGCAACTGTTTTATCAATGTATTTTATAGGCTGTTTTTGGTTTTGGTCAGATGAGATGGAGTGGCTCACATGCAGAAATTAATTTTCCAAAATTGTCTGCCTTGAAGATTTGCTCTTTGTTTGAGTAATGAGGGATGCTTCCTGCCCCAGTCAGCAACAGTGGAATGCAGAGATCCATGCCAGAGTCAAGTGCACAGGACTTGACCGCGCTGAATGCTTTTGGGTGCTTGAACAGGATTGAGGATGCTTCGCAGCCTGTGCCCTACAGCTCTCTTTTGCTACCTTAAAGCATAAGGTAGGCTTATTCCTGCAGTTAAAAACCAGACTTATCCTACACTTACACTGGTGGTAAGGTATGAGCACAGGTGGGGAATGAATCCCTTCTGATTTTTATTCTGCTCTGAAGAACTGGGAGCTCAAGAAATGAAATCTGCAGAAAGCTGTCAAGATCACTTAGTTGAACCAAACAAGGTGATAGAATTGAAATATGAATTTAACATGTAGTCCTACCCAAAACTTCAGTCAGAGTTATGCTAGGAATTTGTATGAAAGCATTATATAAAGGCCCTGTCTAGAAATATTTATAAAAGGCACCTCACATCCATATATCAAGCAACAGATTTGTCAAAGATGAAATTCTCTTTCCAATTACTTTTCGTGACACAAGTGTTTCACTCATAGTTTCTGTAGTGGATCTGTTAGATTTACCTTTCAAAGACTTTAAAAACAAAAAAAGGCAAGTAAAGCCAAAATGCTGACCTGTACATCAACTTAGTGTTTTGCTTGCAAGTACTTCTTGGGTCCCCAGGAAGTGTTCAGAGGAAGTAGAAGATAATGTAGGTAGCTCATCCATAAAGTCTGTGGTGTTTTCTGTTTGAAGGAAGTTGTGCAGGCAGCTTACAAGCTTGTGGCTGAGGTTTGAAAAATTCCTTTAGAGTATCATAAAACCTTTAATGTTGGGAAAATGAAGAATTTCACATGCAGTGCTTCATGGCATTCAGCAGTTACTCTAGATCCCATGCTAATGCGAGATCAGAACCAGTCCCTTTACATGGCATTTGGCAGGAGGTCCTCTTTTCAAGGCTTCGTACTTGGGGAATTGCATTGCCTAGGCAGCCCCCCAGTGCTTGGGCTACAGAGATTTTTCAGGACACACTGGAGGCTCTCCTCATCTGCTTGCCATTTGATTCAGTTGTTTTGCTTTGTTTTTAATTATGGGGGTTCTTCCAGCATTGTTGTTTGCAGATTTACATTACTGTATCTATTAAAGAGCCATGGCAACAGGTGTTGTAGAGATTAATCAGATAAATAAATGATACGTTTAGTGTTCATTTTTATGCACAATTCCATTAAAATGAATAACTCTAATAAGCACCTGGCAGGCATGTTTCAGTGTTTGGGTAATATGCCAGAAGTACAGTGTTCTGATAGAAGATAGTATATTTCAAGCTCAGGTGACTAATTCTTGTTTTTTCACTCTTTGAAAGAATTAACTGTTTCCCTGCCATTTGTCATTTAAAAGCCTCAGGAAAACAGACTTTAAATGTGATTTTGTATAAGTTCTTCTGCAGCCTTTCCCACAATAATTTGAGTATCTTGCAGTTGTCCATTAAAAGGATGTGACTCAGAGCTGTCATGGGAGATTCATCCTCTCTTGCACCCAGTTTGCTTCAGTGGGTTTTGCCTATGTTTAGGTAAATAATTGGTTTTTTAATGGAAGATATTTTCACAAGAGTGTCCATCTGTGTTGCCATGATACAGTGGAATTACTACTTTGCCTTCAGGTTGTTAGGGGTTGAGTTTAGGGTCAGACAGTTGCATCTTCTGGCTGCTTCAGATGGTTTCATTGAAGGTGAGCTGCAGACAGTCCTGATTTGCATATACAGCTGAGAATTTTTACTTTTTGAGGTTTCAGTATTAAGTCCTCTACTTTTTCTTCTGTCTGCACATAGGTGATTAACATAGAGCTCTATGTTAGTTGATAAATATTTTTTGGAAGAAAGAACATCTGTCACCAACATCACCATAATATTAAATATTCTCGTAGTCTCTCTTTATTTTATGCCTACACTACCATGAATGGTTTAACCCTTCTCCCGTTGATAGTAATTTTAATTCATGTGGCTAAAGAAATGAGGATTGACGTTGATGGTTCTTCATACAATTGTTCTGTGATTACTGAAACTCCCTCTGAAGGAGGGATGGCAGCTCATGTCAATGTACTCTATAGATTTATTTCATAGCATATAATACCATGCCCTTGATGTTAATATTCAGCTCAGGTTTTGTAGCACCCAACCTTTCAAGTGGCTCACAACAGAATTACTTTGATTTCATTTGGCAAAGACAAACATATCTTTAATTAGCCTTTGATGTATGTAGGTTTGTGCACTGTTTTTCTCAAATCATTGAATTTTGTGATTTTGTCTTTTTATCTTTCATTTTTTAATTGTTATTAACAAAAATATTGAGTTTTTTAAAAAAAAGTTTCTTCTTGTGAGCCCTACACTTGCTCTAGAGCAAGCTGTTTCAGATGCTCGAGTTGTTCTGTGATGTGGTTAAATAATTACTTTTTTGACAGGGAGAGTAACTAAGCATTGGAACAAATTGTCATGATGGGAGATGAATTCTTTAAGTCAAGACTTGATATCTGAGTAAAAGATACATTTGTTTTCAGACATCGGCTACGATGCTGCTTTGGAAATTTGGGAAGAATATGTTATGGACTGAAGAAGAGGCAAGCCAGACATCGATGCTCATAGTGCCACTATCAGCACACATGGGTAAAGCCACTCGTTGTTTGTGGAACAGGCTTATCTGAGATTTCCACAGCTTGCACTTCCCACCACACTTTGACCACAAATCCAAAACTGTCCAATGAAACTCGGAGGTCCCAGAAGACTTGTGACAGCCATTTAATAAAACAATACTTTTTTAGTTCCTTTAGTGCATATTTAGCCTATAGTGCAATATTTTTTAACAAATAGATCCCAGTGAAGTTCTCCTTTCTTTAACACTGTGTGAATTTGGGATGAATCTGGGGCTGGTTTTGTTTCATTTAATTATTACAGCTGGCAGGGGAGAAGGCTATTCCTGCAGGTCTCTGTAGCCAAGAATGTTATGTAAAATACAGCCAGCTGATAATGTTTGGAGGCTCTAGCCGTAGGAGGTCACTGAATATAAAAAACTTTGGTTTTCAGCCCAATTTGGTAAGTTAACCTTTAATGCACAGAGCCAATGACTTACGGAGAGGGGAGCTGCATGTTTCTGTCAGTTCAGATGCTTTTATTCATGCAAGCTGGGGTGGCTTTCAGTATGTTTCAGTTGCTTAACTGGAAATGTTTGCAAATAGGCATGCTGTTGGAATGATCAGCTAATGAGGTGAAAATAAATTCTGACCAAATTTTCATGTATTAATTTATTTTCTGCTTGCAGCTAAATGCTCTACAGCTATTCCTTATAATTTATAAAACCTACCCATGTCTTAAGCAGCTCAACAAAGAGTAAAGTGCTGTAGAGGCACGGGCTATCAAACTGATGATATAAATTGGCAGAGGATGGATATATCATATCATGACACGGTCGTTATGGGATATGGGGCCTGACTTAATTCACATAAAAGTCATAAATATCCATGGATTTTCTGAAGGCTAGGATTAGGGGCTGCAATGTGACTTAGACCTGTGGGGATTTGAGAGCTTTTTGGGTAAACTGCATCTCTTGGGGGAGAGTGTTTGAACGCAGTGGAACGCTTTCCTTAATGGTGGCAATTTTGCTCATTACGAGATGTGGAAAGCCTCGTGTCTCTAAGTAAACTGCAAAAGTCATTCTTGTAAAAAGCATGTCTTATTGCTAAGCATAATACATTGTGGAAAGGGAAATCTGTCTGTGGATTAGACAGCTGATTAGTACAATGCAATGAATCCACTGGAGAATTTAGAGAGCATTTCATGCTGTTTGCAGAATATGAAAGGTATTTGATGGAATTTGGCTCTCATTTCTAAAGTTTGTACAATTAATGGTATATTAAGCTCCGTGTTCTTTCTTTAGTAAAATATAATCTGTTTTTTAAATGTTTAGTAGCATATACTTGTATCTCTTACATATCATTTCCTCTGCTTTTTTGCCTAGCAAAATGAATTTATTTGAACTAGAGTGAATACACTACATGTTATTCTTCTAGTACACGATTCATGCTATTTTAAAGGGAAACATAATTTTCCTCACTCTTAAAAAATACTTCAAAATAAAATAAAATAAAAAGCTAGAAAGCACCTCTAGCCAAGCAGTGACAAGTATTGATTCATTTAGCTGCAGCCAGCCTCTGTAAGGTATACGGGTACTATTAATGCTACTTCCAAACTGTATCAGAGGTAAGCTTAGTAACTCATCTCCCTACAGTATATTTTAATTGCAAAACCTTTCTCTCTACCGGATATTGTTCGGGCTAAACCTAAGGCAACCAAACATCTTGACAACTCCTGATATATCAGACTTTCAACCAGGATGTGGCCACATCCTGTTTCAGCTGTGTGTTGGTGGCATACTCTTTATAACAGACATTTGCCAACATTGGAGGAGTTAATAGGTTGCAGAACCCTTATATGAGGCAGTGACTAGCCTCCGAGAAACCTGTTTTCATTGAAACTTGGGAATTCAGAACCAAATGCATTTCAGGAAGAAAAGAGAATTAGGTTTTAGTCTATATTTGCAGTAAGAAATATGCATTATAGCGAAGCTCTGGTCAGAGGCAGATTGCTGGCTCAGGTGAGTGTTAAGGTGTAAAAATATGCATGTTTTCAAACGATAGTGCTCTTCCCTTACAAATTTTAGGAGTCTGGGAGATAAGGAGATAAAAAAAGGCGAGTAACGTTTATTTTTCTGTCAAAAATTGCTAAAAGTCTTCCCTCTATTCTTACAGCTCAGGAAAGATTTAGGAGCAGAGTTGATATGAAAGCTGCATGTGTCACCTCTCAATCCCCCAGCGACTGTCTATCATATCTTCATTACAGTTATTTTAAAATTTTTGTTGTTTCCATAATGCTTAGGTCACTCAATCTTAGATGCAGTATTTAAAAGCCTGAAGCATGAATTCAGAAGCCAGAGATTTCCAGGGATTTTACTGTGAAACAGCCTCATTGCAGTTAAAGCTAAATTGATTAGATCAGAATGGGCTTATGAGCGATAGGGTTGCAGCAAACTGCTTGCTGAGTCACCCTGTGGCGTCCTTACAAAGAAGACACGGAAAGCATGCTCTAAAGGCTAATAAAAATTGTGACAAGAACATTGCAAGCACAGAATGAATGACTTCATAAACACGTTTATAGGGTAACTGGAATTTCCAGGCCATATAATCAACACTTAGCAAAACTTTTTTGAACTTGTAGAGATGTTTCAGTGTGCAAACACCTTGGGTAGAGTACCACAGCATAAAATTGTATTTTCTTCTGAAGCTACTCATCCTACAAATCATTTTAGTACGAAAATGATCAGTCTCCATCAATCTTGCTATCCTTTTTCAGAGCATAATTTACTTTCACTCTTCAGTTTTCGTTTACAGGTCCCCAGAGTTGCTCGGTTCCTCTGGCTTGGCTGGTGATAATCAGATGTACCGCAAGGGAAAAGGTAGAAACGAGTTTGTGAAAACTGAATTTAAGGAAATTGTACTGTGTAGTACGAGAAAATGCAGGTGATGTGGAAGTATAATTGCCCTGTTTGTGTCTTATAAGAGTATCTCACATGCCATCAGCCAGTGGTGTAACTTGTTGAATCATCTCAGCAGCAATGATGTTAGCAGTAGAACACAGGAGGAAGTATAAATCATTCTGCAGAGACCCATAGAATCGTAGAATCATTTAGGTCGGAAAAGACCTTTAAGATCACCAAGTCAAACCATCAACCTAGCACTGCCAAGTTCACCACTAAACCATGTCCCTAAGCACCACATCTACCCATCTTTTAAATACCTCCAGGGATGGCAATTCCACCACTTCCCTCATCAACCTGTTCCAATGTTTGACAACCCTTTTGGTGAAGAAATTTCCCCTAATATCTGATTTAAACACCCCCTGGTGCAACCTGAGGCTGTTTTCTCTTGTCCTATCACATATTACTTGGGAGAAGAGACTGATCCCCACGTGGCTACAACCTCCTTTCAGGTAGTTGTAGAGAGAGACAAGGTCTCCCCTCAACCTCCTTTTCTCCAGGCTAAACAGCCCCAGTTCCCTCAGCCTCTGCTTGTACGACTTGTGCTTTTGAGAGAGCTCGAGTCCTGTCTCCCTCTTTTATGGAATTAACTAGAGACAAGGAAAAAAAATGGTCAATTTTTAATTCTATGATTTTGAGCAGTTTATAATTGGTAAGTTAGTGAAGGTATTTAGAGTGGAGCAGAGGATGTGAAGAAGTAAGAATACAACTAGCAATATTTTGATAGCTTGCACTATTAGAGATGTGGCAAGACATTGATGAGTATTATAGTGCTTGGCTACAGAAGTCAAAGAATGGGATTTATCAGTATCATACAGCAAGAAATATTAAGAGCTGCAGCATGGGGAGTACAAGTGAGGAACCTGAGGAAGGAGAGCCGTGGAGTAGGCGACGCACAGAAGGGTGCCTTGTTGGTGCAAGTGGGAAATGGAAATGCTGAGAAGTTGTTCTTTGAGCCTGAGCTGGTCTGAGGAATTCGGCACTGTGTAGATAGGAAGAGGAAGATGGAATGTGAGGCTGTGGGTTGGAAGTTCAGAGGCAGGTTTAGCTCTAAGGGAGGTGCAAAAATCACAAGTAGTGCAAGGAAGAGAAAACAGATGGTTTGGGAGAAAGATGATGATGACTGGAAAAGGGCACAGAAGAGTAGCTGCTGAAGGAAATTATGTACTGGTGTTTTTCCTGGCTTTGCGTGAATTTGGCTTGGAAATAATGGAACTGCTGCCAAGCACACTTCAGATCTTCCTCTCTGTAGGAGGTACAATGCAAAACTTGTGACAGACCTGTACCATTACTTGAAAGTCAGTAACTTTAAAAAACAAACACACAAAAACTCTCAAAAAAACCCCAAACCCAAGCTTTTAGGTAAAAATCTGTGTCTGTCTTCTTAAAGAAAAGAAATAAAACCCAGTAGTGGCCTCTCGGGGAAAAAATACCTCTTACAAATGCAGAGAAGAGACTTGTCTTGTCATGAAAAAGGCTGTTTGGGTGATTGTGAGTTTTTGTTTGGTTTAGAAACTTGCTGACCCATAAACAGTTAAGTCCAAACATCTAGCACAACAGAATCATGAGAACTAAATTTCATTTGGTGGGTGCCCTGTTACAAGCACATCCAGCACTTTTAATCCCTTTTCTCTAACTGAGACTCATCGTTTCTTGCTTCCCCCAAATAAGAACAGGCTCATTCAGAGGAGGAGTATCTAGTATCTATTGAATGAAAGGAAATTTATTCCTATTATTAAATATCTGGGACAGTTGAAGTGCTTTGATTTGGCAAAACAGCTGTCACAGAATTTTCTCTGATTCATCTGTCTTATATGGTCTTCCAAATAACTAATGATAATTATCTGAATATCTTCACTTGTTTGTAATGCAGTTACATCACCCTGGTGGAAAGAAGCACTACTTGTGCAAAAAGTTTAATTTGCTTCTAGTTCTTTTATTGTTACAGTGCATGTAGATAAGATGCTGTTTTCATAGCTTTCCGATGAATTTACTCTCAAATTCCTGGTGTCATCGGTATAAAGTTTCTTGTAGTAAACAATAATGAATCATTAGATTTGGCTAGCCACATTATCAGTTGCAGTGGATCATCGTAATGTTGTTACATGTTAGGTTTATCACGTAATTGTTTCAGTAATTCTTTGTCACAAGATCAGATGTGTTAGCTATCAATAGCAGTGTCAAATCACTTATTTGGCTTCAGTTAAGAGACATGAGTGATCTCTAGATCTTAGCGATTTGAAAAAGGATTGATTGCTAGACTGAAGCTTTGGTTACTATTGAGGCTCTTCTATTCATCTGCAGAGTCTTTTTCCAAAACCCAGTTTATGGCATGTAGGAAAAACAAAGTACTAGTGAGTACTTCTCAATGATGATTAGATATCTGATTGTTTTAAAATTAAATGTTTTCAGTAAAGTATATTTGACAAATAAGGATTGTCTAATTATTGTTTTGAATATATTGTTTCTAAATCCCCAGTTTTGACAGGGATGTGATTAGGTAAAGCAAATTCAAACTTCACTGCCAATGTTTTTGTTAGTATTTTGTGCATAGTATGAATCAGTGAAATAAGCTCATAATTGTTGCCATTTCCTGTATCTGTTCCTGGCTTCCAAAGAAAGAGACCTAATAGCATTCTCAAGAGGTCCTGGCAAATTGTCATTCATGGAGAGAGTACTGTGTAGCGTAGTGAATAGAATATTTTAGCCAAATTATTTTTACTTTAACCTGAGTTAATGTTGGTCAGTGTAGCATAAGTTGATACAATTAAATTCTAACAGGCTGATTAGGAAATGCCAGTGTTTTACCAATATAAGCATAAGTTACTGCTTCCATTATATCAACTGACCTTTCAAAAATTCCCTTTTATATAGTGTTTGGGAAAGCCCTCTAGTAGAAATACTGTCCATCAGGATACTGCTAGGAAGATTAATTACTGCACAGTGCAGTTGTGTTAACTGTAGACATTAATTATTAATAGGCAAAATATTAACTCTTTTGCTATTTAAAAATTAATTAAAATAGTCATCCAAATTCCTGTATTTTGAGGGGTTTTTTTAATATAATGATGAATTCCACCATCACCATGTGATGAATAAGCACTAGCTGAATAGTCTGTTTCTGCTTTGAGTAATGTGCATCTGAAGCAGCTGTATCCCTTCTTGACATCATCAAAGAAGGTCAATTAACAGTAACAAAAAGCACTTTTGTGAAGACTTGCAACAAGAAATGCTTGAGAGGTAAAGATATGCTCACACAGGTCACAATAAAACTCATCATAAGCGTGTATCTGCACATCAGTTGCCCCATGTAATGTCACTGTCCCTTTGGCTTCAATACTCAGCCAGTACCTGGGACTTCTGAAGATCGTTTCCCTCAGAGAAAAAGTCAGGAGTTCAAGCTGGTTGTTGACTTAATTAGGTATTCTTGTTTGTTTTCTTAATAAGTACTTGTTTTTCTCCATGAGGACACAGAAGGGAACAATACAGTCAGTCTGCAAGGCCCACAAATCTTACATTGCTACACCAAGTGCTCAATCTGAGCATCATGATGGTTCTTCATGGCTCCCTGGTAACTTAGTTTCTGACACACATGCAAGCAGTAACAAACTTTCACATCTTGCAGTCAGGTTCCTTATTTCTCACCTGGATCTACCACGTGGTAGGCCCCTTTGCTCCTAGTCACTCAACTGTATGCATTTTAGCAATTTTTTTGGTTCCTGCTTAGTATTACTTCCAAGGATGAAAATTGTTTCATCTAACTACATCTGAGCTGGTCACTGGAACTGCCTTTTAAAAAATCCCTGGAGAGAAGTGTCTGCTTCTCTCCACTGACTGCAAAGGAGGTTATGCAGTTGTGTCAGTAGTCGCCCACCATGTAGAACTCTAAAACCAGCTGTTGTAGCCTCATTCCTACAATACTACAAAGGTCTGTGATTATCTTTGGCTTAGAGTCACTAGGTGGCAGGCATCGCCACCTTCCAACTTAACTGAGATCTAAAATCGTGCTTTTTCTAGTCTGTTTCCTCACTGCTTTTCAGTACTGACGGTTGTGAGATTTCAGCAGCATCCCTACCCCACGGAGCTTTCTGCCTCTAGCAATGGGTTAAGCTTCACGCCAGCCAGCTTCAGTCCTTTCTGATACTGGATTCTAGGAGCATCTGAATGCTTCTGCCTTCTTGCCTCTCACAACCTCTAGCAACCTCACTCTTCATCTTTCTGTAGCTCATTGTGATACCAGGAGAAGGACACGGTAGTGTCATTCAAACCTGGCCATGGCTAACTGGGATGTTAGTTGTGTTGGCCCACCAAAGTTAAATAGCATGCCACTTATTGCATTTCTTTTCCTTCATGGGTAAGAAACTCATGAACAACTGAACCAACAGTGTCACTTGCTTTTCCCTGCACTGTCTTCAACCTCTTGGCCACATCACCAATGTATGCAGATTTGTATGTGTCAGAGGCATTGTTAAGCTTTGGGTCAATGGAGCAGGTTGCTGGTTACACTTTATGTTTGGGCATAATCCCTAACCCTAAACACTGTTTTTATTTTATTTCATTTTTAATACTGTCTACGTTGTAAATTAGTGTGCTTAGGTGAAAACAATCAAAAGCACCAAATGACATGAATTTCTAGACACGAATGCCAGTAGCTGCTAAGACATGCAGATCTGTTACATCTATCTAGCTGTCTGGTATTGAGCATGGTAATAAAGCCTTCTTCATATTCATTATGTTCAACCATGACCACTACCCAGTCTCATAGCTGTATTCGTATTGCTGCACCTCTTCCATCTCCTAACCTTTGTGCGCTTGCTTTATTTTTCATATTTACCACATCATTCAGTTCTGTTTCTGTCATTTCAGCACAGTACCCTTTAGAGAAGTTTTTTAGCAAATCCATCTAACATCACAGTGTTTCAGTAGGTCTTCATCTTTGCATCTTTCTGACTCACCACGGTATTTGACAGGGTTGGCTACTGAAGACGTCATTCGTCACATGCCATTGGAGTGGAGCTGATGCAAGACAGGGTGCCATTTTTTCAGAGTAAAGTCTATGCCTTGCCTGGTGATTGAAATACTGTCACAACAAATATTTTGACTTGTAGACAATACTGATGATCTCAGAGATGTGTGTATCTTTTGAACAACATTTCTCAAAGAGATAAAAATGTTCAATGCATATATATTTTCCTACCTACCTTTTTCCTGTGGATGTTTCCTGTGATGTTTCAGTGTGCACCACTTCTGAGAACAGCAAACATTCCATGTTGCCAGCAGATGAGTGCTGTGATTGAACTTTTAGCATATAAATGCGACATATACTTGAAGGCCTCTTTTCCTTTGAGGTGAGAGTATGCGAACTGCATGGAGTTGCAGTTTTATTGCAGTGTGGTCAGGGATCACACAACAACCATAGTAGTAAAATACACACATTTGCTTGTGATGCTAAGCTGATCTCCTTGCCAGTCTGGCTATATTAACACTTCCTACTGTTTGGTCCATGTGAGAAAAGTACTAGACTGGCAAAAATTGCAGTCATATTGCTCTCTGAGGTAACCTCAAAACACTTATTTGAAGGCCTGCTCTATTATTCATTGAATTCAGTTAAGGATTTTATATTTATGTTTGCTTGTGTTGGCTACTGCAAAAGGCCCTAAAGCCTTACAGCACTGGTTTGTTTGGAGGGTTTTTTGGGGGGGACAGGATGGACATGACCGGAAGGGATTGGATAGAAGTATGCTACTTGGTATTTCAACTCATTTCTGGTGAATGTTTGGCAAAGAGGAAGTTCAAGGTTATTGCAATACCAAGCAGGTGGTTGAATGCATCTTATCTGGTAGACTGCAGAATTGCACTGTCTGAGCTGCTGGTTTTGTTTTATTCCTGGGTGAAGAGGAGAAGGGATTGGAGGTATCCTACTCTGCCTGTACCTTGCAAATGCCGTTGTTGCTGCTTCATTGTGTCTTATGAGAGAAAGGGATCCTAAAAGTGCTGGTTTGTTGCCAATAACATGACTGACGCACCCTACATTTCCTGCTGATTCCCTAATCTGTAACCTGATGGAATGACTAAGCAAAAGGTAGTCAGTCTTTTTTCTCATCTTTCATGAGTACTGTAATTTCAGGAGGGCTAATGCATTTCTGTGTCAGAAGTGGCAGCGGATCTCAAGTCTCTGTAGGAGTAGTGTTTCATGGGCCGTGTGGTTAGCAAAACAGCTGCCCATAAAAGCCCTATTGTTTGTATGTGACCTGCACATGTAACAAGAGACTCTGTCACACAACATCTACAGTCCAAACAAAGGACAGGAGAAGAAATAGAGGCACAAAGTGTATTATGTGACCAAAATCTCCCAGAGTCTCTGGACGAGCCAGGCTGTCTAGGTTCCAGATTATTAACCTGTCTGTGAAATGCTCCTTTATTTGCAGAAAAACCTTTGGAGGGGGTGGGGGGTGGGGAATCTATGCAACTCACAACCACAACTTGCTTGGTAGTTCTTGTTCTGTTACAGAAAAGATGCAATGGCTTGAGTTCAGAAAGAGGTTTGTTGGCAGTGCTCTTTGTGGATTAACCTTAGATGGATGTGATGTTGGTGTTACAAGAGGGGGCCCTGCGTGAAGAAGTGATGTCTGGTTTGTATATTGCTTTGTAATACCATTTGTGACATCACAAAGGGAAAACAAAAAAATAACAGAAATGGTAAGGTTTCACCAGCTAAATATAATGCTTCTGCAGCACAATAAAACCATAAAGGAAAGGTGTTAAAATGAGGTGGAATTGCCTGAGGTTATTTCATCCTTATCTCTGAAGCAATCTTCACTATATCATTTCCCTAATTGCTTCTTTTGATGGAAGGTGACAGCCTCTGTATAGTCTAGTTCAAGGAGATTTTCTGTCCTCAGTATGGGTCTAGGTTTTACTTCTTTCTTCAATTCAACAGAGACTCCCAAAGGAAAATGAGATTGGACATGATTTTTGCTATCAGCCCTTTGTTATTGGCAAAGTGAAGGAATGGTATGTTCCAGCACATTATGGTTGGCAGAAGACTGGAAAGGTGAGTAGCATTTCTCTAGCAGAAATAAAAACGCTTTGTGCCTTGTGTGTTTATGCCAGCAGTAACTGCTGAATCTGCAAGCATCAGTTCTTCGTTGCCAAACGTAACATAATTACCAAACTGAGCAAGAATTAGGTGGTCTGGACCTTATTTCAGCAAATGATTTCACAATTTATTTTGTCCCTTGTTTAGGAATTGCTGCTTTTCAAAAAAGTAGCATAATTTTCTGCAGTTAAGCAGTTTCCAGATCTCCTTTGAGAGCTGGAAGCTACTGTCTTTGAGAGGACAACATCCTTAAGGTCATTTTCAGTGTCCAACTTAAAGGAGGAAACAATGCTGTCTCATGAACTTGATACCAAATTTGGGAACAGCAGAGGTGATTTATGATGGTGCTGCCATCCAGAAGAACCTAGACAGGTTGGAGGAACAGGCTGGTGTGGACCTTAAGAAATTCAACAAGAACAAATTCAAAGTCCTGCTCCTGGAAAAGAAGAACCTCCTGCAACAACACAGGCTGGAAGCAACTGTGGTGTTAAAGGACCTTGAGTTGTAGGTAGACAGCAAGCTGAATGTGAGCCAGCGGAGTACCCTGGCATCCAAGAAGGCTGACAGCATCTGGGGCTGTATTAACAGGAACACAACCAGTAGACTGAAGGACAGGATTATTGCCCCTTTACTGAGCTCTTGTTAGTCCACTGCTACAGCACCGATATCCAGTTTTGGCCCATTCAGCAAAAGCAAGATACTGACAAACTGGAGTAAGCTCAGCAGAGGACCATCAGATAGTAAGGGGGCTGAAGGACATGCTCTTTCAGGAGAGGCTCAGTGAATTGGTGGGGTTTAGCCTGAAGAAGAGGTCTTTGGAGAGACCTAGTAGTAGCCTTCCTCAATACCTAAGAGGAGATCATTGAGAAGGCGGAGCATAGCTATTCATAGTTGTGCATGGCAGGAGGTTGAGAGGCAAGAGAGAGAAACTGAAGCAAGAGAGAGTCCAGCTGGATAGAAGGAAATGTTCTTTCATTGTGAGGATGATTAATAGCAGACCAGGCTGCCCAGTGAGGTTATGCAGTCTCTACCCTATGAGGTTGCTGAGACCTGACTGGTTAGAGCTCTAAGCAGTCTTGTCTGATCTCATAGCTGGCCCTGCTTTGAACAGCAGGTTGGACTGAATGACCTCCTTAGGTCCCTTCCAACCTAAATTATTCTGTGATTCCATGATATATTTCAGCATTGACCTTATTGGAAAAAACTGTCCGTGTACTTGAAATATCCTCAACAGGAAATGGAGTCAGGTTTTCTAGCACTGATGAATGGGACATTACTTGGAAAAGAGGAGTCCACAGTACCTTCTGCGGTTGGTTCTCTGAATATGAATCATCTTGGTGTAAGCTTTTCACTCCGATCTGATCCAAATAGGGTGAAATATTGTTTGGTGTTTTTTCTTATTAGGCTTGCCAGGTTTTGAAAACCTAGTTGAGAAAAAACAAACCTATTACTATCAGGCCATCTTCTCTAATTTTAAGAAATTAAAAGCTTTTGAGAGAATTAATGCAAGACCCACAGAAATTCCTGCTAAAATCATTCCTATTTGTCATAAAAAATGGAGGTATTGATAGCAGAACACCATGAAGCCTGAGAGATAATATAATGTAACAGAGAAGGTCTAAGTTGATTACGCTGGGCGATAAGGCTTAATCAGGAAGTGCATGCTGACACCAGCAGGCATGACTACAGCACATGACAAACTCATATACAGCTGGAGGCAGAAAAATAAAAAAACCCAAAACCCAGAGGGTGCTCATATTCCAACCAAATAGATCTTAGATTTCATGACATGCAAACATTCCCTTTATTATGGGAAAATTCTTTCCCAAGATTTGCATTGGACAGCTGATTGTCTTTGAGGAGAGGCAGCTGTACAGAGAGAAACACAATTTGAGTCTTTTCACTTTGGGTCTGATTTTGGTCCTGAGAAGAATCGTGTGGATTGCAGGTCAGAAGTGGCGTAAGTGAACAGAGGCATGTGCAACACTAAGAAAGATACAGCACCTTATATAATTATCTCAATATAATACTTGCAATTTTTACATCTTCAGAAATTGCTATCTTAATTTAAGCAAATAGAAACAATGACTATTCTTAGTCCTGACCTGGTTTTAGATGGAGGAAAGTAAGTTTCAAAACATGTTAGCTAGTTTTTGTTGTAACATCAGTACATCCTCTTTTTTTTTTAGTGAGATGTTACAAGGCCATTGGGCAAATGCCTTTTTAAAATTAATTTGTATGACTTCAGAGTCATTAGACTCATTTTATTTAAATTGAAAGGAGAAAAGAATTGTTCTTGGAATCCAGGAAGACATAGGGTAGCTACAGCTGCATTTTAATCCTCTTAAGTGCTAAATTTCAAATGTGTCCTGGATGTATTTAGTTTAGAATGGCTTGACTTTCTCTTGATGCTAGCTGGGTGTGATTTAAATCAGTGTATGTTCTATTTATATCCATTAAAACACGGATAGATGAGAATATTTTGATAAGTGATAGCATGGACCACAGTTCTGTATAGACTTAGATTTTTCTTATCAGTGCGTTCTCACTCTTATCAGGGAGAAAAATAGGAAGATGTGCCACAGCATTTACACATTAGAAGTTCTCCTGTAAAGCTTGTTGAAGGCACTGATGGACTTTGTGGTCATTTAAATGCCTGTTTATCAGACCACTATTGGTGTTTATCAGAATGAGGCGTCATAATCTAACACAGATGCATGAAACTGAGTTGTTTGTTATATTGAGATGTTTAATCAACTTTTCACTCTCTAAGCCAAGAGCAAAGCTGATTGGGAATTCAGAAAGTTTCCCCAAAAGAAACTTTGAATGAAAAAGCTGTTTTTTGGGTTTCGCAAGGAAAGCATTGACATAATTCAGCACCGAAACAGTTAATGTCACCTTAAACTGAATTCAAAACTGATGAGAAAAATTAAAAGAAAAAAAGAAGCAGAATGAAGTAAAAGTGTTACAGTAACAAGAATTATGTTTTCAGATGGGGAAACTGTTTTTGCAGAAGGACGTGGACAAGTCCTAACTGACTGGCAAATATATGCACTTCTGACTTACCATCTTTTGTTCCTTAAGAACTAATTGACTAGTAAAAGAAAATATCGGTGGTTTAAAATATTTTGTGGCATATTGTGGAACTGCCCAATTGCCTGTAGGTCTGCAGTATGCCACTGTTGTTCCAAATGGAGCAGTCCTTAGGGACTGCATTCCATCACAGGTGTGTCATGGGCTGAAACCCAGAGCAGGGAAAGAAACAGAAAGGTTGACCTGTCTCTGACAGGCTGTAAACCCAATCTAAACTTGTAATTCTGTCTTTGGAGTCAACTCAGTTTCCCAGCAATACATGTACAGATACCAGGGTATTCACTCATATTCACATTGCCTGACATGTTTTAAACACTGCAATGCTGGGGACCAGCAAAACCAGGCTGAACACACTTACTTGTGCGACTTGAGAACAGAGAGGGGGATAGAATAAAGAATTTTTTAACTTTCAGCTATATTCATCAATAAAAGACCAGAGCACAAAAGCCAGCTGCCATTGAAGAGTCCAGGTCTTTGCTGATAAACAGTCTGCTAATGTAAACGTTCATCTTTGTAGGCACTGGTTTTTTACAACATTTTGACTGCGATCCTATTCTCTCATTCCAGTGTGACTGTTGACTAAGCTGAATGCTGAGGTTAAATCCTCTGTCATTTGGTACTCCTATTTGTCTGGTTTTATTTAGGGTTACACCAGGATTTATTATCTCATAGTGGGGGCAGTTTTCAGGGAAATTTGTTGTGTTGTGGTGTGACAATGCCATTCAAATAATGTTGACTTTTATTCAATGCTGCTTTCTTTTCTCCCTCCAAGAGTGATGAATTTAAAGGTGTCAGGGATCCCCGTAGAAGAATTGTTAACATTTATAACACAGAGGGAAAACAGGAAGGGATAAAATGAGTCTTCTATAACTGATTAAAGAGATTGTTTCCCTGTGGCTTCCCTGTTAATTCGTTTTCCTACCTTATAGCTTTTTTTTTTTTTTAAATATGAGTTGTTTAATCAGTTGTTAATCAAGTTAAATTCTCTGTGCATTTAATTTGGAATAATTAAAAGTTATTACCACATTTTTGCCTGAAAAGTACCAGTAGTATAGGAATCTTCTGTCTATGGCCACTGATAGATTTCTAACCACCAAGTGATTCTTTGGATGCAAGGAATTTTTCTGACCTCATTCTGCAAGTGAGAAATCACCTTGAAAATACAAGTAACATAACAAACTGTTTAAGAATGTGGTTGAAAACATATTGATAGCCTGTTATAAATATTCATGGGTACTGAAAATTTAACCACAGATCTAACTTATGAGGTAAACAGTAAGGGTGGATTTTGTACAGGGTCACTATAATGAATTCCTGTTTGTTTACAAGTCCAGTGTTAGATGACATCAGAATAAATACATAGTAACTCCAAGAAAACTGAAAGAGTGGCATGCTTTTAGGGTACACCAATGTAGCTTGGAATGGAATTAGGGGTTCCGGGGCATTATTTAAAGCAGTACAGAAACGGGTGTGTTGAGAATTTGGTTGCATAGGCCTAAACTGCCTGAAGACCCTGTGTGACCTGTTGTAGGTATGGAAGAGAAAATTCCTGCTGTAATTCTTCCTATGCTTTCAGGTTCTGTGAAGTGAAAAATGACATGCGCACCTGAGAATATGCCTCTGGAAACGTGATTTACAGCCCCAAAATGCTTGAGCACATCCATCGAGCATTAGCGCACGCATCAGAAGGAGGTTAAGAATCAGGCTCGTTACTCTGCCTCCCCATCTTCCCAATGATGGGCAGCTCAATTGTAGGAGTAAGAACAAATGAAATGGTTTTTTGAATTGCTGCCCTGAGTAACAGAGGCGGTGTTCAGCCACAGCTTTAGGAAGAGCAGACCTTCACCTAGCTAGACACCAAGAGAGTCACAGCCTGGACCCCAAGCAGCATAGGAAAATTTCTGAGGGTTTTTTTTCTGAGTACATAATTGTCCCTCCAGCCCTCATAAACTGTCTCAAATAGGTTTTTACTCTGCAAGTCCTCAGCAGTGTGATCATTGGAGAATGAGTTACTCGTCTGCTGCAAAGAAGTAGTCAGTAGGTTGGGCCGTCAGATGATTTTAGCATATAACTGTGCCAGGCATAGTAAAAAAAGAAAGGATGAAAACTGCACAGGAGTATAGTGCTTTGTGTGTGGTGTCTTCTCCAGGGAAATCTTCCTTTCTGTACCTATTTTCCTTCATAAACCTGAATTAGATAGATGTTGAACAGCACAACTGCATTCCAGGCTTCTTCAGGTCTATGAATCCTGGGTTGGAAAAAATGGAGCACAACGCTTCTTAGTCATGCTGAATGGTGTTTGGCCCGTTTGTTTCCGTCCCACATGGGAATGAAGTCCCTCCAATTTCCACTGGGGATGAAAAGATAACAGCAGTTAAGTGAAGGTGGAATCTGCTGTGGAGTGAAGTGGGAGACCAACCGATGGTGAGTAGAGCAGAGGTGGACATGCCATCTCCCATTGAAACCACAAAAGCTCTCACAGTATGAAGTCTGAAGAGTGTGGGATGGAGACTGTCCCATGTAACATCTGTCAGCTATGCAGTGTAAAGACCTAACCTCAAAAGCAGCACACATACCCTAAGAATTAGGGACTTGCTTGACATCTATCTCAGAGAGGATACTGATGACACTTGGCATGTTTAAACAAGGAACACTTCCTAAATGCAGCTGCTAGTCTTGAACATTCATGACTGCTGAGACAAGAGCTGTGCACACAGCATTTTCCGATGTGCCTGACTTTTTTTTTAGGGCTTTTGATACAGACATGTAGGGCACCAAAACTGTGAGACGCATTCACAAAAGGATGGGAAAGTAGTTTCCATAGAGGAATGGGATGTGAAAAGGAAAAAGCCTACCTTTAAAGGTGAGAGAGTACAGGTATGGGGAGAGATAAAAGATTGTTTCTGGAGAAGAATAGAATCTGAGCTCCTTATCATGGAAAGACTGGGAATGTGCCAGTCACCCAGTGGCATGCAGAGAGTCTCCAGCTATGAAATGTGTTTCAGTAGGAAGCTCTCCAAGAGGCCTTTTCTTGGGTTACTAATAAACTTGGGTTATTAATAAACTAGATGAGAGAAGACAGCCTGCCCTGGCAGGGAGGTGTACTGGCAGGTCCTAGCAACACTTTCTAAATTGAGTCGTTCTGCTTAGGTGCCTGAAGTAGGAGTTTAGACCACCCCATCAGTGGAGCTGAAGTGGTCTGTGTGGTTCAGGTAACCCCCCTGTATTGCTAACTGATAACCCATTTTCCTGTAAGTGGATGATGATTGACAGCACTGCCTCTAATACAAGATACATTCCCCAACTTCAGGATGTTCTTCTTTGTTCTTCCCAAGGATACTTTTAGGTCCTAGACGTCACTGGAGCACCCAGGAAGGTAAGCCCAGAATGCATAGGGTGGCTGAAGAAGAACTGAAAAGGGACCAGCTGGTTGGGGTGGTAAAAGGCAGAGGGAGGAGGAACAGTGCCTCTGGAGGAAGGTAGTGAGACTGGGACTGGGAGTCAGAGGTGATGTGGAATAAAATAGGTGTTGGAGTGTTATTTCTGTTAAGATTTAAAGCTTCACACTGCTGAAATGTTGTTCACCCATTATTTTTTTTCCTGTTGAATTTGTCAGTTGGGATTACAAGCCAAAACAGACAGACCTGTTCTGAATCCAGTTGCCTTGACCAGAAAGTCTAGATTTATCACTCAGCCACCTAAGCTGGATGTGTGAACATAAACAGTGTGAATTTTCCCTGCAGACAGCGGTAACTGTGTAAAGGTGTAAATAGCAACACTTGTATGAAGTTATATTAGTTGTCTCACCACCCCACCCTTCCAGTTTCCCCACTTGGAGAGCTTTGGCTGAACACTTCCATATGGGAGGTGGATATTACACAAATCCAGCAAGGCTGTTTCCTGTGACCTTGTAAGTGTGAAATGCTCTCTTCAGGCCATGTCCTAGCTGTGAAATTTAGCTTTCCTCAGTTAACTGTGGGAATGTCAGCGTCTCTGGTACACAGACACAGAGAGCAAATAGTGGGCCACATCACAGCCCCACAGCCCCTGTGGTATGGATTTCTCTTAATGAAAATTGGGAACAACCTATGTGTTGCATGGGAGCGGGAGACAAGGAAAAATTGCCAAGTCTCCCGTGCATCTCTATTCTTTCACCTGCCAAATACCCACACGATTTTTTGCCTGCAAATGGTAGGTATTGAAGTGAAACCACAAGCCTCCTGCAACATCTGTTCTGTCACGCTAATGATTATTATTCATCACCACTCTATCATCACCTCTTGATCAGCTGCAAGGCCACTAGTATCACTTCCCTTTCTCTTGCTATCAGGCAGGTGATGTGGTACTGACAACCAGCTGCAGCACATTCATTTTGGCCTGCTTACGATTTCTGGCAGTTAGGCCAGCTTATTTCTGCAGTGGTACTGACCTTACTGTGTCATCAGGAGGAAAAATCTTCCAAGGTTCTTTTGGTTTTTGAGTACTGAGCAGTTTGAACACGATCCCGACAGCAAATTCAGATAATATAACCAAAAATTTCTGCTGTTACCTTTTACGTGTGTAGGAGTGTTATCCATTTACTTGAGAAACTGTTTTGTTTCCATCAAATGCCTTAATAAAGAATACCTAGCATATGGAAAATATATGGCATTTTACCAGGTTGGAACTGAGCAGGAAAATTAAATCTACTCTTGTAAAACAACCTTTACTTGTGTTAAAAAGAGAAAAGGTGCCGAACTGGGTCTAAGAGAGACACTTGGTGCTTAGGTGCTCTTAATCTCAAGGCTAATTTGTTTACATATGCGGGATGTTTGTAAAGCAGACAATGCATCTTTTTCACAGATGAGTATGTTGAGTTTTGCCAAGGTGCAATGAATTGCGTATTTTGAACTGAGATGCTGATTAGATCAGTATTCAGCAGTCTCTGATCTGAGTTCCTTGCTCTGATCACTAAATGACTTAATTTACTGATCTGTTAGCATGACAGATTCGGAGTTGCAGAGAATAATTTATAAATACCATGTGCTGAACAAGTTTTTGTTTGTTGCACATAATATTAATTAGCTAATGATTTTGCCGGGAAATAAGTTCAGGCCAGCTTGCATTTCTCCTGATATTCACATCTTCTAACAAACAAAAAAGACAGATTCAGCCATCAATGGACTGCAAATGGCTGCCCTGGCTGTGACTGAGGGAAGCAAAGTTGTCTTGAAGAGTTCCAAAGACCTAGCGCTCTTCAGAAAAGGATAGGTCAAGGCGAAGCTGTGGCAGAACCTCCCATGGAGCAGTTTGCAGTGGTTCTGGTGGATGGGGAAGGGTGTAAGGAAGGGTGAGCCTAATTGAGTCTCTGGGTAATACAGATAAAAACACGCTCTCCTGTGGATTCAAAACTTCTCCTGCTCTGTTGGTCCTTATTTTTATGCTAATACATTGTGGTTTATGTAGGGTAGTTCTACCAAGACATAGGATGCTATGCTATGAAAGTCTAGGCTGGTCTAATAGCTCTTAGTCACCAAAGCAGGTGGACCTGCTACCTGCTCGTCCCAGCTCTTGGTTGCACGCTTCCCCGCATCACACCGATTGGCAGAAAACTCTCTGCTTTTTGGAGGTTAGTTTTGCATCTGTTCTTTGAGCTCTTGCTGGGAAAGGAACTAGTGCTTTCCATACTAGCCAGCCAGCAGCTCCTGTCAGCCATCCCGTGAAACCCACTCTGATTCTTAGGGCCTATTCACTGGTTGAAGCTGTTCAAGGCTGAGGTTGGACATTCATTCCCAGGCCCTGCTCCCAGGGGTTTGTGTCCATGTGAGCTTGTGCTTTTGTTGGACAGTTCAGGTCATTCTGGCTGAATTGGGTTCTGCAAGGGTGTACCAGCATGTCTGAGAAGGAAATAACGATTATTTAAATTAGATTAAAAATAATCTTCTTTTCTAAGAAGAAAAAGGCTGGGTTGGGTGGTGGACAGCAGCTGAGTACAACCTGGGTTTGCTGATGCTATAATCTGAGCTGCAACCAGAAGACCACATTTGAGCACAGTCAGCCTCAAGCTGGCTGGTTTTACTTATAGCTGAGTACAAAATTGCTCTCGTCATTCCTTCCGTTGGCTAAGCAGTCACGGTAGGACTCTGGTATAGACAACGATAAGCAGCTGAAAAGGATGGCTAGAATATGTTTTCAGTCATCACAGCTTGCTCCGGCTTCACTAGTGATGCAAGCTTTTAACTTAAGGATGAAATTTTAAAATATTGTGGTGGAATAATGAAAATCGGGAACACTTTTTTTAATTCATTGTTTTCTATTTCATAGCTGTCCCGTGGAAGAGCAACAAAAAGATGGGATCCTATTTGTGGAGCCATTTATTTGTGTTGTTAATATAATGATATTTGTCTACACCTGTATTTTCCAGCCAGACTTCTTACTCATTCCTTATGGGGTGGATGGAGTACGACATGACATGTGGAGTTTATAGTTGGCACTGGTTTTCATCTTATGTAGGAAAAATATAAATGAATGAGTACTTTTAAATCAATCTGTATTTTTTATTATGTTAGCTGCTATCTGCTGGCTGCTTGCTTGCTTGTACTGTAGCATTTATCTTTCCTATAAAGAAACTCTATCATACTTTCTCGTGAAAGATGTAAAACCAAATTCAGATGGTCTTCTCCACTAAGCTTCTCATGACAAGGAGATATGAAAGAACTTCAACCTGTGTCTGTTGCTGAACATCCCAGCGAGTTTCCTGAGTAGATACTAATGTCGTGGCTGCCCCTGGAACTAGAGCAGCCAGGAACAGGGAAGTGCAAAATGCAGAGCTAAGAACTTCAGAACTCTACTGATAACCCTAGTCCTGAGCTCTTCTATTGGCTTGAGGAGGAGTCACTCTGTTTTTCTTTCTTTCAGTTTAATTTCTGTTGTGGAAAGAATACCCTTATGGAGGTTAGACTTAATTTCTGTGTACATCATCAAGACTGATTAGCAATATTTTCACAAGACATTGAAAAGTACAACTGAATTTCTTTGTAACAGAAGTTTTTTTACTTTGGCAAGAGTTGGCAGAGAGATCTGGTTAAAGGCTTCTCAGAAGCTTAGGCAAAATTGTAGGAAACAATCTGGATTTTCAGTGCTCTGAAGAATGCACAGCTCTAGGTACACAGCTTGACTACAGACCCCATGCCACTACTGACACTTTGCCTGGTTGTGAATCTAGGCTGCTGCTAGTCAGTAATAAAGACATATATTTTGTGTTTCATGTTGCCATCCACAATCATCCTGAGCCAAAAATAATCATGTATTTTTGGTATGTAATTATGACGTATTAAACAGTTTGGAATTTCCCCCGTCCTTTTCCAGGTCTGTCCAAATTCTCCACAAATGTAAGATGTAAAAAAGCACGGGTTTGGGAGGGTTTTTTTTGAATGAAAGATCTCTAGAAGCTGTGTTTTGAAACCACCAAACTTCTCAAGACCTGAAACAGAAATTATAAGCACCTCGTGGTAGAGTTTGACGAAATATGAAAGACCTGCCAATTTCCATGTCTCAGGAGCCACTTCAGAACTTTCGTCATGTACATCTTACACCACAGCTGTTGGGGTAGGTGGCAGTGTTTATATCTCACTAGCAGGGTAAATGGGGGGAGGCAGAATAAATCTGAGTGCTCAGTCTGATATACAGCATGCAATTAGGAAATTCTTAGCTTAGGCTCTTGAAAAACAACATTAGATAAAGTGATGTAGTGTTGTGGAGTCTGCAGATTTTTGGTGAGTGAGGAAGGGAGGAGGTATTTTCCTGGTCTGAAACAAATTCTGTCCCTCTGCTGCCTGTTAACATACGGGTGAATCTTATTTTTGATGCTCTTACACTGGCATATGCTAGAGAAAGTTTTAAAATAGGTTATTCTATCTGTTTCTCTGGAGCAGATGGAGTAAAAGAGCAAACTTGAAGGAGTGAAAAATGTTACAAAACTTCATGTGGGACTTTCAAAAATTAATGAAGACTTTCCAGATGATTTGTGCAGACACTGGTCAGAAAAGGCAAGAGATACTCGGACACAGACTTACTATGTGGCTGAGATTAGTTCAGTCATGGCCTTTCTTTAAGGATGAGACTGTTTTCATATGAAGATTTAGTTGTTCCTTTTTTTGTTCACCCTTTCAGAATGAACTGATTGTTTTGTGTGAAAAATTTGTAAGTATTCTGTTTTGGTACAGAAGTCTGAATTCCTTTCTAGGGCAAAAGAGTTGGTACTGGGTTCTCTCAATCTTGTTCTTGAAAATATGCCTACCCAAAAAGTGGACACTATTTTATTTGTAGCCAGTGGGCAGCTATTGCAGTTGTTATGTAGTGCAGGCTTGTCTGGCCATTTAAGGAAACTGAGTTCATCCCCTTTGCTAGCCCTCCTCTCCCTGCCCCCCAACTCCCCCTTTTGCCTGTGCTGCTGTAGTTGTCTTCCCAAACACATAAAAAGGAGCCTGCTAGTTTTATTGAGAGAAAGGAAGATATTAGGGTGTAAAACTGCAAATACAGGAGAAAAAAGACCTATTTCCACTTACTGATGTTATTTGGAAAAGTCTTGGGGAAAATACTGCACCACATGATTTGGAGTGGGACAGGTGAGTCCATGGTGGAATTAAAACCTAAAAGTCAAATAACAGTCAGAAAATCATAGACCCATGGAATCATTTAGGTTGGAAAAGACCTTTAAGATCATCAAGTCCAACCATCAACCTAGCACTGCCAAGTTCACCACTAAACCATGTCCCTAAGCACCACATCTACCCGTCTTTTAAATACCTCCAGGGATGGCAATTCCACCACTTCCCTCATCAGCCTGTTCCAATGTTTGATAACCCTTTTGGTGAAGAAATTTCCCCTAATATCTGATTTAAACGTCCCCTGGCGCAACCTGAGGCTGTTTTCTCTTGTGCTATCACTTGCTACTTGGGAGAAGAGACTGATCCCCACGTGGCTACAACCTCCTTTCAGGTAGTTGTAGAGAGCAACTAGGTCTCCCCTCAGCCTCCTTTTCTCCAGGCTAAACAACCCCAATTCCGTCAGCAGCTCTTCACAGGACTTGTTCTCTAGACCTTCACCAGCTTTTTTTTCATGGTAGTGATAGTTACAGAAAAATCTTGGAAACTGAGGTGACAGGAAAAGCTGGTGTTGAATCACGTAAGACTATTTATACAGTATGTACTTAACTATGAATTGACCTGCTTTTATTTGAGTCCTTGTGAACAAACTAACCTGGTCCTTCTCCGTTGTAATCAATGATCTTGGAAGGAACTGCCACAGAAAGAGAGAATGAATACCTGAAGCCAAACCTATTTGTAGAAATTACATTGATCCATGCTGTTTAATCACAAAAGCCTCCACCTGAAATGTGGACATGGCCAATTTAAAAACAGGGGGGTTTTGGAAATGAGTGATATAAGTACCTCTGGATTTACTGGCAGTCTGAATGTAAAGGTTTTGGATTCCAAGCAGAAGTAGAAAGGTGACTGAAATGAAAGCAACTTAAAAAATATTACTTAAGCTGTATCTAGCTGTCGTCTTTACAGAAATTTGTAGATGTGACATATGGAAGTACTGGAAGAAACAAACTGGCATACATACTTTGATTGGGCCAAAGTCCCAGAAATAAAAGTCTGATATGAGTTGGTTCTGTGATACATGGAAGACTAGGAATAGAAATTGCCACCTTTGCTGCAACTGTTCCAAAACAGTAACTTTTTTCCGTACTTCAAAGTGAAATAAAAGTATCTTAAAAAGAATTGCTTTTCCTCTTTTTTGTGCAGGGATTAACACTGTGGGGAGTGAAGGAATCTCAGTGTTCCAATAATTAAAGACTGCTATCTGGAAATGACTGAAGTGGCCTCATATAAATACCTAACATATAAATTAAATGGGTTTAATTCATTATGGTCAAAGTTCATCTGGTTTTTAGAGGACATCATTGGATATAAACATTCCAAGGGGAATATCATTTAAATTATACCCTACATTTATGAGAGGGAACAGTTGTGCTGGTATGGTGAAGAAAGTGTATTTTTTGTGCTCTTGACTATTTTCAGTTGTATAGGGGTTTTCATGTTTTCCTTTAAAGTCTGAACAGCAGAAATATGTTGATGGGTGCTGTACTATATCAGATTAATACTGTAACAAAAACTCCACTTTTGCATACTTCAGAAACCTGAACTGGACTGTACTACTTTGTAATACCTTTCTCTTGAAATTGCTGAATAGTGATCCTTCCAAACTTGAATTTCACGGAACTCAAGCTGCCATTTTTAAGTAACTTTGAAAAGTGATTGAATCAGTTGAATAGTGATTATCTAGGCTTTGTCTGAGGAGTAATTACTTGTAGAATCATAGAAGTAAATCATAGAATCATTTAGGTTGGAAAAGACCTTTAAGATCATCAAGGCCAACCATTAACCTAGCACTGTCAAGTACACCACTAAACCATGTCCCTAAGCATCACATCTACATGTCTTTTGGATACCTCCAGGGACGGGGACTCCACCACTTCTCTGGGCAGCCTGTTCCAATGCTTGACAACCTTTTTGGTAAAGAAATTTTTCTGCCAGGTAGCTTTCCAGCCACTCTTTCCCAAGTCTGTAGCACTGCATGGGGTTGTTGTGACCCAAAGTCTAAGTCATGTAGCTGGTTGCTAACTGTTTGCCCCTGGATTGTGCAAAAAATTAAAGTGTTGAACCTGTGAACCTCATTTCCTAGGTTAGAGCTCTAACAATGGACGCTCTGCTTAGATGGCAGCGTTTCATGCCTTATCTCTCCTGTGAACTCGCTCTCAAAAAAGGTTTAATCTGGTGGGACATGGACATTGCTGATGGATTTCCAGTGAGGTCTGGGATTTGTGACAAGACTGAGCACTCAAGAATAGAACACATTCTTGCAGCATTATAGTGAGTGTCCCTCTTTTTTTCTTTCTTTTGTTGGCCAGAAATTTTTCCCCTTGGAGATAAAATCAGATCTTGGATATAATCTGAAGATACCTGGTGCTCATCAGTAATGGGTTCTAAGTTGTGCTTCTTTTTTTTCATTATTCTCCTCAAATTTGAGAATACTTTCCTGAACTTCTGAGGTAGGTAAATGGGTTGACCAGAATTGGAAAGTCTGTGACTGGGGACAGAGCCTCTCTTGTGCATGTTAAATCAGAGCAGAAGCTTCTAGAAAACAAACTATAAACTGTCCAAGTTGTACTGTAAGCCCCAAATAATCTTTGTGTGCGTGCTTATTTTAGCAATTTTAGGCTTTTGCTTTTTTCTTTTTTTCCTTTTCTTTTTTAAACAAAATAGTCTACAGTTGTTGTTATGTTTTGGAAGTATACATTATACAGTGGGAAACTGAAATCAAATAATATGTTGTCCCCAGAACTAAGGTAGCTATTTAACCAGCTTTGGGAGAGCAGTGACCCCCAAAATGTTCAGGCAATGCTGTTGTTGAACAATTCCAGTAAGGTTATTGTTGCAGACTGCGTGACTAGGGAATAAAAATTTGACTACACCTATCTTGCAATATATCCCCATTTCTTGAAAGGAAAAGGGCAGTGAAGCAACTGATGTGGAATTAATATGTCGCTTTTAGAACAACACAGAGCCATGGAGCTTGAAACTTTTCTAGTTGCAAGAAGCTGCCAGTGTTTTGCTAAAAGTCTGACTCATCTAAGACCAAAAGCAAATTGTTCCCCTCATTAATCCCAGCTTGATCTGTCCATGTTCTGCTATTTACATGCATGTAAATGTGGAGCTGAAAAATGTGGAGCTGCACAAAGGATGCCCGTCTTCTTTTGAAGTGAGAGGAGCAGAGCTAGGAAAAGCAGACCAGCTTTAAAATTTTGTTTGTTATTAATACTCGGGAAGCAGATAGTAGAGATGAGACCATGGTTTGTGTCATACCAAAGAGATTAGGGATGCAAGCTAGGGGAAAATTAATCTCCGTTTTTTTCTTGACACATTCTTTCAAGGCATTTCTTGTTCTGCACACCAAAACTAGTAATGATGAAATGCATGTGGGAGATAAAAAGGATGATTTTCTACACTGTATTGGGTGAGGAAAACAATTTCAATGTTTGGAGAATCAATATAAAAATAGTTATTTAAGATAGCAGTTTGTTAGGACGCTTTTTGCTCTGTGTGCAGTCTGGTCAGAAATAATGGAGGACTTTGGATGAAATCCTTGTTCTTTTCAAAAACTATGTTTTTGTAATGGAGGAGACATTAGAATTTAATCACAAGCTAGTAAGGTTGCTATATATATGGCTAGGGGTACTGTTGGTAAAAAAATAATTCTGCAAATATCCTGAAGTGGGAGAAAATAAGATGCAGCTGTTGTGACATTACAGCAGTTTTGAGGGAGTCGAAGGGAAGCAAAGAGTTACCTGATGTAACCAAGGAGATGAAATGCTCTCCCCTACTTTGAGAGGAAATTTATTTGTCCAAGTCAGAAAGGAGGCAAACTGCCAGCATCACATATAGGGTGGAGACAGTCATCAGGAGGAAGAAAGCAGACCTATAAACTGTGGAATAATGTTTTCCCTCAATTCCCAGGAGTAAGGTGTGTCCTTGAGTCTCCCAGTTCCCAAGCCTACTAGCAGAGTCTGTGGTATGAAGCATTGCCTACAGAAGATACAGTTAGGGAGTGGGTAAGCCAAACAGGCATGCACAAGCCCAAGTGATGAAAGAGGGATGTATTCAAGGGTGCTGATGGAGTTGGTGGAAGTCCCTGTGAGGGGTGCTGTCTCTCACCTTAAAGGTCATGACAATCAAGGAAGGTTCCTAAGCACTAGAAAAGGGCAGGCATTGGCCCCATCTTCAAGACAGGCAAGTAAGAACATCCTAGAAACAACCAGCTGATTACCCTCCCTTCATTCTCTGGGAAGACTATGGACCACATCTGCCAGAAGATCACTTGGAGGCACATGAAGGGCAAGGTGACATCAGGGGACACCCAGCACATCTTCACCGAGGAGAAGTTGTGCTGGGACCAACATAAGCCTTGCTTTTAGGAGGTGACTGTCCTCGTGGGACAAGGGCAGAGCGGCGACTGCCATTCACTCTGACTTTAGCCAGGCTCATGACGCAGCCTCCCATGGTATACAGGTGGGTAAGGCATGGAAAAGAGAAAGGGACTACATGGTGGGAAGACCACTGCCTTGTGCTCGGCAGGACAAATCCCACCCGCAGGGAAGTTGCTAGTGGTGGTGTGCCTCATGCCAGTGATGGGGCTGATGCTGGTGATGGTCTGAAGTTAGGGCCCAGGTGGTAGTGGGACAGGCCACCTTCCACAAGGTTGTGGGTGTCCCTTGCCATCTGCAGAAAGCAGGACAACTGATGGGGATGTCCCATGCCATCTAGGGAAGGCAGCAGCTCAATGGAAGCTGGGCCCTCTCCTCCCCTGTCTCTCAGGGCTCGGTGCAGAAGAGGTGGTACCTTTTCACGAGGGGCAGTGGTGGGGGGATTGGAAAGAAGAGCCCACACAACCCTTGACAATCAACAAAAGGAGTGTTTATTGGTGGGAGATGTTGCAGGTGAGCCTGTGGGATGCCCATAGAATTTGTCTTCTCCCAGCTAATGTTGGATGCAGAGGCTGGGCTGCCAGTAGGAAGCGGGCCAGACACTCCTGCAAGGCCGTTGATGCGTTCTCACAGGAAGAGCCAGGGCACTGGTGTAGTGCCAGGTCATCCCTGTGGCAGGTGGACCTACTTCCATCAGTTCTTCTTCATCCTGAGGTGGACCCACTTCAATTGGTTCTTCATTGTCCTGAGGTGCCAAGCCTTGCCAGTGAAAAGCCAGACGCTCTCTCAGTGCTTTTTATTATTGCCATGCATGCTTTAGTTTTCTTTAGATGGTGTAGCTATATGTTTTCCCTTGTCATGTTGCAGACTACCTCTTATTATCTCACAGACTGTTTCTGGTCCACAGGCCTCCCTTCTCTAGGCAAGTACTTAAGACAATTTTGATCTCTGCCAGGGGTTCTTCAGGGGAGTGCTTAAGGTGGTGGGGCGCAGGTGCCTGCATACCTCTGCCTGGTCACTAATTCTTATGTACCTCATGCAGTATAAAAGTCATTCAGAGCACAACATCAGCTGAAGAGTAAAGGGAGGGGTTTCTCTTGCTTCTGTGCAGTGATTAAATTACAATCTGTAAAATAAAATAAAATTAAAAAAAAAAAAAAAGGCGTACTGGCTTGTTAGAACAAGGAGAACCAAGGCTGCCGAGAAGGTGTGAGTGGTATGCCTGCATTACCATGGTGATGGCAGGTCTCTGGGTACCCCTTTCTCCTGTGTGGCTCCATTCCTTGCTCTCGTGATTTGTACTGAAATGGAAGGTAATACCCATTGGTAAGTTGTCTGATGGACTAATGAGGAAAAGTGTCATCTCTCAGCTATTTAATAGTTTCCTTTCTACCCGTGACTCATGCTTTTTTGTCAAGGCCACTCTGTAGACCACGTCCATAGGGGACTGGTTGTCATAACTTTGGGTGACATTCTGACTGGTTTTAGGTCAGAGAGAGGTGATGCAGGTGGGGAGGAGGTGCCGATGAGCACTTCCCTTTTCATGTCATGAAAACTATTCTCAATGATGGAGGTCTTGGGACACCTTTTCCGTATTTGTACTGTACCTCTTGTCATGATACCATGTGACTGGAAATAAAACATGAGCTAGGTTTAGCTAGCAGTGGTCAGAGGGCAGATTGTCTCTTGGACATTTCGTTGGCATGATTTGATAGTCAGGCTATCTTTATGGGAAAATGTTCTCCTCTGATTATGCTCCTGCTCCAGCTGCAAGCCTCTTGGAGGAGATTAACTCAAGGGTGTGTGGTGGGGCTGTCAGCACATTTTTTTTACATATCTTGAATTAAGATTTCCCCCTGACAGGAGGATGTTCTGTACGAAGGTGAGAGATTCTGTGTGGTCTCTGTGGCTGGTGCTCTCAAAGTTAGAAAGTTAGAAAGATTGTATACTACCTTTTGTCTAATAGAACAGTTGAAATTATGAAAAAAAAGTTATTTGGTTTTGCTCAGAGTTGTGTTGCAGCATTCTGGGGGAAAAAATAGACTACTTTTGTAACCAAACTGCTTTCATATTGAAATAAAGGTCAAGTACAGTGTTGCTGCTGCTTCTCTGGCTAGCAGGGCTGTTATGACTGATTTCGTTAGTCTTTTTGTGATGTTAGAAGTACTGACTGCAATCCAAAAACAAAGTAAAAAAGAGAGCGACAAAGATGCAGCACCACAAGAGAGAAAGCTTCAGCGTGAGAGAAAAAGTAATCAACCCTCAGTGTTGTTGCCTATTACAGGAAAGTCATTTTACTGCTGGGGAGAGAAGGATTTGTCACAGTCCTGTTTTCAAAAATGAGAATAGGAAAGGGGCAGCCACTGGGACTGTCGGTCTGATGTGTTGTGCAAGGACAAGGCAAGAGTATGAGCCACCTCATCTATGTATCTTATGCCAGTGTCTAGGTGTGTAGAGGTTGTTACTCTAGATGCCAGGCCTTATAGACCAGGTAGTAACCAGAGAGATGGAACAAAAGAGTGCAAGGGTAGAAGTTTTTCCTTGCCGTTTGCTTGTAGAGCTGAGCAGAAGAGAAAGTAAGCCATTTGACACTCCTGTGCTAGCATTAAAAGAGCATACGAGGATTACAGGCACAAGCTGTGACAGCAAGTTAGCTATGGACACAGCTGTAGCTGTAGAAATAGGTTTCTAGGCAAATTATTTGCCAAGTGCTTGGTATATCAACAACACAGCTGGAGGGATTTGCGGCACAAAGAGCAGAAGATGCAAAGCTACAGAAAGGGATCTTTAATTTACAGCATGAGCAGTCCTGTGGTTAATGTAAGTAGCGCAATCCATTCCAGGGTGATCTAGCATTAGAGGAAAAAATAACACTGCAGAGGGCAGGGAGCCCTGAGTTTTGGCAGCAGCAAGTGCTAGAGAATTCATTAGCCTCTGAGTTATAGCTGAATTTGGATTTGCAGGTTTTCTTGGACTAGGCAGGAGCTAACAGATGCTTGGCTTAAAGGAGCTGTCAAGTATGCTAGCCCCCGGGGGAGGGAGAACCCACCAGAGGCTGGGATGCTGTTTTGTCAAACTGTCTTCATCCCTATGATTTCTGCCTCTGCTGTTTCCCCCACACCCTCCCTCCAGTGCCATGGTGGCTGCTTGATGAGGTGGGCTGAGCCGGGGTAACCCCATCGCGGACTAAGCCCTTGCTGATGGGGTGCCGTCCCCTGGGGTCTGAGCCAGACAGGCAGAGCTGGGGGCAGGTGACAGGCTCCAATGACAGCCCCAACACAACCAGGGCTGAGCCAGGTCCAGCTGGGAGCAGCAGGAGACGGCGCTGGAGGCATGGCTGGAGTTGGCCCCTCCAGCTGTGTGTGCCCAAGGTCCATCCAGAAAGGACCCGAGGCCAGGCTGGAGACACGGTGCCCACGGTGAGGGTCTGACGTAGGGTAGGGCTGGACAGTGCACCCCGACCTGACCTGAGCTGGAGCCCCCAGGCCCGTGGTAAGGGCTGGGTGGGGGTCCCCAGCCAGGTTGCCCAAGGTCATTGAGTTCCTGTGGGCCCTGAGGAAGTGGAGGTTGGGGCACATTCGAGCAGGGCAGTCACACGCAGGCTGGGCTTCCCACGCAGTGGCTGCGCAGCCTGCGGAAGAGATGAGGTATTGATTCAGAGCTTCCCCGTCCTCCGGGAGCAGGAAATCAATGTCTCCTGCTAACGGGGGTGAGGAGGGAGGAGGCAGTAGCGAGACCTGGTTCCCGAGTCCCTAATCTTCATTGATGCTTGACCCTGGTGCTACAGTGCCATGGGAGCACCAGACAGGCTGTTGGCTTGCTGGTAGACATTGCACTTACTTCTGTCTGTCCAGCTGCAGCTCCCAGGGGGGGTCTGCACCTCCTTCTCGTGCTGAGCAGCAGAAAGGGGAGCATGGGAGGAGAGGACATGGAGCACTGAGCGCATTCTGCATTTGTGCGTGGGTGTTTCGGTTATCTTACACGGCAAAATTTGTTTCTTGCCGATGTAACTATTGGGAATATGTTTTTTATTACTACATTCTTGTAGATCCAACCCCAATTGTGTTACATTATTAGAGGTGTTCGAAGAGCAGCAGGAGGCAAAATATTTTGACAGACTAGTTGGTTCGCTTATATGACTGAAGGAGTGGAAACAGTGCACTGGAAAGAAAATGTCAAAAAAATCCCGTCTCTGAGACAAAGTAGCAGCTGGGTTATGTGATACTGTGAACAAAAATGGAAGCTTTTACAGATGAAGTAGGAGATGTGTTGTGAAAACAAAATGGGTCGTCAGTATGAACTAGAGTGGCATATGCACTGCTTTCGTAGGCTCAGGGCTCATATCAGAGACATAGGCAAAAAGTCATGATAAATATTGCACTCTGATTGTTGGGTAGCAATGAAAAAATGGCACTAGCTCTGAGAAAAAGGTGAATAAGTTTTTAAGAACTGAAACAGTCACAATAGTGGAAAAATAATGAATATGGCTGAGATGGGAGAGGTATTGTTAATGGTTCTACCAGAAGAGTGACATTAACAGCTGCAGAGTGAAACCATTAAATGTGTCTCGTATATGAGGAGAAACTCCATTTCCTGATTTTGTTACGTAGAGGTCCAGATGCATTTGGTAAAGTTTAGGTTTCTGTTTTGCACAAGGATTTGGGACTGATACCTTGTTTGGGCCAGGTCACATTTAATCAATGGCATTTTCTGTCTCTGCCCCCATCGGGGAGGTATCTTTTAAAGATCTTGGATTCTTATCCCTGGGTTCACTCTTTGCTGGATGCTAGTGACCTTGTGGAAGTTACTTAATCTTTTCTTTTTTGGTTTCCCTCTGTGGAGACTCTGATAGTACCAAGGATATGTTGATGGTTTAGAATCTGACAATGTGGATCTTTATTCTCTGTTTTCCTGTAAAGAAACTAGGAGTGTAATGGGTGATATGAAGAGCAAGCTACCTTGATAACGTGCCTCTGCAGTATAATTCCTTCCTGTTGCATAAAGGTCAAACACAACTCTTTTCTGTTGCTCTAGCTAACTGGATAGTTTCGACTGATCACTCGTATTTATAGCAACCTTTCAAGAGCCTTGATCTAGCCAGTTGCTACTTGCCTAACAGTGTTGAGGGGATGATAGTTCCCTGGCTGAGTAAAAGATCCAGCAGTAGCTGGCCATAAAGAACTGACGTGGCTTTGTAGGGAGAGGTTTTAATGCAACCGTGACATCTTTCTGATAGACGAGGGAGCCATGTGTATCTGGGTGACATAGTTTTAATGGAATAGTGGTGTAGCTGCACTAAGGGTTGGGATTTAGATATCAGATTGCAAGCGTAGAGCACGTACTTAATCAAAACCTGCAGAAAGTGAGAGGGGGAGGGGAAAACGTGAGAGGGATATTGAATATTTCCTAAGATATGCACAGAGAACCAGAGCTAAAATGCTACACAGAGGGTATGCTCTCAGCTGCAGATCCATCACAGTGTTGGCACTTTTATTTTTATGGAACAACCGTTGTCTCATCACAGGATGAAAATTGTACAGCCCTCATCTTTTCAACACCGGTAGAGTTATGACTCTACCAGTCATATGGTCTAAGAAAAAAACCACAGCTTTATTCAGACTAAAGGTGTATTTGATAGTGCATAATGTAGAACTCCATATCACTTGCATTTTCTTTAAGCCTAGATCTGGGAGACAAGCAGATTCTACATAGATGCTCGTTTATTTGTTTACCAAAAATTTATTCTCTGAAAAGGAGAAAATTAAGGAAGGAGCAGTACTGAGGGATACTGACATCCCAGCAGGAAAACAAGGTGTCTAATTGAGGAACCTTTTTTCTCTTTTTAGAACATGCTAGTACCTGCAAGTTGTTCTGGATCTTTTGACCCATTTCTGTTATGTTAGAAATCCACTATACAAAGGTGGATTTCCAGCAAGCAGTCATTTTTTAAAGATATTTTCTCTGAGCCCTCAGAAAGAGAGAAAACTTCTGCTTTCCTGTTCTACTGAAGGCTACATGTGGCCATCAGTAGGTGTATCACTAAATGTGTATCACTAAATCCAGAATGCTGTATTTGGGAAGTCAGCCCTGTAAGGGGAGCAGCGGCAGTGCCAGTCTGATGTTTTCTATTGCATGTGTTGAAATGGGGTAATGCTGAGACAAATGTACCCGGAGCTTCCCTCTCACTGTAGATCTGATCCTTTTGAGTACATGAGCATAAAAAAGAACGGAGGAAGGCACAATAGGTCACACACAGAGGGAGAAGGAACCATTTTTTAGGATCCTTCATTGCAAGGGAACAGAAGGGAAATGGGAAATCTATAGAAATTTATAGAATATATATAAAAATTCTATAGAAATTTATAGAAAATGGCAAAGTCCACAGGTGTGGAAATAAAGCCGGGCGAGGAGCATCTATGAGTTCCTTTACCACTGTCATTCTACTTACACAAGAGTCGTCATACATGTAGGCCTCTTTAAGGGAAATGCAGCTAACAATCGTAATGTAGTAATGCAACATATATACTGATGCAGTTGTCAAGCAGATAAAGGTAAAGTGATTAGTTCCACCCTCTGAAAAGTCACATGAAAATGGGCACCAAATGTCTCTGCTTGCGCAGTAGAAACAAAACAGGACATAAATTGACTTGTTGAATACAGAGAAGCAAATTCACCATGCTATCACAAAGCAAAGCATGTTAATAGGTCTACTATTTTATTACACTTTTATCTTCCCAGACTTTGCAGGAGTGAGTGAATGACAGCCGTAGAAGATCATGGGTTGGGGGATTTGAGCGGAAAGGAGAAGGGAAAAATATCAAAAAAGCTATACCTCTGCCTTTTTTTTTAACTGCCTAAATAATCTAATTTATACATAGGTTTTAAAAAAAAAAACCAAACCCAAAGCGGTCATTTACCTCTGTGGTGTATTTAGAGCACCTCATTCTGTTTGCGAGTTCCCTTCCATCACTGCAGGCCTGGCACTGTTACCTGGGCTATCACACGATGCTTGTAAAGTAATGATATTATCTGATAGAGATGCTTAGTGCCAAGCTGTGCACGCTCTGATCTGTCAGCCTAGTTCTTTTTATGGCTTTATTGCCCAATAGACACAAAACAAGTGCCACCTTCTGTGCTTAAAGGAGAGCGCTGAATGTATCAACCGACCCACAACTCAATTCATTTAGGTCACCTAGCCAATGACTTGAATTGTTAGTTACTCCAAGGATTTAATTCTTTTTTTTTAAAAGTTCACTGAAAACCTCAATATTGTCAACAGTATATTGAAAAGCACCCACTTAAGAACTCTTGCAATGCTATGTGGAAGAAATTGGTGAGTAAATAAGAGCAGCACCTCGGTTTTTGGTAATTAATGCTCACTTATTACATTAAAGACTCCAGCCTTGAGTGCATATACTGGAATAGTTCAGCCTTTCAGAGTCCACGCTTTTCTGAAAACTTCATGTGTGTGTGTATTCTCTATAGAAAGCAAGTGAAAGAGATGATCTCCCATGTGCATTCCAGGCTTATTTTGGCTTTATCTCAGCTGATGCTAGGTAGCTAAGACAGGTGTCCAAAAGGAGAGGAATAAGGGAACTGAAGAAAGTGGACAAAAAAAGGGAGATTGAGCTTTTCACTTTCCCAGCATAATTTGGGCCTGTGGAAAGTTCTGCTCCTCATCTCTTTCAACTTTGGTTCTGGTTTTCCCTTGCAAGAAAACTTGCCAACCTTCTGAATATTCTCCCAGCTTACGTCTCACTGTATTCACTGCCTTAAAGACAGTGTTTCTGTTACATGGAGATCCTTAATTGAGGGGGGATGTGGGCGTTGCTGGAAGCACAGCATGCTTTCCCCACATCCATTGCAGCAAACAGCTTGCTTGCCTGGTTGCCTGCATGACTCTTGCCTAAGTTCTCCAAATATTTAGATCTAGCAGTCTAGAGCCATTGTGTGTCTGAAATTTGCTCTTCCCAGTAATCTCTCCTAGGCTTGGGAAACCTGGCTGTTCCCTTACAACAGACTACAATTCTACATTTCTCTACAGTCTTAGCTGTACAAAGTCATCGGTTTGACATTGTCAGCTGCTTTTTATGCAAATTAAGACCCTGCTTAAACAGTTTAGTCACAGTCTGGTCTAGCCCACAAAGAATTTTAAAACATTTAAGTAAAGGCTGAATTAGAAGGCTTTTTATGATTCCTTGCCATATTATGTCTTCCGTTTGCACCTCTTAAATTACCTAAACCTTCAGCCAGTCCCACCAGACCATTGGCTCTACTCTTCTGGAGCCTTTTTTACCTCCTGGGATTTGATTTGGTTTCACTCTGCTGCAAACTGTCCAGATAAGATCACTATATAAGGAAACAGCTCCCTGGTTTAGTTGCCATTCCTGTGGCTCTCTTGTCCTTGTCCTCCGGTTTTGACTTGAGCTTTTATGATACGGCATTGTCTCAAAGCACAATGAAATAAGAGACCATCCTTTCTCTTCCTTATGTTGTATGTTAGGGGGGAACTATGGAGGGGCGCCTGTGTGGATATGTGAGTGTGAGGAAGAAGAAGGGGAATGGAAGAGAGATTATTTTTTCTCTAATTTTCTATGTGGTTTTCAAAGCAGCAAGACTGGTTTAGTCTTGAAGATTCTGTCTGGAAACAAAGAGAGGAGGTGGCCGCCTATGGTTTTGGTTGCAAAAAGGGATGGGTCTGTGAGTGCTCAAACACACAACTGTTGTGCATACTCTGGAGAGGCATGGAGTTAGAAAGCTGATAGAGCCCCCTTTTCTATTCGTGTGGTGGCTGAGATGACTACTGCTTACCCTCTGTAGTGCTTGAGATTGGAAGGGATAATACTCTGCTTCTACTTAGCAATGGTGCATGTGTCAGGCACTTTGCCTGTTTTTATTTGATGTAAAAATTGCTGATACAGCTCAATATGGTTGAGTTTCTTGCTTACTGACACTGTAATTATGAAATCCTGTTTCTGATCTGATCTTTTGTCCTCAATATGGGCTGCTCACAGCTGTTGGGCAGGCGGCACTTGTGTGCTGAAATGTCAGGACAGAGATTTCTTCCCAGTCCCTAGAAGGAATGATCTGTTCAAAAGTCTGCTAGTCAGACTTTCCTCTGCATTTGGCACTTGAAGGAACTCCTGGTCCACGGCTGCTCAACAGCTTGGACTGGAAAACAGATCTCAGTATCCCAGCTTACCTGCTCAGCATTGCAAAGGAAGTTAGGAGATCTAACAGGCAGAGGAAGATAAGAAGCTGGCCAGAGAGCTGCTATTGCTGGAAATATTAACTCTTCGTAGACACACCGGCTTCTGAAGCTGTCATCCATCATCCCTTTCACAGCAGATGGTGACAAGCAGCTGATGTGTAGTGATGTACCATTATTACTGTACATGGAAAGATGAAATTAGCTGCAGTGTCTAACTTGCTTGAAAAACAAATAAATAAAAAGCCAAAATGAGTAACAGAAATTTTGCGGTTTTTCTACTGGAAACACTGAAAAATATGCATGTGAACTCTAAATGAGAAATGTTCTTTGGGATCCCAGCAGCTTTTGACTAAAACAGACAGTGTCTTTGGCAGTTTCCGTGCTGCTCTTCTCTAGAATTCAGGGGAAACCCAGGACTGATACATCTGTGATCGCAGCAATGACGCTAGGAATTATTCTGAATTCAGACAGATGCTGTTGTCTGGATTCTCAAAACCATTTTTCTTTGGAAGAAAACCCTGCCACTATCTGTGTTTACAAAATGAAATTACTAGTCTAGTGATGTCTCATAGAATTGTTTCAGTTTTTGAGGATTTTTATATTTGTCTGAGCACTCTTTGGTGACAGTTTGATTTTTATTTTAATTCAAAACTGTTACAGGGTGGACATTTGGTTTATGGAGTGAGCTTTGCTTTCACTGGAGGAATAAAGTGACTTTGCTGGTTTATGTGAGTAGTGAAGTACAAACAACCACCCTCTGGAGAGGCCTTACAAACACATTGCGGGAACCGTGGCTGCATCTGAAGACTCCTTTGTCTGAGCACAAGTGGAGGGAACACTGTATTTACAAACACATTTAGCAGTTGTGTAATGAGAAGAAGTGTCTTTACTCGATAAAGACTCCAGTGAGGACATGTGCAGCTGGTACTGTTTGGTTTAATTCCCAGACTGCTCTGCCTTGTACAGTGCAGTGGCCAGAGAATTAAGGATTGTAAGCCTGATGTTCCAGCTTCACTTTTTAGGAAGCCAAAGTGCATTATCCAGGGTAAGGTAACAGAAAAATCTATTACAGGATAGGTTTAAGAGGAAGAGCTATATGAGTAGAATCTTAGCAAATGTGAATAATAATTGTAGACAGCATATGCCCAAATTAGTCTTAGTTTTGCTAATAGGAAATGGGATGACTGAAAAATGCTGGAGGTAAGATCATGAAGAAATAAGAAATGAGGCAAAAATCTCCTCAGATAGAAGTCAGGAATCATGTCACAAACCAGCTAATAAATATACTTGTTACCAGGTAGAAGAACAAAAGTCAATTTAGCTACTGCTAACGTTGTTTACCCTACCCAGTTACCCTGTGTAGACTGAGATAAAGTTGTATTACAGATAATTAGTCATGGGATACCCTTGACAGGCTTGAGAAGTGGGCTCATGCAAACCTCATGAGGTTCAACAAGGCCAAGTGCAGGGTCCTGCACCTGGCTCGGGGCAACCCCCAGTATCAATACAGGCTGGTGGATGAAGGGCTTGAGACTAGATCTGCTGAGAAGGACATGCGGGTCCTGGTGGATGAAAAGCTGGACATGAGCCAACAATGTGCACTCACAGCCCTGAAGGCCAACCACATCCTGGGCTGCATCAAAAGAAGCGTGGCCAGCAGGGCAAGGGAGGTGATTGACTCGCTCTAGTCCGCTCTGGTGAGACCCCACCAGGAGTGCTGCATCCAGCTCTGGAGCCCCCAACATAAGAAGGACATGGACCTGTTGGAGTCCAGAGGAGGGCCACAAAGATGATCATAGGGCTGGAGCACCTCTGCTGTGAGGACAGGCTGAGGGAGTTGGAGTTGTTCAGCCTGGAGAAGAGAAGGTTCCAGGGAGACCTTATAGCAGCCTTTCGGTACCTGAAGGGGGCCCACAAGAAAGTTGGAGAGGGACATATGCACTTAGCACACCAGTGCATCTTGCCATATTGCTGATTTAAGATTCAGCCATCTCCAGTTTGGGAGAAAAGTTGCTGTGACTTACCTAGGAATAATAAATCTCTGCTCTGAGGACCACACAAAAATGGCACAATGCCATTATTGAATATGCTTTAACTATTCTTTTAGTTCTTTGTGTAGTTTGTTAATTACATCTTTTCTGCTCTGTTCCAGTTTTAGAAACACACCTGTGAAAGCTGTGCCTCTCTGCTGCATTTCAGATAACGGTCAGTGTTGCTGATAGAAATATATGCAGGAGAAAGCAAGCATGGGCTGTTGAGAGAGGTACGTTAAGAATGTGTATTTATAAATACAGAATCTTTTCACTAATTAGTCACAACAGAAAGCAGAGTGAAGATAGTGCTTGCTTATCCTCGGTGCTGGCTGCTCCATTCTGAAAGAGTAAGTTATGATTTCTAATGGTAGTCTGTCCTTCCATCCCCTGCTTAAATATTGGCATGTTCTCTACCATAATCTGTTTTATCCCTGAACTGACTTGGGATGAGTTTTAACCTGTAATAAAGCGTCAAACCCAGAGATTTCTGTTTTAAGTTTGCTGCATTACCTAAGTAGTGGCAGTGTGGGAGGAGAGAGGCAGAAACGGAAATTTTACAAGGCTTTATTTGTAACATATTTTTTGGAAGGGGAAACCCTGCCTAGGCCAAGCTAGCCACATAGCTGATAGTTGGTTCACTGCTGAAGAATTATTTATTCTGAGCAGGCACATTGTCCTATTTCTGACCATTAGGCTGCATTCAGTTTGGCGCATTGTAGATCACCTCAGTTTCAATCAGAGAGAGTTTTAAAGTTACTGTACAACAAAGATGCCATCTGAGGGCCCTGCATGAAAGTTTTGCATGGCATAGACTGTGATAACTCTAGTAGTTCCTGCCTTCATCTGTCTTTGTTATTCTGGAGAAGTTCCCACTTGCATAGGGTGGCTCCTGTGGTTCTGTACAGTTCCTGAGCCTCTGTAGTCCAGGGCTCTGTGGAAGTGAACTGAAACCCAAGTGAGGTTATCTAAATATGCCCAGATGTATATTGGTGCTCAGTGACAACCAACACAAGCGACTCAAGGGGTTCCTTAATGAGAAATGGAAAACAGAGGGAGAGGTGAAATAGGAAGAGAACAAGATCTCTTGCAGCCATCTTACAGCTACCCAAATGTGACTCCAAGTTCTAACTTTCCCTTGACTCATTCCAATCTGTTTTGTGGGTGTGGTGGTATTTTTTTCCTTACTACTTGATTTCCAAGCTGGTTGCAGCCCAGGAGGTGATTATGACAATTCTGAGTTCAGCTGCAGTAGTGCACATCTAAACTATCTTTCCGAGAATCTGTGGCAACCAGTCCTCCCTGAAGATGAAGGGGATATGCGGTGGTGGACCATCCTGACATGTTTTTAGGCAAAAAGACAAATTTCAGATGTGAATTACAGTGGTACCTTGCTCTGTCCCCAGAGGTTCTCCGATGGCAGTGCGCAGTCACCAGAAGCTTGTTCCACTGTGCTGGTTGGTCCCAGCGTAAACTGAAGATGCTGATTTCTGGGATCTGTCTTGCTGCGATGCCAGAGGAGGTCTTGGTCTCTAGCAGCTTTCCTTCAGGTGAGGAAGCCACTGCTTTGTCCCAGGTAAATAAAAGTCTTTGCCAGCTCCCATTGTTTCAACCTAACAAAGTTCACGGTAGTGAGTTAGAAATTGCTTATTTTCTCTCTCCTTTTTGCTGGCAGCTGATTTTAATGGGGCTAATATTGTAAGTTCTTATTGACATTGTTAAATTGTTACTGCAGTATGAAATTTGTCCCATTACACAGTTAAATAATATACTTGAGCAGAGACACATTGAGGAAGAATGTTGGTCATCTTGGCAGTTCATCCTGCTACAGTCTGTCACTTCATTTTCACTGGCTAAAGGAGATGTGTGATGGTGGATAATTTGTTAAATAGTTTTCAGCTTTGCAAAGTTCCCTGTATAACTGATGTCACTGTTGATCCTCATTATGGGCCCACCAAAGAAACCAAAGTTTCTTGGAATACTTAGTCTTTAAGAGTATTTGACTTGCTTTTACATGTCTATAGATAGCGAATAAATTCTGCAACTATTCTAAGTAAATAGTTCCTGTATTCACCTGCAGGAAACCTTGTGTTTAAATAAATCTAAGTGCAAAAAAATTTTTCCAAGTGCAATTTTGATAGTCATTCTGTCACCAGGGTGAATGGAGAACAACTTGGCAGAAGTTCTTTGCCAGAAGACATTCTTGGGTCGAACGTCCTCATATAAACTGAGCGTGTCATCAGATTAATGTGGTTTTAGCACCGGGGTAGGGATCCTTTGTATCTTGAGCCAGGCTTAATGTGCATCCTCTGCAACTGCTTTCAATCTTGGCCTCATCAGTTTATTAGCTGCTTTCCCTTAGTGTTCTTAGTACTTTCTAGAGCGATAATTTTTAGCTCAGTACTCTCAGACAGTTATTGATGGGAACTTTTTAGAGCCCATAAGCCTATTTATTGGCTGTCACATTCTTCTTCCTCAATCTCCATCTAACTTGTCACATTCCTTTTCCTCAGTCTCCCTCTCAGTTTGACCTATTAATTTTTTTTTTTTCAATTTTAAATACATAAATGATGAACTGAAGCCAAACAAGGAGTATTCAGAAAAGATTTGGGGAAGGTTTTTTTTGGGTTATATTGCTTCATTCACATAAAAGTCATTTCTACTACAGCTGTTTTTTTAGCTGCTGCATCTGGTTTTGGGTGGTGAATTTTTCTTTTACTAACTTGGCAATGCACAGGGAGAAAAAACACTTATCTATTTTTCACTTTTTTTGATGTGCAGTAAGATTAATCTGCATTTGCCTAGTTGTAATACCTTCTATTTGTGGGAACACATGGGCCTTAAATTAGGTGTGATGGCTTCTGCTTGCACCAAAGCTATAAAAGATTTTAATGTTAAACATTGCAAAGAATGAAACAAAGACATCAAGAACAAATAAGAGTGATTTCAAGTTCATAATACCTTCCATATGACTGCCAAATTGCTTGAAGTTAAACTTGAAACTGTCAGCTCAATCCTTCATTACCTTCCGTTTCATTTTGTGAGTTATATGTAATGGAAGTGGTTGTAAATTGCTGCTGCTAGCATAACTGTGTGGGGAATTTTCATCTGGGGCCGTGTCTGACCTGCATGAAGTCCCTGGAAATGACGGAGTGCACTGCAGGGTGGAAGAGAACTGGGCATGGTGTGTTCTGCCTTACTGCTGTAGAAAACAAGGGTTTCCAGATTTTCTGTCTTTGCGTTGTGTATGCTATTACCGATGAGATTCATTTTGATCTGTAAAAGGGCCCCCAGACTGAAAAGTGACCACACTTGCCGAAAAGACACTGGAACACTGTGGATTTTTTTCTAGATTGTTTTTAAGATACATTTCTTGCAAAATGCAAGGTTTGTGGGTTTCTGTTCTAAAGCAGAAGTGAGCTGTTCTCTCTTCTCACAGCTTTTGGTAGGTGTATGTGTACTTCTTCAGACAAAAAATTTTGGGTTGGGATTTGAACATTTTGGGAAGCGATGGTGTTGGGTTTTTTGGTAGCTTTCTTTCTAGAGGAGGTTTCCATGAAACGGCAAACAAAAGCTGGACAAGCTGGTGGACTGAGATTGTGTTTTGCCTGCTTGATTTTACTGTTTGTTTTCCCTCTTTAGTCCATTCACTTTTTATTACTCTCTACAGTGTGTCCCTGGGCTCTGTTCCTTACAGCAATTCAATGGTTTTAGGAACTGTTACACTATATTTCCCTGTGGTACCCAGGAAGTTATGATTTAGCTCAGTGCTTTGGATGCTGGCTCTTTCTCCTCCAGAAATGGATACAGTCCTGGCACACCTAAATCCCACAAGTTTACTACTGATCCAGTTTTGGGATGGTGGAGTTGCACCCTTTTCTCATCTGTCTTTGAACACCAAATTTTCTGACTCCTGGGAGGAAAACATTGGGATGGGAACTAGTCAGCAGGTTCTCATAGCAGCTTAAACTTCTGCGGCTGTATAAAACTGTCAGCACGGGAGGAACCAGGTCCTCATAGCTGATGAACTTGCAACGAATCCCACTGCACCTCTGAGGATAGGCAGCTAAAAGGTTTTAAAAGAATAGAAAAAGCACTTGAACCTGCCAAGGGGAGAAGAAACAGAGAAGAAATGGCAGCAGGGGGAGTTGTTAGAGAAGTGAACTCCAGGCCAGGGTCACCAGTGAGCCTGGATAGAGCGCAGCAGAGATTACTTTAGGGGAAATGACCCTGGCAACTCAAAAACTAGCACTGGGATCTGCTAACAGCGTACGTGTGACCCCAGCAGAAAGGCCACCGTACAACTGTTAGGTGATACTTTTGGAGTGAGCATTGCAGTGTCGGTATGTTTTAAATAGATGAGAATTTCTGTCTTCTGACTAGAGAGCAGCTTCAATAGGAGTAAGTGTGTGTGTGTGTGTGTGGAAGCTTGATTCCCATTCCAGTTTCAAAAAACCAGCTAAATAGGAGGGGGAGAAATGGCCAATGGATTAAGATTTCAAGGCTATTTACCAACACTGGCTTAAGCAACAGCTTCTGCATAGGAAGCCGAAATGAAATTTTATTGTGTCACTCTTGTTTTTCTCCCTTTCTTTAAAAAAGAGCACTCTACTGTTTCTGGATACTTCCACCCAGTTACTGTAAAGCTTTAGATTTTCAACCTTTCCTCTAAGTTAGAGGCAGATCTGGAATAGCTCTTCCACAGGAAGTTCCTCTGTCTTCTGAAACAAGTATAAAGTCATCTAACATTTCCCAAAATCTTAATTTGCATTTTTAGCTCTTGGCTACTGGTTATCTGGGAAGGTAAAGCCCAACATTACCCTCAGACTTTGATTTTGCAATGCTTCTGTCAGCTACTTAGTCTCCCTGCCTTATTTTTCCGAGTAGGAGGTCCACCTCAAAGTATTGTACTCAGTCATTTACCTATTCAACCTCATTTAGAAAATCAACTTTTCATCTCTTTGCAACCTTTTGAGCAAGTTTCTTTCTGTCCTATTTTGCTTCTTCCCTCCTTTTTTTCTTCCTTTCTTAGATACAATATACCACCTTTGCCTTTTCGATTTCCCTCTATACCGGTACTTCTATGCAACTACTTACTCCATGAAATCCCACAATCACAGCTATGATTGTGTATGTTTTATTATGATTTACCATTTACAATTGTTACATATTCCTGGGTTATTCACCACATTCCAGGTATTTATGTGCAATCTTTAAAGGCTTTCACCAAATTGTTCAGCTATTCTCCTTCATATCATTTTCACCATATTGTAAGTTGTCTTCAGTGTTGTCCACTGATAGGATGAGGTAAGGGGCACAAACTTGAACATAGGAAATCCCATCTGAGCATGAGAAGGAACTACTTTCCTTTGAGGGTGGCAGAGCACTGGAACCGGCTGCGCAGAGAGGTGGTGGAGTCTCTGACTCTGGAGACATTCAAAACCCACCTGGTGGCCATCCTGTGCAACCTGCTGCAGCTGGACCTGCTCTTGCAGGGGGTTTGGAGCAGATGATCTCCAGAGGTCCCTTCCAACCCCTAACATTCTGTGATTCTGTCATTTCCTCTGTCTTACCTCTGATTCCAGTGTGTTGTTGTTCAACTCCAGCCAGCAGCAAGGACCTCGTAACCATTCACTCACTCTCTCTGTGTCTTCCCCCTGCCCCACAGTGGCATAGAGAGAAGAGGAAGAAAAAGAAAAAAAACCTCATGGTTTGAGATAAAGGCAGCTTAATAGAACAGTAACAGAAAAAAAAATAATGGTAAAAGAATATACAAAATGAGTGATGCAATGCAATTGCTCACTGCTCAGTGATTGATTGCCCAGTCCGTTCCAAGGAGCAATTGTGGATTCCTGCCCCCCCAGCTGATCCCCATTTATATACCGAGCATGATGTCTATGGTATGGAATATTCCTTTGTCCAGCTTGTCCTGTCTATGCTCCCTCTCATTTTCTATGGGAAAATGAAAACATCCTTGACTTAATATAAGCATTACCTAACAACAACTAAACATTATGTGTTATCAACATTATTCTTATACTAAATCCAAAACACAGCAGCTACTAGGAAAAAAAAATAATTCACTTCATCCCAGCTGGACTGAGGACACAGTGTTTCATCAAGATCACATTATCGTTTTAAGTCCTCTGTAGGCTTTTCTTAGAATCATAGGATGGTTTGGGTTGGAAGGGACTTTAAAGATCACCTAGTTCCAACCCCCCTAGGACTGGGATACCTTCCAGTACACCAGGTTGCTCAAAGCCCCATCCAGCCTGGCCTGAACACTTCCAGGGATGGGGCATCCACAGCTTCCCTGGGAAACCTGTTCCAGTGCCTCACCACCCTCAGAGTAAAGAGTTTCTTAACTATATATAAACTAATCTTTCAGTTTAAAGCCATTACCCCTTGCCTTATCACTACATGCCCTCATAAAAAGTCCCTCTCCAGCTTTCTTGTGGGCCCCCTTCAGGTACCGAAAGGCTGCTATAAGGTCTCCCTGGAACCTTCTCTTCTCCAGGCTGAACAACTCCAACTCCCTCAGCCTGTCCTCACAGCAGAGGTGCTCCAGCCCTATGATCATCTTTGTGGCCCTCCTCTGGACTCCAACAGGTCCATGTCCTTCTTATGTTGAGGGCTCCAGAGCTGGATGCAGCACTCCTGGTGGGGTCTCACCAGAGCGGACTAGAGCGAGTCAATCACCTCCCTTGCCCTGCTGGCCACGCTTCTTTTGATGCAGCCCAGGATGCAGTTGGCCTTCAGGGCTGTGAGTGCACATTGTTGGCTCATGTCCAGCTTTTCATCCACCCGTACCTGCAAGTCCTTCTTGGCAGGGCTGCTCTAAATCCCTTCATCCCCCATCTTCTACCTCTGCTTAGGATTGCCCTGACCCAGTTGCAGGACCCTCTGCACTTGGCCTTGCTGAACCTCATGAGGTCTGCATGAGCCCACCTCTCAAGCCTATCCAGATCCCTCTGGATGGCATCCCTTCCTTCTAATGTGCCAACAGCTTGGTGTTATCGGCAAACTTGCTGAGGGTGCACTCAATCCCAACATCCATGTCTCCAACAAAGAACTCATTCCTGGCTTCTAGCAGATATTCAAGTTAATTCTTTTACTAATCACTGAGGAAATGGATGAAATGAATCAAAAAAAGAGTTCCTTTAAGGGTTAACATTGTACTGGGAAAGGAATGGGGTGAGAGTTATACAAATATGTTTCTGGCATAAGTTTCTTAAAATCGAGGGCAACTTGCCAGGGGAAGACATATACATATTAATGTATAATCAACCAATGGATGCAACAAGAACTTTTTTTTATTTCACTTGCTTGAAAAGTGACCAACAGACTTCAGCTAGCTAAGATAGATTACTTTGATAAATCTTTGGGAATTTTGGTATTTTTAGTCTCAGTTGCATTCTCTGGCAAGCACACAACAGAGCTGTCCCCTCTAGCACCCAGCAGCTCAGCTTGCCTTTTGTATGTGGATATGATTCTCCTTTCTGAGTTTGCAAAAACTCTAAAATCTCCATTAAAATGCACTGTAATCTCCTCTCTTTGGGAGTACTATGAAGCTATGAAGAGAAAACCATAAAAGTGAAGCCAGAATAAATACACCTTATTCCAAAAAAGTGTGGATTGGCAAGCTTAAGAATCATTAGTTTTGCCCTAGTGAAAAAGGAGGAAGATGGAAATACACGGGAGAGAATTGGGTTGGTTCAAGTAATACACCAGCATTGTAACCCTACTCTAGATCTGTGTGCAATACACCCGCAGGGAAATATGGCTTTCCAGCATAAAGATTTTATCAGCCTTTGTTTCTGTGACAGTTGGCGTGTTTGTGAGTGGATGAAGCCAGCAGGAATTATTTGTGTTGTTCCAAATGAGTGTCGCTAAGATCTTTGCGCCATACCTATTCAGGCTCTATGTGCCACATATGACAAATGTATACCTGTGAAAGAGATGTCTGTATTTTTGTTTTGAAACCTTCTGCTAGCAAAGCTGGACTCCAGAGCACCACGACTCCCGTCAAAAGCATTGCAGTGAGAGAAACAAAAATTAAAAGCTAGGTTTAGCCCTTTTCACCCCACCCATAAAAAGAAAACGAAGATTGACTGTCTCCATGACCCTCTCCTACTGTCAGTGCTTGGTCCTGATATGGGAATGCTAGATGAGGAGAATGGGGGCTCTCTTAGAACACCATGAATCTGTATTTAATTATTTTATATATTTAACTTGTAACTAAAATATCTGTTCAGTTTACTGGGAAGATTTGTATTTAGTCAAAAGTTTTTGGATTTTCTAACGTGTTTCTGTAGGAGTGCAAGTTGCATGCAGCCTCATAAGGGAACCAGATTTTTTGCTCTAACCTTCTCTGTCTCAGATTCAGGTTGCTGTGATGTGCATTGCACAATTAGTCTTTCTCATTGTTTCGGAGAGTCGGTTGTTGAAGGGTCTTTATTTACCAGCCTCTAAAAACCAAATCCTGCCTTTGGATCACTCTGGGGTCTCATCTTGCATACAGCTCAACAAATGACCGTAAGCAATACTTCTGTTTGTGCAAAACAGTAGTTAAAGGAGGAGTGAAATTAGAAATGCATTTGGGTCTCTGGGGAAGCAGGAGGATCCCGGTGTCTGTTTCCTAACGATGTTTCTTTGTTTGACTCTCATTGACTTTAGTGAGGTCCTGCTTGTTATATTTTATAGTCCACAGTCTCTCACCTCTCTTAGAAATCCTGGTGGTATAGTATTTCTTTTCTCATGTGATTTTAAATACATTATTTAAAATTCTTCATAGAACCTGTTTTGTTCTTAATGCAGTGCAGTTGAGAAATTAAAATCCCCAAGCGTTTCACTTTCCGTATTTTTCTTACAGCGATTTTTTTATTTTTCACACACCAGCTGTAAGGACCATCAAAAAATGTAAGAAATGTCCTTTCTCAATTTGAGAACTCTTATTTCTGCTTGGCTTCTTAAAAGCTGTTTTTCCTTTAAAAATCCAATCTTTTGCTTTCCAACATAGTGTGATTAAGTGTTTTGAAGCCTAAAATTAATGAAACAGTAATAGATTTTTTCCTAATTGGATGTTTAACATATAATACAACTTATGTATTATTGTTAATATTAAATATTTTTGGTCTGTTTTTTAGCAGGTATGAATCATGTCAGTTGTATTTTATTACCTTTGAATAAAGTGAGCTGTATTGGTTTCCCACAGAAATATATGGGAAGGGGAAATATACATTCAGTCGTCTTTCCTATCGGAAGTCATTCTCCCAGACCTGACCCCAAGATATGCCTGTAACAAGGCAAAGACCATAGGAAAAAAAACCAAACCAGAGAATAAAACCCCCCATACTAGATGCCTAGGAGAAATCCATGTAGTACAGCGTATTGTTGTGTAAGCACGTCATTGCTCGCATCTCTGATCGAGGAGGTTGCTGGAAGCAAATGTGTAAGTCCCCCGCAGGGAACACAGCACTTGCCATGAGCCACATGGTCACCTGGGAACAGCCCCAGGCAAGCTGCTTCCACTATGCCCAACTTGGCCCCAAGGCATTAAACTTGGCTTCCAGCCCTGTTAGATGATGTCTCTGGGTGGCTATTTGCACTGTGGAGCTCACAGTGTTGAAGAACTGGGGTTCGTAACATGCTTCAGAAGTAACCCTCAGACTTAGATACCTATTACAGGCCTTGCTTGTCTCTCCAAGATGAAAATTCACTGGCTGTGTAGTGCAAAGCATCAAGGTTGCCTTGTGTACCCACTGATACAGGTGCAGGTTGATCTGCACCTCTCTCTTACCAGGGTGATCAGGGAAGTTGTCTCAGGACATGCACCAGTACAGGCTGGGGGCTGACCTGCTGGAAAGCAGCTCTGCAGAGAGGGACCTGGGAGTCCTGGTGGACAACAGGATGACCATGAGCCAGCAATGTGCCCTTGTGCCCAAAAAGGCCAATGGCGTCCTGGGGTGCATCAAGAGGAGTGTGGCCAGCAGGTCGAGGGAGGTCATCCTCCCCCTCTACTCTGCCACATCTGGAGTCCTGTGTCCTGTTCTGGGCTCCCCAGTTCAAGAAAGACAGGAACTGCTGGAGAGGGTACAGCGAAGGGCCACAAAGATGATTAGGGAGCCGGAACATCTTTCTTGCGAGGAAAGACTGAGGGAGTTGGGTCTTTTTAGTCTGGAGAAGAGAAGACTGGGGGATCTCATCAGTGCTTATAAATTCTTAAAGGGAGGATGCCAGGAGGATGGAACCAGTCTTTTTTCAGTGGTGCCCAGTGATAGGGCAAGAGGGAACAGGCACAAACTTGAATATAGAAAGTTCCATCTGAACACGAGGAGGAACTTCTTTACTTTGAGGGTGGCAGAGCACTGGAACAGGCTGCCCAGAGAGGTGGTGGAGTCTCTGACTCTGGAGACATTCAAAACTCACTTGGTCACCATCCTGTGTAACCTGCTCTAGGTGGACCTGCTCTGGCAGGGGGGTTGGACTAGATGATGTCCAGAGGTCCCTTCCAACCCCTAACATCCTGTGATTCTGTGACATCCATTCTACCAGGGGTCAGGGGAGGCTTTGTGCAAGCGTGGAAATGCTCTTCCTAACAGGCCATTAGGCTGATGGGCTAACTGGGAGCACAACTTGTGGATGGCCCTCTCTAACAGCAAGCTGAGATGCCAAAAACTACTGTTCCTGGCCAGCACTGAGGAGCACCAAGGTAGTGATTCACAAAGATAATAGTCAAATATTTGCATAGGGGAAGCTGATGGCTGAGGCAGAGTCTGCAGATGGTGCTGAACTCTTCCCTGCGGTCTTTTACCAGGTCAGCAATTTCTAGATATGTATTTTGTTTGAGGCCTAGGCCATTTGGCAGTCTTATTTCTGCTTAATTAGCGTCATGATTTAAAACTATTTGTGGCCTCCTAATGAACTGGGAAAAACCCAGCAGTTGTTAGCAGCTGGCTGGGATTTTAACAGCAGCCATGTGTGTTCAGCAGAACAGCAATAAAGAAGTGAGAAGAAAAGTCTGGCAGTACTGCCAGGGGTCAGGACATGCGAGGGCTATCCTCAGTCCCGTTAATGATCGCCATTAGCGCTGTACCGAATTTCAGCTAGACATAAACAGCCTTGTTAAATGACAGTGACAATGAAGGCTTTGACAGAAGGCTTGGGTTTGCGCAAAGCCCCACATCCTGTGAAGGAGGATTTGAATGAAGGTGCTGGACTGTGGACTGGAGCGGCTGAGGAATGAGGGCATGTTCTCAATGGACTTTCAACAGCTTCCCAGCCCTGCTGCGATTTGCCAGGGAAAATCTGTCAAAACTCTTAGGCACTGAGTTGCCCTGCTCTATTACATAGCCCTGTGGGGCTTCGCTGAGAGGTGGACGTGAGAGTTGCTGGGTGGTGGTAAACCTGCTAGTTCTGGTTGTGCCTCTGCCTTAGGGATCAGCTCTCTGAGCCTGTTACGCTCATCACGTTAGATGCTTTCTCAAGTAAAGCAATTGAGCCTGTATCCTGATTTCCCTGTGATCTGACGGCATCCCCCACTGTTTAACAGCGTGTGACTATCCAGATGACAACCTCCCATGACTACGGTCTATTCTGATATTCCTCCTTCCTATAGTGATTGTCAGTGATTTCTGTAATGCTGATTTTCATGGAATTATTTTGGCTGCTTCTGAAACTCCAGATCACAAATCTGCTCCATCTCTCATAAAGATTTCTAGCACCAGTCTGGATAAAATATCTAACATCACTTACAGTTAAGATAGGGGTATTGAGATGTACCCCATAATGCTTAATGCTCTATTTTTAACAGTCGGAATTTAACAAAACTAAACATGGATCACAGCCTAAGCGTGCGTACATTTTTGTAGCTGCCTCTCTTGTTTTGATAATATTTTTCTAAGTTTAGAGGTAATGGAGAGCAGCTACAAGATTGCTGAACCTGTGCTTCAGTGATAACTACTTGAGGAAAAGCAGCAGCATGTATGAAAGAAGCTATATGTTGTCTCGTGAAAATGCTGTTCATATGCAAAAAATACTTGGCATGCTGATGATCATCCTTGCTGATGTGGGAAGGCTGGCACCAGGGCTAAGAGCATTCTCTCAGATCATTCCAGCTCTTCAAGAAGCCAGCCCCATCTTCGCTCTGGAGAGAGATTTTTTTCCTGTCGCAAACAAGAATTCTTTTGAGAGAATCGAATTACATTTTGGATGTATGTGATAAAAGGTAAAGATTTTCCTTAATGTCTGTCAGCACACCTTTGAGGCCAGTATGAAGTATGTCTTTCTCTAGTTTTAGGTTTTTCAATCCATAAATGATCCTCACATGTCCTTTTAACCCGTACTTGTAGGGCATTTTTGTGCCTTTCAACAAAATTCTCTCTGGAGATGTGTACACACTGCACTTTGTTATCTCAGGTGATGATTATATCATGTGAAACCTCCTCTCAGGATTAACTCTGATGTTTTATTTTATGGCTGGGTGAATTTCTTATATTTTGTTTTAATCAGGTTGATATGCACATAATACAGTGACCTTTACTGTGTTTTTTGTCAAGTGCTCTGAAAAATATGTCTGCAGCCACTAAATAATGCACTGCCGTGGTTTTGTCATGAAAATGGTACTTAAGAGAGACAGAAATAGCAAAGAATATTTGCATCACTGAGGGAATTTGAATGTATCTCTTCTGGGCAGGGTTTCATAATTCAGGCCAGAATTTCTTAGGTCTGTTCCCTTGAGTTACTTTCCGGGATGTGAGATCAGCAGAACTCCTTTATAAACCGAGGAAAGTATCACAAAAAAATAAAGCAATTTGTAGGGTTTTTAACTGGTGAGCTACTTCAGGCAAAGACATATGGAAGGTGAGAATTTTGGTCAGTCCCTTTGATTTCCTGAAAATGCAATTCAGGATGCACCTTGCACCCAAAGGAACTGAAGGTCTCCCAGGTGAGGGAGTCTTCCTTGCAAAACTGAGACTGCTTCTTCTGAGCACCTTCTCTTTCCCACCATGGTTTGTTGTTCCTGGAGGGTGCCAGGCCCCAGGACTTCCAGGTATAACAGTGGCTGCTGCATTTTTTATGGGAGTCACAGAACATTTGTGTTGTAATATCAAAACTAAGACACCTATAATCTGCTTTTTTCTCCCTGCATTCAGAGATGCTCTTGCCTGAACTAGTTACCTGTCTTCCATTTGTCAGGGTTCCTTGAGTCTTGAGAAGTATGTCGAGAAAGCTGTCCTGAAACTCCAAACCTCTTCTGGATGCCCGTTTAGTATTATTAAATATCCCTGCTAAAAGGCTTGGCATATTTTTCATGCACTTGAGGGTTTTTCTTCTCTTATGCTGCTACAGTTTGTATCTTTCCCCACTTACTTGTCTGGCTAGTTTGGAAACAGACTTCTGTAAAGAGGGAAAACTTCACCACTAGAAGATCTCCATTTCACTTTCTCACCTTTTATTGCCTGTGGGGTTTTTTTTTCCTGCCCTCCCTCACCCCCCATGCTTTAGTGTACATCTTTCTGACAGTTCTTGACTTAGATATCTACATTTTGAAAGTAAGTTGAACTTTAAGAAATATCTTTTTGCTTTCAGTGATTATAGTCTATTCAACCTTGGCTGCAATTTTCGCCATTGTCCCTTCAAGTCAGTTGTGTTGTCTTTATCTTTTTATCCATGGTGTATACTTCTGGCTTTTGCAAAGTGATAGTATCCATTGCACATCTTCATCCTCTTCAGAATATTGACAACTGCCAACCAATCTGACCAAGCCGCTTCTGGGAGAGACAGCAGCAATGGAGAGAATACCTTATGGAAAAAGCTTTTCACAGCCAGTTCTGTTGCACAGGGATAAACCACCCACAGCAAAAGCTTTTTTATTCTGGTGTCTAAGTGTCTTCCCCGCCTCTTTCTGGAGCCCTCCCTTTGCGAAGCGATTCTTTGGCCTGACTTTGGCCAAAAGTGTAGCCCAATTTTTTCCCCCCTTTTTTCTGTGTTTTCCTTCTAGAGAGAGCTGTCAGAGATTTCCTTTTTATAAGGAGTGCCAGGCTCCTTGGCTTTCTGTAATGAAGCTTCATAGTCAGTCTCTGAGGAAGCTGAAAACAGTTTTAAAAGCCCTCCTACAAGTGGTGGTGTGAAAAATTACCTTATCTTCAAACAACTCTGTGTGTGTTTGTATCATCCCTTACAAATCCAAAGTGTTTGTTTTTAAATCTCTGTCTCCCCCACTTTGAGAGTATTTCAGCTCTGTTGGGACTTTGAACCACTCTGTTTTTCTTACTTCACTTTAGTATAACTATTTTGTCACAATCTGTAATCTCTCAAAGTCTGAGAGATGCCTGCTTCTTTTCTGCACAGTACAGCAGCTAACTCCAACTGGCATTTATGTCAGCCTTTAGAAATACAGATCCTCAGAAATGTTACTTTTTGCTCTTTTATTTCTGCTTGCCTGACAGTGAAGTCACCCTGACAACTCTTCTTTCCTGAAAATCACAGATATAAATGGGATTTTAAAACACAGTTAATATCTGTCCTGAAGGTGTCTTTCATCTATTGCTGATAGACATTCATAGCTATTAAGGCTGAGGGACTATTACAGCTCTGCAGTGTGACTTAATAATTCCTATATCAATCTCAATAACTTGTGGTGGGATGCAGATATATTACTGTGGGCCAGCTTAATTTTTTTTTGTAATCAGTAGGTGAACTGCCATCCTTTTTTGATACTCACAAGTGTAATGAACAGTGAATCTTCTTCATTGAACAAAACTGTTGAAACTGTAACAGCTTCCATACAGAGAACAAGCATATGCCATTGGCGGTACAAATGCATATGCACTTATATTTGTGTGCCCCACCGTGAAAAAGAAGCAATTATAACTGCAGACCACTGGACAGAAAAGAAGTAAGAAGTCAAGCAAAGCAAGCATTAAGTGAAAACCCTGAGGGATGGATGGCAACTTACAAAGAGAGGTTTCTGAGTTCATTGTCAGCTAGTTGGAAGTTGAGCGCTGTGAGCAAGTAAGCTATCTCCTACTGTGTTCAGGGAAATAGATTTTTGTGTATGCTAATGGTAAATAGGAAGACCATGTAAAAGATGTGCACCCTCTGTATCAACTTCTTTTTTAGAATAAAATGACACTTCGACCCTGAATTTCTGCTAACTTATTTGATTAGAAAGGAGTAAAAAATACTTCTGCCTAAACAATCTGGTCCTGATCTCAAATATATTTGCTGCTGGAAAATCTGACACCTTGTGATAAACTGTTCAAATCATTACATATCCCCACTGTTTAAAAACATCTACTGTAGTTTTAGAATTTCAAAGGTAATTGGGAATGGCCTGAGGGAAGAGCTGATGAGAAGTCTGTAGTTAGCTGCATTTTGAAACAAATTAAACTTTGGAAGCCTTTTGCCGGTACCGTTTGTCTTTTATGCATGTATTTTTTTTTTTATTGTTGTAATATTTTCTTGGAAAACCTCATATTTTTATTTAACAGGCTGCCCCTCACCCACCTTCCCCAACAAGTCAACCATTAATGTTTTCTCCTTTATTCTTGTTTGTAGCCAAAATCGTTTAGATTAAGCTTTTGATAGTAGTCAAGAAATTTTGAAGATGGCAGACACTTTCCATGAAAAGAGTTATTTCTGTAAACTTGTTTATTTCAGTCTAAGGCTTGCTGAGTAGTATGAGAATTAATTTTCATCACTGCCAAAATATGAAGTCTGGAGGTTTCACTAAGCAGATCTCTTATTGCAGTTTTATTTCCATGCTATTTGATTTCTTAAGTCATTCCAAACACATTAAGATGGGGAAAGAACTAAGTTGGAATGGTATAAACTAAACGGAGCAAGGAGAGAAAAATCAACAGAGAAAGGAAAAAAATGCTTTCTGTAAAATTGTAGAAACATTGTGGATCTGTTTATCCGCAGAATGATAGATTTGCTTTGGTTTGTAGTTCGTAAAAGCCCACTGCCTCTTTCTTTTTTTTTTTTTAAGAATCTGTTTCTCTCTTGTATTTTTGAATTCTTTTCTTCCCACACCTTTTATGTCTCATTTGCTTACTTTTTGTTCCCTGTCTCTCCTTTCTTAGGAGGTAATTTTGGATGCAGTTCTTCTTCACTGCTGGCTTGCCAGACTCTTAGCCCTTTGGCAAGTTCTTCAAAGTCAAATATATGTTTACAGTGAGTAATACAATGCTGTATTACTCTTTTTTTTTTGTCTTTTCAGTTTTCAGCTTCCAAATTACAGGTGCAGTTCATGCCTGTACTTTCCAAACTCACAGTTCATTTGTGGTTGTAAATCAGTATGTACTCATTGATTTGTGCTGGTAATTAACCTATTCATTCTCCATTCTTCACAGTTTTGAAATTGGAAAGAGTTGTCCTGAATATTTTAATCTTGGCTAGTAGAGTGTCTTATTGCCAATGAATAGCTGAAATGTTCCATAAAAACTTTAAGTCACATCTTTATAAGGAGAAGACATGATAATGACTTTATGTGAAGTGGAAGTATTTTACACATTTTCTAGGCCACACTCGTTATGAGTTCCAGGGGTACTTTTATTTGTTCTTTTCTGCTCCTGTCAGTTCCCCATGTGCTTCTTGCTCATCTTTGTCTCTTCCTTGGGCTCTCTGCCATCCCCCAGCCTGTGCCAGAAGCTCTGTGTTATCATGTCATCATGTTTGCTAATCTTTTCTTCTCAGCCATCTGGAAGATAGGGGTTTTTTTGCTGGGTGTCTAAACAAAACACTCCCCTCCTTCTGCTGTCCCATCAGTAACACCTCAAGTGAAATCCTTCATTGGTCTATTTTGGGCCTGATCCTCCAGAGTCTTTTTTCATTAAGAGTTTGGGTATTAGAACAGAAAATGCACCGAAGTTTTTGTGATGGTTTGCTTTATTAAAAAAAAAAAAAAAAAAAAAAAAAAGGCAAGCAGAGGAGAGCAAACTTTCGCAAAGGATGGTATGATAGGAGATTACTTGCCTCTTTCCTGTGATATCCCAGTAGAAGTACTGTGCCCAACTATTCCCAGCACTGTGACAAAGATGTAAAGAAGTCAGAGAAGGTCTAGAATGCAAGGGTGGGTAGAGATTTAGAGAAAGTGACCTACGAGGAAAACACGAGGGACTTTTCTTTTTTTCCCCTCCCCTCCAAAAAAGAGAAGATGGTCTACACAAATGGCTTCCAGTATAGCAAGGTCCGTTACAGAGGTCAGCAATGACTCGTTCTCCAGGTTTGCTGATTGTAGGGAAAAAATAAGCAGCGAGTCTGTGGCAGAGATTATTTTCTATGTTAGAAAGACTGTGTTTATAAAGGTGGCAAAGTGGTGGAACAGGCTGACTACGCAGACTGTGAACTTGTCTCAGGAAGGATGGGTGTAAGACGGTCTTGTCACAGATACCCTAGGAACAGTTTTGCCTGCTTTGTGTCAGGGAACCTCTTCCAGCTCTGCAGTTCTGTGGGGAGGGGAGAGTGGTTACACTGGAGGCTGCACACTGGTGGTTGCCATCGCCAGTTCTTTGATCCGCAGGCAATTCCTGTCCTGGTTGAAGCTGTTGGCATTGCTGACAATTTGCCGCGAGCACTTCCCACACCAACATTAACAGGCTGCTGGTCTCTCCTGCCTGGAGTATCCCCTTACGTGCTGTGTTGTTCAAGTGTGGCTGTATTACTGCGAAGCAGACAAAGAACTGCTGTTAGGGTGAAGAGAAGCCTTAATTTTGTTTCCCCTCTAGTAGTTACTAGTCATCATCATTATTACAGGACTTGATGTCGACATGTAACTCAGTCAATGAGGAACACTAAAATATGTTCTGGCTCAGATTCAGGTAGACAAAATGCTACCTTGATCCCAGAGCCAACCAGTAGGATAGAAGGACAGTGGTGGCACTCAGGCTGTCTGACTCTGTACTCCTGTGTCTCTGCCAAAGACACCCTGGTATCTTGACTTTAGCAAGCCTTGTGAAGTCCTCTGGCTCTGAATCACTGACTCAGTAAGCTTTCTCTATGAATAAAAATTCCTGTTTCTCCTCAGGGTTCATTTCTTCTAATTATTTTTTCTTTTCCTGTCTCTGCTTGAAGGATAGGATTGCAGAAAGATTTTATTTGGAAAAAGTGCTGAATCAAGTACTGCTTTTTTGTAATAAGCAGTGAGTGCTCAGGATTTATACTCTACTGAAGTGGTAAACATTAGCTCTCCAGTTATTGAACACTTGCCCTCTACTCTGTTACACTGCTTTGCTTAGGAATGGTGCTGTTTGGATCCTGTTCCCCCTTGGTTTGCTACTATTAAAACTGTGTGAAAGTAAGATTTTGTTATCTGCAGGCCTGAGGTGCTTATGTTTTACCTCTTTATTTTTCTCATAGAAGGGATTAACGTGCATGTTTTAGTCCTTGGCATTCATTACAAAGCCTGTGCCTGCGTTTCTTCCAGTTTCTGCTGTTACTTAGTTGGGCAGGATTGCTTTATGGTCCCTTTCCCTCAATGGGCCCCACCAACCAGGATGCGAAAGTGTAGGGGAGAGTCCGGCACCTTACCTACAGACTCTTATGGATCAACAGCAAGCCCACTGGCTACCTGCTTGGTATCTACATTTCTGTGCATGTCATCATATGATCCTGGTTGGGCTACAGAAGAGAGGATCCATTTGCCTTATCTGCAGGGACAAGCAAGAGCTTTCTGCAGAGCTGTGGAGCCTTGCAGGAGGAACTGCCATCCGCCTTCCCAGAGAGCCCTCCCTGGCATATCACACAGTGAGACATTTTTCATCAGGAGAAGCAATGAAAATGTGTTGCCCTGTTTAAAAGCAGCTGCTGCTTGTAGATCATGACTTCCATGACTGATGAGCTCAAGGGGACAGTCCTAGCCTTGCTTTCTTCCATGTCAGAAATGCAGATATCAGAGAGAGAAAAAGCGAAAGACTTAAGGTTGGTGGAAGGGAGCAGCAGAGAGAACAAGTGAATTAACAGAGCTGGGGGGAAGTGGTGGAAGCATCTGTGGGAAGGGGAAGGTGGCAGAGATGCTTGTGAGAGGAAGAGAACTAAGAGAAGAACATGAGTGAAAGCCAGAGAATTAAGGAGGAAAAAACCCCAGGGGACTGACTGAAATCTAGCAACTCTGTACATGGTACACTCCCAAACAAATGTAACTATTAATGCAATGTTTAAATGCTTTGTTTATGGTTTGCCTATCTTGATATTTTCTGGGTGGTGTAAACTCAATTTTTAGGAGTCTTCTTCAGGAAAAAGAGTAAAATATGTGACCAACAATTAAGTCATGTTTTTAGAAGGAAAAAATCACCAGCCTTCCATAGTCTCTTTCACAGGTGAAAATATTTCAAAGGAAGCCTATTTTTAATTTGTCTTTTTAGATGCCTTGTCTGCCTAATGATCCTTCCTTGAAAGTGGTGCTCCAGCCAAAAGTTACCTGGTTCCCTAGCCACCTTCCCAGCATTTCTAAGCCCTGGCACTTTTCTGGTTCAGTTCTCCCATTTTAAAAAGCTACTTCTATTGTTACATTTGCAGAAAAGTAATCTTTCTGATACCAAACAGCAAGCTATTTTCAGGGACGGTTGTTTAACTGCTTAAAAAACAATAGTCCACATTTCACCATCACTTAAAAAAAAAATAAAACAATTGTTTTGTAAGCAAGTCTTCCTGGTAATTATTTTTGGAACAATCTAGAACATGATGATTTGTAAGTTTGTCTTTTTCTTTGCTGATTCTTTGACTAGTTATAAAGTTAGCAGAACCCACATAAAAACCTTTAGCTAATGAAATGGTGAAAAAACAAGACTGTGAGGGTAGAAAGCTAAGCAGGTGTGCTCAGAGGCCAAGAAACTGGGCGGTTCGGCAAAGCAGTTTGATGGCTGGAAATTTCAAGACAAATTAGGAGAAGCTCTGGGATCTAGACATGCAGTCTGTACAGAATAACTTTGCCTACTGTTCTCCCACCCCACAGATGAGTAATCTCTAGTGATGTCAGTGGGCGTTATCCCTATGTCCTGAGGGTAATAGATTGGGCCCCCATCATGTAAGTAATGCCTCATTTTCTCTTGAGCTGGAAAATGATCAGAGTTTCCCTTAAATGTTTCACAAGGGACCTGAGAGGGAGGAAGAGAGGTTAAGTATTCCTTTCTAGTTGAAACACTTGCGTGTTTCACGGTTGAACTGCAGAGTACAAACCCAGATTTTGGAATTGTTTAAATGACAACAGAGTTATTGCTAAGCTTCTCAAATATTTTGGCTGCTCACATGCTCAGTCAAGCTGCAGTACTCACCCCAACAAATGCACTCATGGGAGAGCAAATGGCAAAGAACATGAACAGCCCAAAGTAGAGTGTCAGTGCTCTTGGCAGGGAGGTGGCACCTGTCATTGGAAAGAATTTCAGAATTCGCTGTGGGGATCTTTTTAAGGAAAGTGAGTCTTCAGAAAGATTATAAAAGGAATTAAGCCCAGGCAGCAATTCAGCAGTGTTTACTAATTCTATTTATGCTATTTCATATTGTAAAAAAGGTTAGTTCAAAAACTACTTCTGACAAAGTAGTTCCTTGTTCTATATAAAGATACACAGACACAATTTCGGAGAAAGAAAAGTCGTCCTGATTCTTTAGGTTCATGAGCCTTGAGTGAATTTAATTAAAAAGAAGGAAAAAACCCCAGATTGTGCTCAAAGAACATGAAAGCCTAAACATGTGAAACTTTTATGAGTTATGAACATGGACGCTGTGCTGTAGGAAACTTCCAAGGAAGTTCTGTAGCTTTCTAGTGGAAATCTAGCGCAGAGCTATTTCGGATGTTTAAAGGCCTGTCCTTTCTTAAAGTAAATGCTTGCTTTCATTTTAAAAAGGAAGAAAGGGGAGACTGAGAAGGATGGGGAGAAATTACTAGAACAAATGTTAACTTTGCAGGTCCCAAGGGGAAGCAACCCAGACAGGGAGTCGTTTCAGAGCTGGGTCTTCCTGAACCTGCAGCTCTGCCCCGTGCTGACAGAGGTGGGTGACCGTCGGCCCTGGCACTTGCAGGGTGACATGCCAGGGGGCAATGAAATTAGGGAGGGCTCAGGGCAGCCCATTGCTCCCCTTTGTTTATTGAATGACCTGCTTTGAGACCATAAGCCCCCATGTTAAACTTGACTCTCTCCTAACTGCCCTGCAGTTTTGGCTTGAGTTTACCAGAGTTGTCTCTCAGGGTATTTCTCTTCGATGTGAGTAAAGCAGTTCCACAGTCCACACATACTGAAGCCTAATAAAATAAATCCTTTATTCATAGCTGCCTTTCCAGCATTGTTGCAGCAATGCAGGTTTAATTTTGGGGTAGGAATGATTTGCATGCAAAGAACAAGTACTTCAAAGTACGTGAAGATAAGGGACTGACTTTACATAAAAACTAAGCAGCCCACAATCTGCAGGATAACTGCAGTAGCTTTTTCATCCCAGTCAGAAACCTCAGAGAAGCACCAGAATGAGAGAGCACTCCAACTGGAACAGCACAAAACACGGCTTTAATGAAAGCAATTGGAATAACACTAAATAAACTGTTTTAATGGAGCTCCAAAGAGATGTGTAAAAACTGCTAGTAAAGTCAATTGAAGGCCTGTCGCAGTGCCTCAGAAGTCCCTTCACAGCCCTCCTGCTGGCAGCAGTTCAGCTGTCTTTACAGTACATTAGAGGTAAGCGCAGCAGTATTATACCAGGTCCTTTGAAAAACTAATAAAAATGTTCTCCCTGTGAGGGAAGCCCACTGCTGCTAGGAGAGGAACTGCGTGCCCTTCGGTCTGGGAGCCGTTTGTTTCTTCAGCTGGGATAAAGAAGAGTCTTTAATGATTCGCAAAGCCATTGTTAATAGTTGTGTTCCCTGCACTTGTCTCCTAGTAGCAAGAGACATCCATTAAAATGCGCTGCTCAAAAACAGGTCTAAAGAATACCATTCAGTCCCCCAAAAGTCCTTTTTCAAATTCTGGCCTGCACTAGGGCGGTTAGAGTAAATTGTAGCTTACGCTGTGTGGCACCACCTTGCTGGGAAACTGCTCTCCCAAGTTTTCCTGCAGAAAGCGTTTTCTCTTGGGTGATGGTCTCCTGCCTTGTGAAGGTATGAGCACAGGTGTGAGTGTACGAGGTGAAGCTCTGGTCCTTTCTTTCTTGGCACTAAACCTGTTCCATAGGGAGACTTCTACAGAAATGCAACATGGTGAGATGCAGGGAGCAGTGTTTTTCCTCTTCGGTTGTGGCTGACCTGGGAGAGCGTAGTTTCTGCAGCACCCGTGAATCAGAACTTCTCTTAATGAGTGACCACCATAAAAATTAACAGTAGGTTGCCTCTGCTAAGGAAACTGCTGTTCTCCCTTGCCATGTGCCGTGGACCTAAACCTGCAGGAAGCTTATCCAAAGGGATCTTGCCAAGGCCTACAAAACCAACAAAGCAGCATTAACTCTTCTTTCTCACAGGTGGACTGGGTCCAGGTTCCGTAACTGCAAAGGATGTGACCCCAGAACAAGTGTGAATGCAAAAGCTGTTAAAAGTGCATCCGTATACTGAGATTGCATAGGTGTTGCTACATTGTGCATAGAATATGAGAAGATTCACGGTGCTGTCAAAAGAGAAATTTTGAACTAACATTAACATAGAGTTTGTGCAGAGGACAAAAGGCCCAATTCTCAGAATACTTCAAGCAAAATATTCTGAAAAAGGATTTTTTTATTAATTTCACTGTCACTGTATATCATCTATATTTTACATTTTATTTTGATTTTACTGTTCCAGTATTTTTTAATGCAAAATATTTTTACAATAACATAGCTATAAATATATTTATTTGTACCATAATAAAATGTTTGGTAATTTGCTTCCAAAACCAAAAAAAGAATTAATATTTTCCTTTAAATGTTCTAAATCCTATCAGAGCAGCATTTTTTTATATGAAGTTGCTCGGGTGGGCATATGTCAGGTGGCCCTCTTGACAGTCATTTGGAATGGGTACTTTACCAAAAAGTGAAAAAGCATTGGAAGAATTATCCTGGTCATCTTAAAAAAGGTCCAAAAACTGCTTTATGCCATAATCACTGCATTTTGTACATGTCATGTTTTTCAGAAAGAAGTTATTTAAGATATGGATCAGAGGCATTTTAAAGAATGATTTTTAAATCCTTCCCTGTAAATCTGTGCTCTGTTTAATACCATAAGCATAGCTGCATGGCCTTAGAGGGAGGAAGAATATTAAACAAGGTAATTTTAAGCTTCTCAAAGTTGAATTGTTTTCAATAGAAAAGAAATTTGAAGATGCGAGACATTAGGCCAAGCTAAAAGCAAGGATACTTGGGTATGTTATGAGATGTGGACCATGGGAAGTGAATATTGGTCTGTAATTATTCTGTGTAACGTCTGACCAGTGTCTGGTGGCAGCGGATTAGTGTTTGCAATTCCAGTAAAAAAGCTTACCTTCTAGTGGGGAAAGAGAGACAATGTGGTGGCCAAAAAAGATGGCAGGCGTTGGGTTGCCCAGAGCCCTGCATGACCACCAAATAACTTTCTCACAGGTGCTGGATTAGCAGGATGGGGCTGAGAAGAATGAAATAATCGGTATCTACAATAAATGCATTCATCTCATGGTTGTTGCCGTTCTAGTTCTGAATTTGTATGCACACAGGATTCTGTTTAGATCCGGACAGATGGAGAAGTTTTATCTGTCATTTTTGTTACATTTTAGACAATCAAAGTATCTCCCTGTGGCCTCTTCTGCTTCACCCAGCCTAGGATATGGATCACCGGTGACACATAAAGATATGTGTCTGTGCTGTGTGGTTCTGTATCTTTGTTTTTACTATCTGCTATAACCAGTAACAAGGAGATTTGTGCAGACGATGATCAACAGTTGCTGGAAAAAGAAAAAGAGCACGAGAGAGTAGCCCCAAAGTATTAATAAACCCAGTATCTTCCACAGCAGGCTGCTGATCTCGTTTCCTGCTCTCTGAGTGCGCAACACATAAGCTGATTAACGGAGCGGATGGCACTGCCGTGGCCTCCCAAGGCCTCCGTGGTTTATGTTCACAACAGCTCCTCTCGTTAGAAACAGGGGGTAAGAAAGGGCTAGTAGACATCTGTTGTTTGTGTTTTGTAATGCCTCGGGTGGGGAAGTCATGCTCCCTTTGCTTTTACAGCAAGGTATAATCATTCATTTAATTGTATTATGATGTACTGCTGTGGAGAAGAGGGGCATGAGGTATCTGCGCATTTGGAAAATGGGAGATTAAATCATGGGAGTAGTTGAAGGATGCAAGTGTACACACTTGCTGATGCTGCCTACTGCTTTTGGGCTGCATGTATTGGCGTGTCTGGATCTATATTTCATTGTGATCTTAAAAAAGGCAAGAAGACCTTAAAACCTGTGTGTCTTGAAGAAAATGTCCCATAGCAGTGGTGCAACCATTCAGAAAATGCCTCCTGACTTTTTTTGTCCGTGTTTATCTCAGCATTCAAGGTGACAGCAGGACAGTATTGAGCTAAAAACTGGCAATGGACTGACAGAGAGCAGATCTCGATGGGGCTTCGGAAGTTGTTGTTTGGGTGTTTGCAGCTGGGATGTAGGATCCTGCCATTGCACTGCCTTGACACCTGGTGACAGCATGTGTGTTGCAGATGGATACAAACACACCATTACCCTTGCGGTCTGCTAGCAAATGCTCAGTGCCTCTCTGCTGCACCACTGCAAAAGCCTTGTGTTCCAGCAGCCGTTCTTCCATGAGAAATACTTTTGAGCTTTCCCGAATAATGGGATGGGACAATTACATGTTTAAGATGAGTTTGGATTTGTTCCATTTGAACTGTAAGTGCAGTGGATATCTAATGGTCCTATGTTGAAAAGGACCTATTACCTTGTAGCTATTACACAGGCAAGCCCCTACAAGATAAAATACAAGAGAACTGAAGGAAACTGAGATGATTCATAGGCTCAAGTGATTAATAAGGTGAATAGTTTAAAAAAAAAAAAAAGAAAAAAGTGATTTGGAAAACTCGTTCTCAAATGCACCCTTTGAATGTCTGATCCTGGCGAAGTAGGGGTGAGAGTTATTCTTCCTGCTGTGTTTCTCTTCTTCCTTTGATTTTTCCAGCCTCCCTTTCTTCACAAATTCTGGACAGGCTGGACCTTCCTGCTTACCTCTTTTGACACTGTTTTGCCTAACACCATTGCTTTGGTCATTTCAGACTCGATTCATTCCTAAATAAATGCCAAATGCCATGGAAAATGTAATGGGCTTGATGGTTAGCATCTTCTCTTAATGACTTCTCAGCAGAAGGAATTGAGAACTTCAGCCATCCCAAAGCACTAAAAGCAGGTAAAAACAAGTATTGAAGGTGTTTTTAAATGCTATTCTGCTGACAGTAAACACAACATAAAGGGAAAAGGTCTTTTATCACCTCAACTGAGGATATACCAGAAGTGCCAGTTTAGTTGAATCCTCCTTGCTGCTTTCAAACCGTTTTCTTCCCCAAGGAAAGGTTTTTATTGCTCCAGAAATGCTCTATACTTTTTTTTTTTCCTTTTTTTTTTTTCTTTTTTTTTTCCTTTTTCTTTGTCCTGGGCCGTCAGATATGCATGAGGAGCCACATCAGTTCTCCTGGAATCCCAGAGTCCCTGTTCACAACTGAGTATAACTGTTCATTTTGGCTCTACAGCAGTACTGAATTAAACCCTCCAGAGCAAGTTAAAAAACCTATTTACTAGTGTAGTCTATGAAAAAAAATCTGTGTGTAGTAAGTATAGTTAAAGCTTGAAGTGCTTGAAGATTAATAATAAATAATCGTTAAAGAAAGGATTCGGGGGGCAACCTAAGGTTTACAATCCATAACAAAGACTACAGATGGTGAATGGGAACTTGCACTGTAGTGTACATTCTTAGTTTCTTAAAATACTTGACAGAATTTTGCTAAATTGATCAAGTTGATCAACAAAGACCAGCACCCTTTAGGAGTATGAGTTAGATCCTGAATCCATCTTTCAGAAGCCAAAGCTCTGTTCTTTGTCCCTGCATAGGTTCCTGCCCCTTCTTTCAGTCTTCAGCTGACATTTCTCCTTTTCATGTATATTTCATCTGTGAGCGCATTGCAGGTGCTCCGGTTTTTAACCCCTGTCCTTGTTCTTTGTGCAAGAACAAGAATTTAATCATCTTCTCTCTTCAGGGGAAAAATACTTTGAAGGCAGAAACATCTTCTGGTTCTGCAGGAGTCAAACAAATCTTGCAAAAGATATATTCTCTCCATCCACTTCAGAAGTTATTTTCTATCTAAAAACTGATTAAAAAAAAAAAGTTATACTGAATTTTCATTAAGAGTGGCACACATGTCTCTGTGTAATTCAAAACAGTAGTGCAATAGAGTAAGTTGTCCTCTAAATAAACATCTCAAAGAAGAGGAAAGGCCAGTGTAGTGCCAGTTTTCACAACTGCTACGAAGCCTGTGGGTTGTCTACCTAGATGATTGCTGGATGTGTTGTCTAAGTAGCCATATATATGTGTGCATACTCAGTGGCCACAGAAATAAGTCTCTGTGGTGCAATTCCTTCCTCTTGTTTAAAGCTGGGTTAATTGGCATCATTGCATGTTTAACTCTGGAGATTAGAACACAAACTTTCTAACTTTCTGGGTCAGGTTATGAGGCTTCGCCCTCTCCCAGGCCCTTATTTCGTCCTATTAATGAAGTCATGGATTTTGAGGCCACTCTTCTAAATAGCTTTCCCACATCCCAAAGCGCTATCAGATTTAGTCTACAGCATGTGGCCTCTATAGTCATCCTGCGTTTTCATCACTGATTCATGGTTACCAAATATTGACTGGCAGCTAGGCAGAGAGGATGTTAAGGAACATTTCTTTTATCTCTTGGCAGTACCCCTTGATGCAAAGAGGACATAAAAGCGTATATAGTTTATTGCCTGACATGGCTTTTCTGGAAATACTTAGATTTCTAGAGAAATGCGGCTCAGGGGTAGAAATCTCTAATTTTGATTATTTAGCGTTTTGCTCAGTTAGGAGCCTCATTTTAATGAAGTGGCTCTTGTTTCACATTGTTATAACATAAACGTAGCTGAGGAACTCTGCCAGGTGCCACACAATTAAAATCACTGGTCTGGCCTTTTGTCAAAGAGATAAAAAGAGTAAGCATAGGAAATTACAAGTTTAGATACTTAAAAATAAATTCTATATAAAGCACAAGAGCAACATATCGTGTAATCGTTCTACTTTATTGAAATGAATGCTGGTTAAAAATTTTGTGTTATAGCAGCAAGTACATGAATGCCATCTGAGGAATTAATATTTGGAACTTAGCTGGCATTTTTCACTGGTATCTTATTTTACACTTTTCAACAAATACTGTTTCAACATAGAGATGGGAAACAGAGCAACAGAATTGAGGGTTATAACACTTCCTTTAAAGTCCTGAGAAGACGTACTTTCTTAATAAATACCCTGAGTGAGTACTTTCAGCTTCCACTAGGCACAAATACACAAGCACTCTGCCACTTCACTTTGTGTTTTTAGATTATTTTGATGTTTGCCTTAGCGCTCACATAAGTCACTCTTTTAGAGCCCCATCTCATTGCTGTTTGAACTGGGAACAACTCTTGGGTGTTTTCCTGTACTAAACCTACTCTAGTGGAAATAATGTGATGTGGGAAGATGAGAAGCATGAGCATCCCCTGCTCTCTGTACAATATACTTGAACAGGAAAGAGGAACACATCTGGGAAGGCACAGAGTGAAACAAGGCTACAAAGCTGGCAAATAGTGTAAAAACCCACCGATTTTTAAATGCATTAAAAATAAGTACTCAATGTAGCATATAATCAACTCATGGGATTTTCTGTCACAGGATGTTAATGAGGCAAATAGCAACATTCAAAGAAAAAGATTAGGCATTTGTGTAAATAGTAGTAGCACTTGAGGCTTTATTGCCAAGACCAAAGATTTATAAGGGCCATGGCAAGTCTTTCTTTTCAGGGCATAAACTGAGAAGAAAAGATTTTCTGCTTCGTTGTATAGCATAGGTTATAGAGTTAGCCAGAGGCACAGGAATTTGATCTAGTCCAAAGTCCCAGTCCTCTGAAGTGCTATCACAGATCAATGTCACAGACCATAGTTGGGCTAGTTGCTTGCTTAAGTACATCATTCCCTGTTTTCCTCTAAGAAACGGTTTTGTAACGGAGGGCCATGGGATGGATTGAAAGTTTAAGGGCTGGAGGTGGAACACACAGAACTTCTGAGAATTTCTGTCATTCAGTGTCTTTAAATTGACTGCAGTTTTTACTCGGTATCTTTTTGTTGATTGCTGGTGATCACCTGAATACCTAGCAAGCAGTAGTTTCTGAGTGAATGAGCTGGGTGTAGGTGATCCACTGTGAGCACAACATGAATCTAAACTCTCTGTGATTCTGTTTTGATGTCATTTTCTACATTGCAGAGAATTCCAAAGTCATGATCACATTCTAGCCAGGGTAAATTCATTCTTCCTGTCTTTGACTTTGCCATGTCACTTTGTGAGGGGAATCAGTGTGTACACATCAGTGAGAGCTTTCAGGTGGATCTGCCTGTACCTTTTCTTTAAGGTAAGCTCTCCAAAAACAGCCCAAAAAAAAAAGAAAAAAGAAAAAAGAGAGAGAGAGAAACCAGGATTCATTATAATGTCTTTCATTTAGGAAGAATTTAAAACTTCTAAGAATGTATCAAACTCAGAGTAACTAAATCAGATAGCACTGGAATTAGAAACACAATTTCTAAATAACCTTCTCCCCCTGGCCACAGTGATCTTACAGTCAGGTCTTGACTCCCGGAGTTTTTTTTAGTCAAGTCAGTGACTTTTTTGAGTTGCTTCAAATTATGCCAAGTCCCTTATGATGTACAAGAAGGTCTTTCCCTTGCTTCTGAGGCCTGTCTTCTCTGTTCCTCCCAGCAGTTTCTCACTCTCCTCTGTAACTGCAGGCTCCCATTTTGATGCTGTAGGTCTCTCCTCCCAAGCCACCCTGCAGTCTATGGTCTTCTCTCCCCTTTGCATGCTCAGTTACTCACAAGGGAAGGAGTAATCCTACCGTCCTTTCAGGGCAGTCCACTGCTTTTACATGAACATAACACTCAAACAGAGGGGAAAAAATGCCCAAATTAAACAGATAATAACTTTTATGAAGATGTAGAAGATTATTAATTTCTTTCCTTTTTCTTCAAATCCCACTGATTAGCAATCTCTGAGGGCACATGTCAGTTCTAGGCAGCAAAATATAGAAAAGAGGTACCTGACCTGCATGGTCTTGTCCTGGCTTGAGAGCGTAGGCAGAAGAGCTATATCAGATAGTGGCTTAAAGAGCTCAGGCCTTTGTCTTGCTAAGAGGCCAAGCTTGCTAGCTTGAGTGCAGCACAAAAGTCATTACAAAGTCATCCCAGGAAAGCCAGCATGTCTACATTGCACTCATGTATAGACAAACTGGTTCAGCAGCTTTTAATGAGCAGGAGGGTATCTCTGTACCCCTGCCTACTGTGAGCTGGATTAGAAATGAGAATGGCTGCATTTTAGTCCAGGTTGTGTTTTCAGAGGGATCAAACAGTGTTGTCTATAGCTCATATTTATAGCATTTATGAGAAAGACATTAATTCTTTTCTGGGGGTAGTAAACTGGGCTAGAAATAAAAGTAGTGGCTGGATCATGACCAGCTCAAATTTTCCAGGGTGTTTCCTAGACTAGAAAACTCTTCATAGCAAGGCACCTTGAGTTTAGAGGGACCACTCTTCCTTTTGTATATTGCTTTATGTGTAACTCATAAATTTATGGGGAGCCTAAAGTGGTCTCCAGAAAGAGCCACACATTAACATCCTGGTAACAAAATTGAAAATTTTTCATAACAGAACATTCAGGCCAGCACAGATCATTTTAGATGCATTTATATTGGCATTCCTTTATTTGAGCAGAGCAGAAACATGAAGCTGGTAAAATAATGGAGATGAACTATTTGGCAAGTGTGTGTCATCTGGGATGCACATGAGCAAGGATGGCTCGGTTGTACCTTAACATAGTTACATGCTTTTATTGCCAAGTTATACCTTAAGCAGAGTCATGCCAAATAAGTGCAAACTAAGCTTATATTAGTTGTGACCAGTAAATGAACAGGAGAATCTTGGTGTGTTTGTCTGTAGGATGGAGATTCCAGATTTCACTGCCTCACCATCTTGTCTCCATCACTTCTTCAAACCTAACTTGAAGTTGCTGGAAAAGAGGGATGATCCATTTTCTGGTTACTTAGTTTGCTGTAAATTTATGCTTATGAAGAACTGGTGGATTACACGTAAATACGAGCCTGGCTGGAGCACAACTTTTCTTTTTCTCTTTGTAGGCAGCAGTGAGCTTGTGGGGTGCTGTGAGAAGTTCTGAGATAATGTGCTTGTCTCCTCTCGTGCAGTTACCTACTTCTAGAAGAATTGAACTACTTGAATATTTGAAGAATTGCTTAACTGCTTACTTAACGCTGCCTGTCAGGGTCCTTAAAGTATGAGAATCATGTCAACCATCCCTGATAACATAGAGCCTTGGGCCTGGTGGGCAGGGGAGAATAGCTTGGAAAGGTGGCGAGGTACAGTTAAAAGTCACCTCCTCAGATTGCAAGTATAATCTGCTGCAAAGGTGTGGAAATGCAAACATAAATCATTCCTGTTTTTTCTTGTCTCAGAGGAACGTGAGTGCTGTACAACAAACAACTAACCTGCTTCTAACTGAACACTTTATATTATGTATGCTCTCATCTAATATGTTCACAGTATGTATATTGTGTATGTAACATTATACAGATTTCTATATAATGATTTATGAGAAAACTGTGTCTTTAGAGAACCGCTATTATTTTACTGTGATGTGTGGCAATACGTTCAAGACTAAAGTATGATGTATATCATGATGATACTAATTTTGTCATTGTTCACTTGAAACAACTATTCATTATACAGCTAACCCCTCTGTGGACACATACGAACTGAAACAAACCCATCTGAAAATTCACAGCAAATTTGAAGCAAATTAGACAAGCATTTACGTTGTATGAAAGTTCAAAAATGACCTCATTTTTTCAATGTTTCCCTAATGTTCTTTTTGACTCGTTATAACTATGGAATGCCTTGTCCTAGAACTTTAAATTTATTTAATCTGTTGGTTTTGGCAAAGACTGATGTCTTGACTAGCTGCAGAGACCTTGTTGGCAGAATTAATTAGCACTAATAGCATTAATAACATGGTTTCTGCATACCTCAAGGGCTTCACAGTGCTGATGAATTCCACATGATCCTAAAAAAGGAATTAAGTGCTGGAGCAAATAGAAAGGGGGTATACAGTCTCCTTCTTGCTTATCTTTGACATACATTCTTGAAAGCCAAAATCATAAACAGTTTTCTAGAGCATAGCTCATGGGGAAATTTATGCTTTAGTGCATTTAAGGTGGCCATAGGGTATTGTCTATTTAGCTATGACAAACAAATGAACTGAGCATTAGTGAGACAGCAGCAAAGATGCATGTCTCCTTTTCTCTCATAGTATTTTGAGTTCATGGGAAAGTGTGCAGATGAATGTTTGCTTGTAAGATTGCTACAATTTTCTAAATATTTTCCTTTGAACAATATTTAATTTTTTTGACATGTTTAGTAGATTTTTTCCCTGCATTTATCCACATACAGGTGAAACTGAAGAAAGACTAGCTATTAGAATAATATTTAGTCTGGCTGTGTAACCCAGGGTATGCTCATTTGCTTTTCTGTGCATCTGTCTATTCCTTTGCTAACTTGCTTTATGTTTTGGTTGTGAGGATTTATTCACCCACATTTAGCTGTTTCTTCAGTATCCTGAACACCGAGGTACTATAGCAGAGCAGCACAACGCAGCTTTTTGAACACATTTCCTTTAGTATTTCATAGTATTCTGCTGTCAAGACCTTAGGAACGGTGAGGACTAGTTAGTGGTGCTGTGCAACTCAGTTAGGAAATTTGAAATGTGACACAACCAATTAGATGCTGCACTAACAGGTAAGGTGTCTCTGGTTTAGCAAAGTGTTGTTAAAGGTCTACCCAAGGCGTCAGGAGAGTTATGTAGATTAGGAATGTCTAAGAACAGCCTTAAAAGGAAAAGCTGTGAACCAGTCTGATGGTACTGCTAATGACTGGGACCTGTGCACAGTGCGCAGGTGAAGTAACTTCTCCGTTAGAAAGCTCATAGTAGATGACAACTGCTGCACAATGCGTTGTGTAATGAACTGATGAAATATTTATAAGAGACAATCAGAGATGGAAATACTTGAATTCTAGCTGCACGATCATTAGACCCTACTATATGCAGTTTGATTGCTGGCCTGCACAGCTCATCCAGTGTTGAGCCTATTTGCATGGCTGAGTGATCTAAGATTGGTTCCTGAAGGCAAAAGGACTGGAAATGGGCTCGGAAGCAGTCAGTTATGGTGTGTGGATCAGCTGTACCCTGACATACTATTATGGGTTAGTAGAAAGGAAAGGTTGAAGAGAGACCCTGGAAGATGCAGTGAATGATAGAGATTGACAGAACATGTCTAAAACATTCATTTTTGCAGTACTATCCAGGTTTGGGTAGAGGTGAGAGAAAGAATGATCACCTGATGTGCTTTGATGTGTTGAAGGAAGAAGCATTACTACTCCATTCTAAGTGTCTGGCAAGCTCAGATGCTAACTACTATGTGGGCTAGTAGGGCTAATATTTGAGTTCCAAACAGGGACTTCTTAAGTTTAATGAGCTGCAGAGCTGCAGTTATGCAGTTTTTGGCATAGGTTTATGGTTGGACTCAATGATCTTGAGGGTCTCTTCCAACCCAAGTGATTCTATGATTCTATTCTATGAAAACTAGGTCTGAAGTAGAAATTCTTTGATTTCACATTAACAAATACTCTGATTTTCCTGATGTCAATTGATGTGTTTCAGACAGAAGTTTCTAAAGAACCACACACAAACTATAATTCAATGCATGATCAAGAAAATTTTGCAAGCAGGGGCTTTGCATCTTGTTTTGAGCCCCGGGCCAAATCTAAAACCTGAAATTCCAAGTGTACAATGATTTGCTTTGACAATCTATCTCTTAATCATGAGATGTGGTGGTGACCTGATGAATTGTGGAAAAGAATTTTCACAGAAGACGTCCAGAATATGCTGTTGTAGCCTGTGTGTCGCTAAGTTCCAGCTATGCACAGTTGGAGGAAATGAAGTGTTCTTTACAGAAAGAACTGAGGCCTGCTTATACTATTTATTTTTGCTTTGTGGGGATGCGTGTTTATTATCTGGCAATGATCCTAGCTCTTGCTCAACTCACTCTACTAATAATATTTTTCCTACCTGCCTGTGAGGTGAACTCAGTGCTGGAGTCAGACACTAAAACTGCTGTTTCTACCCCATGCATCATGCTGAGTAGCAAAAGAGGGCTTCCAGCAAAGTACACTGGTCAGAAGTGTCGTCATCTGGGAAAGTGATACGCAAGATACATCCACAGTACAAAACCTACAATTGTCTTACCATCTTTGCACAAGCATCACAGAAAGACTATTGAAGAAAAGCAGTGAGGTAGGGAGTGACCTTCTTACCCTGGCTGAGGGCTGAGCCCAAAGTCTTTTTTTGTCATAAGGCTGTCAGCAATGCACTTCGGTGCCTTTCATCCTGATTGATTAATTAAGTTCTGAGAAAAATCATCTTAAGCCAGCAGGGTTTTTTTGGTGGGTTTTTTTGGGTTTTTTTTAATTACTATTTTAATCTACGTCCTCTGTAGGCTTTCATTGATGAAAACAGCTTTGATATAGTGGTGAAAACATAAGTGAATCATAAGAACATCTGTAGGTATCAAATGAACAGCACGTTACTCCTGGCAGCGTCTTTGGAAGCTTTCAACCCATGCTGGCTGCTGTTCTGCATATCAGCTGTTACCTGGCGGGAGAGACCAGCTCCTGTTCCAAAGCACTGGAAGCGGTGTCTCGGGCCCTGGCTCTTGCTGACCAGTTCCTAGGCAGTGCTGGAGGTGGAGGCAGTCAGGTGGAACCACATCCTTCCCGTTCAAAGACTGTCCCTGCTGAGGGATGTGCCAAGCCTCTGGAAGGACCAGAGGCCCCTGGCAATATCTCGAGCTTGCTTTTGTTTTGGATTTTCCCCCTTTTTATGAGCACCTTTGAATGGAGATGACTTTTTGGTGTGTTGAATCAACCTATGGAACAATAGCTGTGTAAGTGTACCAGGCTCATGCTGGCGTTCCTAATACTAGTCTGGGGAGCTTGTGAGGGAAGAGTCAACAATGCTCTCTGATATCCTTGAAAGACTCTCTCCCTGCTTTTCGGCATTTTTATAAGGATGTGTTTTGCAAAGGATAATTATCCTCCTAATTATCCTCCTAAGACACAGATCTGTCACTAAGGTGGGATCTTCCACTGGTCGTGAAGAAATGGGATGAGACTGCTGGTAACAGAGTAAAAAGGCAGAGCAAAAATCTGGAGGTCTGAATGCAGTCAGACCTTTGCCAGCTGGGGAATGATCTCCTTGAAAAGCTTTTATTTCAACAGGTTGACAGACCCAGAGAAGACAAAAAAAATGTTCATTTTTTCTAAGCAGCTGTAGCTGGTTTCCTCTCTTTTTTTGATGATTCCCCTCCTTGTCCCCCACCACTGGCCTGTAGATCTCTGCATCAATTCTTATGCTTTGGGTTATGTTGAATACTAAATATTTATTACTGTACAGTGCACTTCCAACAGCACTAATCTGTACAGATATCAAATCCAGAAGAGAAGATGCTTTCAGAGATGACATTCATGACCGTGGCATTTATTCTTCATCAGACCCTTGATGTGATTTGACAAACTGCTCTTTCTTTAACGATGACTCAGTACTGTGCTGGTTTTGTGGCTAATTGTAGCAGTTGGTATACCAACTGGCTAAGCGTGTGCCCAAAGGCAGTAGAGCAGACACAGAGTACACAAGCCCCAGGTCACTTGGGGCCAGGTTTCTAAAGGTTTCCATTGATTTATATGGGAGCCAGGCACCTGAGTACTTAGGAAAAAAAATCTAGTCCTTGCTTCTTAATGTACCAATCATTGAATCTTGAAAGCACAAGACAAGCTCTATGGATAAAGTAATGCTAGTGATGTGTTTGGAACAAAAATAGTTTACAACTAGCATTTAAGCCACTGCTGGCAATGACCATCTAATTGAAAGGACCTAATTTGTTACACAAGCCACACAGAAGCTCATTGCAACAGACTGTAAACTAATTGCTACCCTCGTGTAAAAATTAGGGGAATAATGAGGGCTTTGTTTTATTTTGGAAGCTTCTGCTTTTGTGTACCAAATTTGAGAGGGACTGCCATGAGAAGGTCAAAAGATTGAGGGAGAAGCAGAGACTTGGATGGAGCAATCTGTCCTCTAAACTACAGACATGCTGGTATAAAAGGATCATGCCAAATCCTTAGGTAATACGAGCAGGAATCCATGGTTACACGGTTGGAAATTTTTTTCCTGTTGTGCTGAGCACTCTCTGTTGCATTTAAAATATATTGTCTTCAGCAGAATGCTTGTGGATCCCTGCATGAAAGAAGGACGCATAGGCAGGTGATCCTTGTAGATTGCGTGTATGGTTAGTTTTTATGGAACTGAAATTCCACCTCGGGGGAGAGAAGAGTCAGGTCCTGAAACCACAGCCGTGTGCATTCAAAACAGGCCAAGAAGAGGGAGACGGGTTCAACTCTCCCTTATCTCATGACAGGTTGCTTGATGCAAGGGTACCTTGAGGACAATAGCAATTGCCCCTGCTGCCATATTCATCTCTGAGAGTCTCATGTTTAAACACGTTCTAGGCAGTTGTTTGGCCAAGAGGGAGACTTATGGTTCATGTTTGAGAAGAACCTTGTAGGTTTTCTCCAGGATTCCTTTTTCTGGATAAATGACAGATGCTGAGGCCCAGCTGGGCAAGCTAGTTGTTTTGCTGAGTAGGCAGGAGGAAGAAGACAACAAACTTCTCCGAGGTACTGGTCGTTCTCCAGGAGAAAGGGTGATGCTCCTGCAGGCTGGCTTTTTCCTTCAGGCTTTCTCCAGTCCCCTCAGAGCTGGCACCAGCCCAATTCAGCAGTACTGCTGTTGTTTTGCTTACTACAGCTCAGTGCTGAGATGCACCTGACAACTTTTCACATTTGCCCCCTGGAAGTTCTCGTAATGCTCACTAAGGCGGTGAAAGATGGTATCAAGTCTGGGACAGACCAGTTAAAACAGGAAGCCTATTTCAAATATGTGTTTCTGCTCTTTATCAGAGTTGCTTTGGTACTGAGGAACTGAACTCATTCCCCAATTAAAAAAAAAATAAAATTTCCCTTAGAAGTATTTTTCATGGGCACTGTAGTGATTAAATTATAGCCATATCCTGTGGTCTAAAATCAGAGAGCTTCTCAGCCCCTTAGTGTTCTGGATACAAGAATAGATCTAGGGAGTGTTGCTTTGTGGTACAGCACAGGTGCCCTTGTTATTAATCTGTAATTACATAAACAACGCTTGGCAAAGATGGCACTTATTTCTAGTAATTATATAGTAATTACACTCAGCTGATTGCAAATAAAAAAAAATAGTTCTTTGCAACACTAATGAAAAAGTTAATAGTAATATTCTGTAATTTAGTTGTGATGAGACTGTACCCTGAGGGTCACTTAGTGCTGCTGCTCACTTGGGTTTTGGCTCATAAAATGAAATGATATGACTTATGATATCAAGTCTCTTCTGGCTTTTAGGATTCATTGTGCTGGAATCTGGCTTTTTTTCCTTTAAAATAATTACTGGGAATTACCTAGTTTTACAGTGTTAGTCAGGATTTATGCTGATGTAACTGAGATCAATTTCAAGCTCCAAGGTTTGCAATTACAGTGAGAAAGGATGTAGAAGTATTTGTGGGTTGATTACTTACTACACGGTTTATTGTCGGCCTCTCTGTGTAGGCTGACAGTGACAGATTGCACAGTCAGACAGAAGCTTGAGACTGAGTGAGTCAAAGAGCCTGGGCTCGCAGTGCTGGATTTCTCAAGCAAAAGGCTTGGTGGTAATGGAGAGGTTACTGCACACTATTTCCATATACCTCCCTGCCAGGGAGGAAGCACCGAGAGACGCTAACTGAAATACAAGCCACATTAAATACATGAGGTTTCCTCGACTGTAGCATTGTCTAATTTTGCATATGATGGAACATTTTGAGCACACTTATTGTTTGCTTTACAACTGGTGAGAGCTTTGATGGGAATTATATTCTCCTTGTGTATGCTTCTAAGCAAAGATATGGCAGAATGTCAGCCTCCCAACAGGATACTGTCTGAGCGCAACAGAAAAGCAGTGTCTGGAAGGGGCTGGGAGGAGAAAAAGAAGCTGGATGCAATTAAATTATAATCGGATGGTGATTAAAATTCCCCTGACTTCTGAAATGGGTATAAATTGGTCTTAACCAAAGGCATGTATCCTTTCTGGAGATAGCTGGGTGAAAATAACCATTCATATCTCTGACTAGCTTTGCAGACCTGTATACCTTTGAGTGCTAGTGAATCTTCTATCACCTTCCCATTTAGAAAAAAAACACATAAAAACAACAAAACAAAAATACCACCTGTGTTATCAGTCCAGAGTTTCATTATTCTTTTTTTGCTCTGGTATAAATCAGTAAAGTTGGAAATAAATGTGGTTGTCGACATGAAAAAGAGAAATCTAACTCTCTGCAGAAGGATTAGGCTGTAAGACAAAATAGGTATTTGTATGTCTCATAATACAGTAGACCTGCGTTTCTTCTCCAATACATTCTTTTATATTAGTTTTATTGAGAAAAATATTTTTTAGTTAAAAATAAGGCATTCTATTTCATGCAGTAAAGCAAGTGAGAAAAGGTTTCACAGTGCTGCAGCAATTTCTGATTTAGAGCCCATAATGCTGTGAGACATCTGGATACCTTTTTTTCTCTAAATACGTTGACCCTTCTGCAGTTCTCTTGAGTGAAATCCTGGCTTCATTAAAATCAAAAGCAAAATTCTTATTGACTTCTGTGGGCCAGGATTTTGTCTTGGCACACTTTCCATAAGAACCTTTCCTCTTTCAGACCATGACTCTGTGGAGCACTTAAACATATGGTTACCTCTCAGAATGTCTATTTGTTAGCAGAAAAATGCTCTTGAAAATATGTTCATCATCAAGATAGGTAATACTAGCACCACTCAGAGATATCAACTGAGATAAAACACATTTTGAAAGAAATGTTCCATTTTTATTCATTTTATCCTGTGAATATTTAGCCTGCTTGTAAGAATCCAATGGGTGCACTTTTCTTTAAGATTTGCCTAGTAACTTTTCGTCCCTGGCTTCCATAGAAGCAGGAGTGCTTTGATGAATACTGCTGTAGAGATAATTAATTCCAGTATTTCATGAACTGTATATTAAAAGTAGAAGAAAGAAGGGAGGCTAAAGAATCAGAAAGTGGAGTAGCCATATTAAAAGCATATGGCTCATAAAAAGGTTGTGCTGTTGCCATTGTTCTTCCAAGGAAGAATTTAATTAGTTGCCAGTTCGCTACTTGCTTCTTTATGCTGTTCAGATTTACGATACAAAAAAGGTGAAAATATTTGCTTATACTTCAAACATTCTCCCAAATAAAGAGGAACATTTAGGTCAAAGAGTATTGTTCCGCTGAAGAAAGGGAATTAGAGTTTGCTGAGGACATCTCATTAGCACCAGTATCTGCTTCTCTGAAAGTGGCAATAGGTGGATGTCACAGCTGAAGAACAAATGAGAATGCACTGCACCTCAAATGAATCCTCCCAAATATTGCCTTCCCTGGCTGCAGCTTATTACCTTTGGTGAAACCCCAGTGACTAGTGATTTCTGGAACTTCCTTTCTGACAACTTGCGGGCCACTGCTTTGCAGCCCATGCAAGGGAGAATTCAATATGATGCCGGGCGCAATCATGGGCCTTGCTACTAGAGACACAGAGATGATGAGACATTGTTTAGCTCTGTAAGTGGCTGGGAAAACTGACATGAGTTAGTCATATGGCTAGGTACTGTAGATAAGAAATCGTTGATGTCACGTACCTGGCCCAGAAATACAGTTAGAGCTGACCCCAAGGAGCTGCTGTGGAGAAAGCCACATAGTGCCATCAAAGGCCAACTGCTTGTCACTACGTTTCTAACTAAAAAATATGTTTATGTGAGTATAGTCAAAATAACAGGCATAATTTTCATTGGGCATCTCTTGGAAGAAACGTGAATATTTTATTTAAATCAACAAAACCTGCAGCTCCGATTTGGAAACATAACTCCACATATCCCTTCTGCACGTACAGGCCTTTGCATGGAGACGGCTATGGTAGAAGGAATGGCTGCTGTAATTTGCATTCATCTTGTTAGTTTGTTTACAGAATGCCCTAAAGAGGGACTCTTTCTGTGAGTCAGTATGAGCAGATGGAAATAAGAGACCTGGTAATAAAATGTGTGCTTAAGAAAGACATAAAACCTTACATGAAGGCAGAGCAAATTGAACATGGCTCCCAGTTACTTTTAAGACAGGAACAGTTGTACCATTGTGAACAAGGGAAGAATTTGGCCCAGTGGATAGTGCTAATCTGGTTTTATATAGACATACAGAGATACTGCGAGCACACAGTATTGATAATGAGGGCTTCAGGGTACTGGATATACTACGTATCTCCTTAGAGCTATGAAGTGCATACATGTTGTAACCAAAAGTTAAAACAATACAGGCGGTGAGAAAATTCCCCAATTCCCTGTAGTAGCATGCCAGTTAAATTCTAAGAAGACACTCCCCTGATATTTCAACTAACTGAACCCAGTGTCCCAGGAGGAGGTGAAAGGGAGGAGAATGGGTGTTCACTTTTCCTGTCTACAGTGAAGCATTTTATCATACCTATGACTAAGGAGGGGATATTCCAGTTGAGGCTGTTTTTCCTTTCTGTCTAGTACGTTTCTTATTGCAGTGATAGGAGAAAACAGGAAAAAACAGTGTTTAACATCAGTTACTTGACCACAGGAGAAGAGGGAGAAGAAGAGTTGTGCATGTTGGCCCAGTGTCTGGTACAGGGGTGAGGGACAGACTTGTGACCTTGCAAAACATGCCCAAGGAGACACAACCTGTTTTTGAGCCCTTCTGTATTCACTCTGACTTTTAACTTCCTTTCAGAGCAGTGATTGTGTAAGAATTTTGCTGTATCTTGGTCTCCTGCCTAACCTTTTCCTGTGGTCCTGAGTTAGTGCAGTCTGTGTCAACCTGCTGCTGGTTATTTCAGTGCCTCCTTGGCTGCTGCCCTTCTCCTAGACCCTTCCTGGTATCTCCTTGAGTCTTCCCTACTGCCTGTGCTCCCTGTACCTGCACGCAGAACCCTGACAGGATGGCTATGCGCCCATTGAAAAACCAGCTGCTTTTGAGAGGCTCTTTGCACTGGCTGAAGGCACCTCTGGTCTTCCTTGATGCTAAAACATAGTAATTTCCTGCCAGTCTAGTAATGGACCTTACAGTCTCAGGAAAGCACTCAGATTGTCTTGGCTGATCCTAATGGCGGCATGGTAACACCAGTAAACTCTACATCAGGTATAGGCTGTTTGAACAGAAACTTGAAGGATGTATCTCTGTAAGAAGACAAGCAGAATAAATTAAGCTTTTGACATGTGGTAAACATTGAACATTACCACTTACAGGCCTCAGACTGTATTTAGATCTTGAGCTTTTGAATCTGAACTGGGGCAGGTTGCCCAGCATGGTGGAGTGTCTGCCCTTTGGTATAAGTGGATTAGCTATTATGCAGCCCAATATCAAACGAGGTAACACAGTCTATTCTTAGTGATGGCATCACCTTCAAGAGTAAGAAAAATCCTTAACGGTTCATGAGCAACCAAACAAGATCTGCTTACGTGTGGCTCACAGGGCAGCTCATGTCTTAATAGATGAATTGTCTCCTGGATACTTCACAACCCATTCAAGATTATTTATCTGCCACGTGAGATTACAACATTTCCCTGATGGCAATTACAGCAGTGGCCTACCTGCAATAGCAGTATGAAACTGTCTCTGATCTTTCAATTCACAGGCAGCAGCCAGAGACAAAGAAAAGAGTCATCTAGCTGGTCTAGGGCATCTGTCTCCACTTGGTCTACAGAGCATGCTTTGAGAGGTTCTGCTTCACTCAGTGGTCTTCTGAACTGTGCATACAAGCGTGAGGGAGGCAAACCTGTTTCCTGTTGGACTTTGAGCACAAGGAAATAGGCAGACTTGAAAGAAATTGTACCTTCTGGTGAATTTAAATAAGATAAATATTGCATAAACCTGCTGGCTATCTTAGTTATTTATGAACTCACAAAAGAGTTTAATTCCTGAAGCAGGAAGGACTCATAGCCCAAAGCTTTCTGTACCTGAGCCTTGTGACTTAAGGTCATTGAATAATTGACCTATATATATTTTCCTTTGACTGCAGAATATGCATGCAAAATTCTGGAAGTCTTATCACCGAGGACTTTGTAGATAAGGTATATGTGACTGGGTATTAAGCACACTTATAAATACTGCAGTATCAGGCAAGCTTATTTATTATACCAACTGTAGTTTAATGTCAGCTACAAATTTTGTGTGAAAAAATAAGAATGATACTCAGATTCTGTCAGTACTTTATGCAACAGCCAAACTACAAATGTACTCTTTAGGCCATTAAAATTTTGTTTTGAACTCTCCACTTCCTGAGACATTTCAGAACAGGGAATTTTGCACTGTGTGCTACAGCTACGGTTTTTTGAAGAAAAAAATGTGTTCTAAGGATCTGTAACTCAGAGTCAGAAATGATGAAGCAGGCAAAGTAAAATTATTTGAAAATCTACCAAGAACCATTTCAGGCATAAAACTGAATCTCAGATTCAAGAATCTTGTTTAACCAAAAGACCAGCTCTTCCATATGTTTCAAATAATTCTGAAAGTGCTTTTTAGAAACTAACTTCAGACTTTTCTGCTTACTCTCTGGAATTCCTTATACAAAATTTGTTTCAAAAATATTGCTGTTCACAGACAGAACCATATGGAAAGAGTTTCACATTATTTTTTTTCTGTATCATAGCTGGGATTGATTAGTGTGACTAGGGTTTAAAAAAAAAAAAAAAAGAAAAAAAAAAGAAAAAATCAGCTCCTTTACAGTAGTAGTTGCTTCCAGATGAATGGATCTGATTTTCTTTCTAATATTTGCAGGGCAAGAAATGACTGTTCAGTTTGTCTTAAGAATCTTCCCTCCTGTTGAAGTTTATTAGGTTTTGTCATTCCAGAAATAGTGTTTCTGGTTCCTTGAGTTACAACTCCTTATTGAACTTTTTAGTAGGGGTAATAGATTTTTATTCCGCTTTCCACATTGTGCTTTTATCAGATCTCAGTTTGGAGCTGTGACTTCTGTTCTGCGAGGTCTTGCCCTTCTTTTAGGCTTCAAGGAGGCACAAGGAGCAGGAGCATGACCATCTAAACCATGAGCTTATGTCTCACAGCATTGTAACACATGACTTCATTATTCTTTTGTAATGTATATACTGCTGTCATCAGAGCTTGACCTGAGACTGACTTTAAAGTTTACAGTATTTATATCTAAAGAAAGTCGAATCAAAGTAGGATTGAAACATAAAAGTAGACAAGCTGCTGTAACATAGAAGGACTTCTAAATACTCTGACTCACCAGGCACCCCATTAAGAACAACAACTGAGTAGAAGTAGATTTTTCTTGTTCTTAATTCTACCTTGGAAAAACTTTTCAGAGGTTGTTTTCCTTAAATTCTGTCTTCACAGTCAAGCTCTGTGCTGTACTGTACTGAATTAAAAAAAAAGACCCAACCTTCAAACTTGGCCAGAAGAGATATTAAGTTATCCCTTTTCTCTCCTTAAAATATAAAGCTTTGGAATATAAAAACCCAAATATTTTAAGCCAACAAGCAATGCCACTTGTAAAGTAGACTAAATTTAGACCTTGTAATAAAGCTGTTCATAAAAGCAAATTTTAAAAGTTTAAAAAAAACCCCAAATTACTCCACCACTGTATATCCCAGAAGTTCCTAATCTGTTCTGTACCCTTTTGCCCCCATCCCGCTAGTCTGAGAAGTGCTTTTGTTGTGGTGTGGAAATTGCTGGGCTGGTCCCTGTGCAAGACTGTGGTTCTCTCCAGCATCCGTCTTTGCTCCGCTGCAATGGCTGCACAGGGTTAGGTGCAAAAATCCTAATGGAGATGCCCAGCATTGACTTGTCCACGTGCACCAGTCGAGAGCTCGTTACGCGGCTCACTGTTTTGAGTTTTCAGTGCACTGCTTTTGTGAAGCAAAGATGCAGGCAGTGAGGCTAAGCTGACCGACAAAGAAGATGGAGATCCCAGTGCAGCAGCTGGGATATGGAAAAGGAAGGTGGCTCCATCTCCTGAACTGCTGACTGAAGTGTGCCTGTGCTTCGTGGCCAGAAAGGCTTGCGTCTCTTGAGATTGCTTACAAGCTGGGGTCATTGGCCAAGACTGAGCTCTTCTTAGGAGGTGCTTGCAAAATCAAAGACTGTTTTAGCCAAACGATCTACCTGTTGGAAGCCATGGGGTTACCAGTCTGTATCTTACGAGGTCAGCGCAGACTGAGAAACCTGGTAATGGCAGCCTCAGTTTAGAAAGTTTATCTGATTATTGTTGTCATGTTCCTCAGTTGCCCTTTAAGGAACATTCTGTGACAGCAGGTATCAGACCTTCACCGCAGTCAAAGGTTCAATTAGGGATGGGGGAGTCTGAGCTTAATGTAACTCTCAGGCTATCTATTAGCTGAACAGTTTTTAGGTCCCATTATTACATCGTGCATCTAGACAGATTTCCTGGATCTTGATGAGATTTCATACTTCAATTTAGATGGTGCAGGAGATGTCTGAGATGTAACTATTGAACTCATGAGAAAACAGTTTTTAAAATTGAAAGCATTTAAGTCAGAGTTAGTGATATGAAAAATGAAAGGCAGTATGTTGCCAAAACCATATCTGTGCCTGAGGATTTCAACTGCTGTTTAAAAATTATAGTCCTGGTGCTTACACTGTAAGTGTATATTATAGACATACCCTGTATAGAGTAATATATACTTAGAAGCAGGATGTAAGTACTTCAGTAATGTAGAATGAAAACGTGCCAGTTGAAACTGCTTCACTTGTCATCCCTGGGCTGATGTATGCTTCTGTAATACAAAGCACATACAAAGAAGCTGAGTGTACAGCTTGGCTTGTAGTCCAAGCTTGGCAGCTGACAACAGATTAGATTTTTCAGAAAACTAGAGGAGAAGTTGATTTTAGGCACAGGAATATCAGGATATATCTAACTCATGAGTATGAGTTAGAACTCTTCAGTTAGCAGCAGAAGAGAAGTGCTTGGAAGGAAATTCAAAATGAATGAGCAGCCAGAATGGAGAGGAGGCTAAGGAGGGAAGCAATTTAAATAGATCAGGAGGATTATGTCAGGGCGAGGAAGGCATCTTTTAGACAGCAAAACATTTTTTTTTTCCCCCTCCATTAGTCTTCTGCATTACAGTATCTCTTGTCAACTAGTGAGGGAAGGAGGAGGTGGTAATGAAAATAGCTATTCTAGATTTTTTTTTTCTTTAGGTTTTTTGATTCCTGGATCATTGCCTGGCTCATGGAAATTGGTACTGAAAGGCTGAGCAACACTGAGGGAACAGGAGTTAATGTCTTGACCGACCTCTTAACTCAGGCATTGCCAATATAGAAATTAATTACAGGTCTTTCAAGTAATTGAGATCCATTACTATTACTTAATAGACCACAGCGCACAGAAATCCTTCATTCTTTCTTGAACTAATAAGGAATGTGTTCCTATGAATCATTTACATGCCACCATAAATAGATGCTCCGTGTGCCAAGCGGCGCTGGCGCGGGTGCCAGAGGTGTGCTCCCAGGGAGGCAGGAGCCTGCAGGCACCCAGCGCAGGCAATGGGAGATGCCCTCCTGCCTGCAGCCAGCGTGCGCAGTGCGGCACTGGGGCTCTGGGCAGCATGGCTTCCACCAAAGGGCTGCCTATGTAGCCGTAAAAAAGTAGTAGGTAGGGGGTGGGACCCTACCTGGGACTGTGTTAGCTGGCCGTGCAGGTTGCCCCTGTGCAACTGCCCCTCAGCCTAGTGCATTGCAAGATGCCTCCCGAATGCGTCTTTCCTGCCTTGGAGATTTTAGGAACTGTATAAATGACAACATTTAGCAGTTAGACAGCACTTTCTGCCTTTCAGGCTTTGTATGAACATCAAGTAGTAAACATGTTGCCATAAACATGACAAATGCAGATGGAAATAGCACATTTTGGGTGAAATTGATAAGTCACTCTGCTAGAAACTTCCGTGAGGAGGGAGATGATCTGAGCTCAAGCTGTACTGGCTGAGAAAGATGCAAAATGGGAGCCATAAGAAATAGCAGACTGATACTCTGCGGCTGGATGGTTTCTAATTCAGTGTCAAACTTTGCTCTCAAACGTGTCACCAGTAGTGGGGGAGGACAGGACGGGACTTTAGCTCCCTTACACATTAAGTGCTTCATGACAATGGTGTTAGCAGATCACTTTTGCTCCTTGTTACATCACTGTGGGACTTCCACCACTCTGAAGTGTGACCCAGTAGGAAATCTGTGATTCTTTACCAATTTTAGACAGGAGTCAGCTGTTGGAGACAAGAACTCTATTTGCAGTGGGTATAACTGTAGCACAGTGCCCACAGACCTGAGCTGTGATCTGGAAGCGGTGTCACTGTGGCACCATAGATCTTCAAAAAAAGTGCAAAACTCACTGGGGAAGCTCTACAAATAATCAGATGGTCGGCTCGGGCTGTGGCTGGACTTCTATCAGTGCTTATAGTAGTGGGTTTAAAGCTGGGTCTGACGTATTTGCATTGCATCATGTTCCCGTCTCAGGGAAGTGATTCAGAGAAGACCTGGAGAACTTGATGAAGGTTGTTGTAAATGCAGAGTTTCTGTGGGTTTCAAGTGAACTTGGTGAATACTTGGAAGAGTATTCCACTTGAAACCTTTTGGCGTTTAAAAAATAGACAAGCCACATTAGGTTCAGGAAAATCTTCTGAACTAGTAAGAGCTGAAAGTTGGGAAAACACTCAGGAAAAGGAGCCTATATGCCTATCCTGGTTTTTGCCTTCCCTTGGTGGCCAGTCGTGGCCGTAAGTGTCAGAGTTAGGATGCTGGGTTACATGGACTCTTGGTCTGAACTCTTGTGGCAATTCTTTTGCTTTGGTGTCAAGGTATCACCCTAGCTGAGAAATTACCTATCAGAAGGCCTGGCTAGTCATGAAGTGGGAGCAACTGATCTATTTGGGGCTTTTCGGCCATTTTCAGTTGCCAGAGGTAAGGGATAAGAATTCCCTGTCTCCCCAAATCTAGCAACCTTTCGTTTTTTCCCCAAGGACTCCTTCTTTGCAAAGGAATGAAGAGCCAGAGTGAGAAACCTGGCCTTAGAGATGTTGTTTTCAAATAATTTGTAACGCCTTTGTCTATTACCGGCTTCTGTGCGTGTCTGGCACCATTGTGGCACAATTGCGCCTCTGGCACAATTAAACTGAAAGCCAGAAGGGTAAGGTTCAGAAGGATAATATTTTCCCAGAAGATACACCAATCCACCTGAGGGACCAGAACTGGGGTGAGTGTTTATGTTAGTTCCAGCTTTCAAGGATTGGCCTAAAATACCCATTGTGTCCCTAAGATTTCAGAGGGATGGGGATCCAATAGCTGGCTGTTCTGGCAATGATTTGGTGGCTGTTGCCAAGTTGTGTACAGATGGATTTTGGGGGTTGTTTGTTTTTTTTTCCCCACAGATAGCACTCATGTTTGTTCAGATCATTCATAAAACACATTAAAAAACATACATCCAAGAGCAAAGCTCTGCAGAATCCCCTCTGACACAGCTCTGGCTCACGGTTCTGTTTCCAGCTGGCTCTTGAGAACTTTACAGGCTTTAATCAACGTAGTGTGTTAATTTTTCTGTTTTGTCCTTCGTCGTGCTTAATTCAGCTAGGGAACTTACTAATGAAAGACCATTAGGACTGGATTTATCAGATATTAGGGTTTATCACTGAGGTGCTGGAGTTCAGGAAGTTTACCTTGTGAGGGTAGACATTTTTGCTTCAAAGCTCTATTTTGCCATAGGCAAGCTAGATTCATATTTGTCTCCCATCTCTCAATAGCAAGTCCTTAATAATCAGGAAATAAGTACTTCAGGACTTCCTTCCTCCAATTTCTATTGATGGAGCTGGTCTGCACTATTTTGTTTTGTATGAAATTTCTAAATAGTCATCAAGATAGAAAGCAACTGAGTGGGGATTACTTTGTAGCCTGGAGTTGAGACATTCCCTTGAGAAGGAAAGGATGTGGGCTGAAGCTTTCCACAGAAGAGGGGGGATAGCCCAAAATGAGCTGATATGTTAGAAAAGAGTTAAGGAGGACAATTACTAATTTCATGTAGCTGGAAAAATCTTTCTCAAGATTGAAAGTATTTCCCAGTGTCAACCCAAATGCATGATTTTGAAACATTTTTTTTTTTCCCCCAGAAAATTTTCTAGCGTTCTTTTTGGTTTGGTTTTGGTTTTGGGGTTTTTTTACATAGTTCTAATGTGGAAATTGATGTAAATGCTGAGTGAGTGGGAAATTCCTGTTACTACCCATTAGCATTTGATTTGTACATTTCTAAGTAAGTGCTGTACTCTTACAAATGATTCAGACTAATTAGCAGACAGGGAGTTTGAAAAGCAGATGTTATTTACAAAAGGCGATAGACAGGAACTTATGGAGAATAGTTTGGAACAGAAGAATAGAAGCAGAGAGACCAGCAAACAATCTGGTTTTTTTCTTCTCCTACTAAATTTAGAAGGCAAAGCTGCATTTTTTCCAGTGCTGTCAAAAGTGAAGTGCCTTATAAAATGGAGGAGATTTAAAGTAACTCACAAATAAATAGCTGCTGTAGCTAAAGGGAAGGAATAGCTTAGAAAAGAACAAGAAATCCTGCAGTATGAAAGAGACTTAGCTGAGTCTAAATATGAACTTTAATGTCACTGAGACTTTTTTTTCCCTGAAATTGTACATCTGACCCTGTGGAAGCCAGAAAAGGGAAATTCACTCCAGATCCACAGTGTAGTGAAGGTGTTCCTTTAGCATTTTAATTGAGTCTCAATCATCATCAGCAGCAAATCAAGTTCAGTAAATCAGATTTCTGCCATGAACAGAACTGTTGAATGATATGCCCCAATCTTTCTGATTAAAAATTAAAGCATCTTTGAAAGGTCTTTGCAAGAAAGCATGTAGACTGGATTTTGGAGTTTCCATTTCCTTATCTGCCACAAGCATTGAAACGGATATTCTTTATTTAGATACTTTTAATTATGCAATTTTAATCTATGACTTTTATTCCCCACATCTTCTCAAGATCTCAAAATCAGGAAGACGCAAGACTCGCAGAGTAGACGTTATCATGGATACACCTGCCATAACAAAGCTGGGGACAAAACCAAAGGGTTGTGAGGCTTTCTGTCAGAGCAAGGAAGTGTGCAGATGCCTGATGAGGAAGGGCTTGAGCAGCTTAGAATTCACTAGGTAAGAGAAAAAATAAAAGCTCTTACAGCAGACCAAAATAGATTATCCCAAAGACAACAGTTTTCCTTATGCTATGAAAAAGATGATTGCTCAAGTTTTACAGGGGCATGAAAATCCCCTTGACCCATTGAAAATGGGTTTCTTTCTCTCTTTATTTCCACAGAATTCAAAGTTTCCACTTGGTGGAAGCAAGCCTGCATTTTCCCGTTCATTGAAATGGGAGCAGGAGTAGACTGTTACTTTGCGATTGAGACAAGTCTGGACGAATTGAAGCTACAGACATGTACATTTATAGCAAAGGTCAGATGCTGAGTTGTTAATACTCACCCATAATTAAAGATCCTGAGTTAAATTTGGTAAGGGAATCTCATCTCCTACCTTGCTGCAGCAGCTAAGCTTTGTTGGAAGCCTAATGCATTTTATACTGTTACAGAAAATTTTAGCTTGAAGTTTTGATTTGTCTCTTGAGCTTAGTTGGCAATTAACAATCCTTAGATAATGTACTGCAAATCCTTCTAATAAACCCACATAGCCTGGCTTTGGTTGAAATCATTGGGTTGATAGACGGCTGTTTCCCTCAACGCTAGTGCTTTTACAAGCTGCGTATGCCATAAAAATGTTGTTAATGTGACAAAATTGTTGACTTGCTTATTAAGGAATCTCACACTAACAAATGGGAGAACCAGTGGTGTTACAGTTGAGTGAACAACAGGGCTCAGAATGTGAAAGCAGTAGTTTTACAGCATATTGGGCTAAAGAGGCCCCCATGCAGATAATCAGATGTGGATGGCTCATGAAAGGCTTCTATCCTGGATTTCTGCAGTGAGTGGGTAGGTAGGATAAAAAAAGGTGAGCATGACAGAGCACTACTGGTGCTGGCTTGTAGGTCTGTGCCAAGCTACTGGAAGGAGGGGTGTTTTGTAATTTTGCAGCTCCCTGGAAGGGAAGTTGGAGTACAAAAAAGCCAAGTGAGAACATACCTGAGTGGAAGAGTCGAGATCTTTTGTAGGACCCTAGATCTTTCCTGCTGTAAGAAGAAAGAAAACTTGTTCAGGCACCAGTATAAACCATGTTGGGGATTACAGCTTCTGCTGACTCCTGAAGATAACATCTGCATCCGTCCCACGTTCCTGCCTGTATGTGGCAGGGAAGTTTGCCCCTCAGATTGTAGCAGCAGCATTGTGAAATTTGTTTTGATATCAGGGTTGTACCCTTAAAATCTCACCTCCTGTCTTCAACTATATCACTGTCTAGTAAGATACTACCTCTCCTTGCAAATCTTGCTTCTGTGAAATCCAGGTTATAGTCATTATCCCAATAATACTGAAGGGAAAACTGCTCCAGTGAGCAAATTATAAGAAAGACAAAATCTGTTTTGGCAAGTCTCCCTTGAAATTTGTGGATTCCTTAAACTGGCCCCGGCAAGAGTATTCGAAGCAAATACTAGCCAAAGAAAAAGTTATGTTACCTCTAATTTATCACTGTGTAATAATTCCAATTGACTTCAGTGACAGCATAATAGTGAAAGTGATTAATGTTTGACTCTCTACCAAATAAAAACATAAATTCCTCTGACTGGCAGAAAAGAATAGTACTGTTAATGGGTTCGAAAATAGACCTGGTGCATTTCTGGAATTTTAGGTGGACTGAAAACAGCACAGTGTGTACTTGGGTAACCACACAAAGGTATCTCAGAAAAGGGCCATTTCCTGGGCCCGTGAAAAGAAAAGAACCTTTTGCGGTTGCTGACATTTGGTCAAAATGGGGTGACACACCATTCTGCCTTTGTAGTGTTTCATACCAGTTTTACCCTTTTGCAAGTCTTCAGCTTAAGGAAGCCTTTTCTTCCAGTGATTTTACTTCAGACCCTACCAGAAAAGAAAGTGGGAAGTTCTTACATGTCCTCCAGGCACTAGGGGACAGTTACCCAAAGTGATGTTTGTCCTGGATGGATGCCTGCCAAGCCACAGAGACACCAGCTGACCAAGCAGTTGGCCTGTGACAGAAGTGCATAGGATATAATACTGCAGATAGCACAACCCAGATGGTTGGTCACTTAATGCCACTCAGCTATGCTCTTACAGTCACAGAATTATTTATGTTGAAAAAGACCTTTAAGATCATTGAGTCCAACTCCTCTTATAATAGGAGTGTGTCAGAAATGGCAAAAACATGTGGATCATGATCAGGGAGGGTTTCTGTGACCTCATGAAATGGATCCTCATGAAGCTTAATGTCCTGTAGGCCTGTGTCCTGAGTACTATATAACCTACTGCCCTCCAGAATAACCCCCGCTCACCCTTGAAGCTTCATGACTGTCTGTCACTGCTATAGACTGTCCCCTTCCAGAGTCCTGAATGCTCCTTTCTGCAATACCTCTTTTTTCCATCATAGCCTTTAATCTCTCTTTTTCTCCAGACTGTCTGTGCAAGTACACATGCACACGGTAGTTCTTTCCCATGTTCCCTAAATGTTTTACTTTACAAATCTGCGTATGCTGATCAGTTCTGTAAAGCGCTGCTTCTTGGAATAGATAGGGCTGAATTTTGCCAGTCTTTCACTTATTAGGGACTCAAATATAGTCCCCTCCCTTTAATTGGACCTCTGATTTTCACAGATCTTGCAGAATTTTCACACCTTCGGGAACTGGCCTGTCTGCAATCTGACTGATATTGATCAGTGGGCTAAAAAAAAATATCAGGAGAGGGAGCTGACAAACAATGTGACTGAAGAAATTTTTTTCCTCAGGAAAGCAGGCTAAAAAGTAGATATACAAAAGGCTTTGAGAAAGCTCTTGAGTAACAAAGGTGCACACAATATTCTGGGCTAGTCAACAAAAAGCATAAGGACCATCTGATCGATTTCACTAGGTATCTAAAATGAATATATGAAATACATATCAAAAAAAAAATATTAGAAGACATCCTTATTTTCCATTTACTTGGAGGTAGGTTGTCAGCTTTGTGAGCAGAGAGTACTGACAAGGCTCTGCAACCCTGACTGCACTGGTGTCATATGAATAGGCATTGAAGAAATGAGTTTGGATGTATGTCCTGGTTTGAGGTAAAACCAAACCAATTTTCTGTTCAGTAATTTTACTTTTACCTAGGCCTCTTCTAACTACTGAAATTAACAGCATGTTTTGCAGAAACTGTTCACTTTCAGAGTGGTAAGACCCATGTTTATAGTTGATGCCAAGGTACGATGTGCAGAGAGGATCTTGCTTATACTTATTGCTGTAACACCCAAGGGCAGACAACTTTGTTATTTGTTGGAGGGCCGGAAGGGGAAAAGTGTAGAGGGCTGGCACCTGTGGGGAGGAGCAGACAGGACAGGTGACCCAAAACTGACCACCAGGGTATTGCATCCCATCTGCCTCATGCTCAGTATAAAAGCTGAGGGATCAAAGGACCAGCTTTCTTCAATGGCCGGTGTCCAAGGAGGTCTCCGTCTGTTTGTCTGTCTTTGATCCCAGTCTGGAATCCAGATCCAGAATCCAGTTCTTGTCTGTCCCGGAGTCCAGTCTGGGACTTCCCCAGTGCCTTCTGCTGATGTGATTGTCATCCTGGGAGCTTGATACAGCTTTGTACATATTCATTATTTTATTTTTATTCTATTATTAATATTTCATTAAAGTAGTTTAGTTCCTTCTGAACTCATAAGTCTCTTTCTCTCTCTCCCTCCTCTCCTTGAAGAGAGAGAGGTGGAGGAGAGCACCTGTTGTTCACCTTCATGGCCAATCCGTCCCAAACCATGACAACGTGGTATTTCAGCCCTTTTTGGGAGCTGGATATCACCTGAAAAGATGAGAGTATCCATGCCCTGAAGGACTTATCAGTGACAAACTGCATCTGAAAAATGTAGTATTGTACGCATTTGTAGGTAAATAGACCTGAGAGTAGGGGACACTGGGATGTTGGGGTTGGGGGTTTTTTTCACCCCCCATGAGCTTACATTTTAAGTTTAAGCTTGGGAATGAAGAGGGAGGGAGGGAGGGAGGGAAGGAGGGAGGAAAGAGAACCCAAGCCTTTCAAAGCAGCCAAACCTCACCTACATCAAGGAATTAATAACAGTCTCTATGCTCTTGGAAGAACTTCCCACCACTGGGGATGGATGGAGTGGACCGCAAAAGCTAGGAGGAATTGCGTGAGAGCTGAGGACTGAGCATTCACTGTGATCAAGCCTCCAGAGGGGATGAAGGATATTGATTTTGACCTCCATCACAACAAAAAAAATGCTCCTTTCATCCATTTTGGGGAAGTGGTATAAAACTCATAGAAAGAAACAACATTAGTAAGACTGTATTATGCAGTGGAGGTGAAAGTTTGGCATAATGAAGTAGTGTGTTATTAGGTAAGATGAAAAATGCAGTCACATCTCCAAGAAGTCCCAGGTTCTTACGTGGTCTTTTTGGCTTTTTTCATGTCAAGGGGAGAAATGAATGTTACCCAAAAAGGTGAAAAAATCCCTGCCTTAGAGAACTTAGCTGCTAAAACTTTTTTAAATTATCTTTGCTCTGCAAGTTTCAGTTTTCATGAAGCCAAATTGAGATAAATCTGAAAAATTATATAACTTTAAAAGAGAATTTACTAAAATGTTCCTGTCATTCACAGTAATATGGAATGAGTCAACTTGTTCCACACAGTGACCTTAACTTTTTTTTGTATTCCAGCAAATTTTGTACAATTCCATGACAGTAGGTACAGTCCTGTGTATCATTGTCATTCTGCCCCACCACTCAGATTTCCGACAAAGCAATACTTTCTGAATACAGTGTCTGCTAATTCTTTCTTTCTTTGTGTAAGCGGTAGATGCACGTATTGCCTAGTTTGTCGTAGAGAATCAATGAAATACAGTTTTGTTTGTACTTGCAGGGACAACAAAATCAGAGAAGATAGATAGCAGCTTGGTGACTTCAACTGAGATAGTAATTAAGATAAAACAGTGATGTTTTTAGCATATTTTAAGAAGTCTGGAGGAATTTAGCATAGCTGACAGGAAACTGTGGGCTGCAAAGAGATATTCCTCAAGAGCAAACATGAAAATATTGTCTTTTTATCAAATATGATGGAGAAGTCTGGAATGGTGTGTCCTGTGTTTGGATAGGTAAGTGGGGTGTGTGAATTAAGAGGAGTTGAGAGTAGAGTTTGCAGGGCAATTGTGAAATGGATGAGATCATTTAACCTGTTTTGCAAACGAGCATTTTTAAAAATCTCATATTTCTGTTGTTATCCAAACTTTTTAACACATCTCTTTATTTTAACTTGTACAGTTTTATGGATAGCGGCTAACTATAAAAAGAAATAATAACCTGAAATGTCCTTGGAGCCATTAACTGTACCTTTCTCTCTATTCCCTAAGAAGATGCCCTGGATTTAAAAACTATGTCTATTAAAGCAAGTAAGAGAAGAAACAGCTTCTTCTCTGACATTTGCATTCCTTTCCTTTAACTTGTGCAGAAGGCTGACAGCCCATCTCATTCCCACCAGTGGTACCCCACCAGCTCCCCTGGGAGTTCAGCACTGCATTTGGCCTGTTCTACTGATCTTCCCAAGCCCCTCATTTCTGATCTGCAAGACCACCATCCTCAAGAAGTCAGGTAGGAGCTGAAGGCATTTGACATTCCTAAAAAAACTAGCCACAGATGTCAGTTTTAGCCATTTGTGCTCAGGTGTTTTTTTTGCTGGATGATGAATTAATTTTTGTTTTTGTAATATGCTCTTTGTTGAAGTTATTTTAAGCTTCCAGTGGAACAGCAGACAAGTAGGTATCCTCCTTCCTTCAGAGCAGCTGTGCTGATTTTAGCTGATGTTTGCATATTTTAGCTGCCACCCTGGGGTTTATCAGGTAAACAACCACAGGTTGTTAGAAAAGTTTAAGACACATCTCTAAAGCCTTTGTCTGCCTCACTTCTCTTTGTGATACATAACTGTTATTCTCTCTAAGTTCCACAATTGTTAATCAGTGTTATGGGGCACTTTAAGATTCTCACATATAAGGATCCATGTTTAGGTGATCACTTAAGTATAGTCCTAGCTTTAAGCATAGGCATAGCCAATGATTATTACTCAAGTGGTTATAGAGTTAAAACTGTGTATTAGTTTTTATACACATCAGCAAAACTGAGTCTGTGGAGCAAAAGAATTTTCAGCTAGTCAGGTATACACATGCATCAGCTGATGCTTCTGCAAGCGGACACAAATTAGGGGCCAAGCTGTGCCTTTTTTACTAGAATGTGCTCTTTGTGCACCTTACAGGTAATTTGTCCATTAACTGACTTCTTACATTGTGTCACCCCATTAATACCGGCTGTTGTACCCAGCACCACCTCGGGGCTGCAAGGAAAACTGGCAGAAGGGAGCAGAGCTGCAGAGGAACAGGCACTTTGTGGCTAAGAAGCAATTTCCTTGTTATTTGAAAAAGTCTGCTTGAAATGGCTGTGGGAGAGCTTACAGACAAAATGATTGTGCCCATTTGCCCTGTGATAATTGCTGGTGCGGAGGCCTTGGGGTCAGTGATTTGCTTTCCTCCTGTCCGCATGGTTGTTTCACAGGCAGCCTACGGGAAGCCCACAGAGACATGGCCCAGCAGCGTGTTAAGCCTCTGGGTGTGCTCAGCTACGTGCTACTGGAAATGAAGAGTCTTGTCCCAGGTTCACTACATGGGAAGAGCAGCGTTTAGTCTGAGACCAGAAAGACACAAGGGGCATAATCAGTGGGTTGATTCCCTCCCCCTGTCCCTCCCCAGTTTGATACCAGTTGGACCCAGAGGAGCTTTCAGTGAAAATGAGTGTAAAAAGCTGCCCCAAAATGTTTTATTTGGAAAGACGAGTATATTGTGGGATTGCAAAAGGCACACAGTACCTCACCAACAGTGCCCAAAATCACGGCGTCCATTACCGTAGCTGCTGCAAGTTTGAGTCCCAAGTCTCACCGAAATGTTTGCTTAAAGGATGAATCAGTTGCTGTAACTGGAAGTTACACTTTCCAGTCTGAATCATGTATTCGCACCTCTGAGGTCTCACTGGGCAATCAGGTGGAAAAGCTACTGAGGCATGAACAACAGTAGGAAATCATGGGATTGCAAAACTCTGACCCATTTAGAGAAAATGAACTGATTATAGCTAAAATAGGCCACCCTGAAAACAAAAGGTGAGAATAAACTACCAGACTAGGTCGTATGCCTCAAACTAATTATTCAGACACTTGAAGCAAGCCACTCCAGCTCCCGTTCATGTTAAGTTGCCCCTAATACGATTCTCATAGTCCTTTGCCTGCTGGCAGTAACACAGTTCTACATGGAAATGGGCACAAACCACAATTTTAGACGTAAATATTGTTGAGTTGTTCGATCATTCAAAAGAGCTGTGGAAAACATTTCCCTGCTTATGCCAGCATCTTGTCTGTATAATAGATGGCATGAAGTCCCTTTGGCTTTGAGCACTCTGATGTAAGAGTTGGTGTAGGTCTACAGTCTAGACTTTGTGACCTATTCAAAAATAGTCAGGGGTGTGAGAAACTACATAAATCAGAGTAAGGATGCATCCTTGTATCTAAGCAGAGGCTGAGCAGTACCATTTTCCCACTGAATAAAGGGTCCTCTGGGGTGATGAAACTCTTTGGCAGCCCAGCTTTCCAGCTGAAAGCATCCAGTCCCCAGGGAGCTTATAGTGAGGTGTTGAGATCATTCGTCAAGTAGGCAGCCTGTTACCTGAAACATGGTCTGCAACAATCCAGAGCCCTGGAACAGGACAGCAGCAATACTGGAGGAGTCGTGATAAAGTTTCAGAAGTACTGAGAAGAGGCTAACTTGGCCGAAGCTGCAGACCTCTAGGGACTGGAGTGGAGAGGAGTGGCAGTAATAAGAAGGTCATGATGACAAACCCCGAAGCATGCTGCAGAGGAGTTGTGTCAGAGAGGAGAGGCTGTTGCCATGACATTTCTTTGGATAAACATCCAGAGTCCTTGGACTGATGCGGTGCTGCTCCAAGAGCCAAAAACTCTGTGGCTACTTTAATTGAAACCCTATTGCTTAAAGAGCATTCAGCACCATCTCAGCTGTGAAACTACTGCCTTGAATGAGAGCAGTGTCTCAGAGAGAAAGGAGGCATCCTTCATATGAGATACAGTCACATGTAGAGAATAAAAATGGTCTTGTGGCCTCATCTGAAATGAGGATCCTTGCCCTTGGCTTCTAGAGACTGTCATTTTGTCCTTTGGCAGGTCACTTTGGAACAATCTGATTTTAGTGGCACAAAACCAAAACAACTGCCTCAGCCCCCAAGCTGTGGGTGTGGATAAGAAGCAGAACATGTTATGCAGTACACAGAGGGAAGGGCACAAGGTTGCCTTTCTCTGCTGGGGACTCCATGAACCTGCCTTTTTATTTGCTGTGCACCCTAGGTTAAAAATAAACAACAGCAAACAACAAAACAAAGCATCCATTGATTTCAGTTCCAGCCTCCAAGAGTGTGCGACCTGTCTTTCTGAGTCGTTTAGCTCTCAGAACACCAGCTCTAAAATGACCTTTCCCAGCTTTGCGAGTGCTTGACGTCTCCAAAAGCTGTGTTCTGGGGATCTGGAATCACATAGTGATGCAGATTTTATAGGAGGCACACAGTCTTGGGTGTAAAGGGTTTTATGAGGCTGAATTAAATGCTGTTTGTTAAAGCCCGTTAATATCTTTAGTGGCGCGTGCCATACAAGTATTAATAGGGCTTTCTGGGAAGTACATGGCTCTGTCAGTGCCACATGTGAACTGCAGTTCAGAGCTGCTTGTAGTTTTTGTCCCATTGGTGTTCAAAGAAGAGGAAAGCTTTGTGTGTGCTCTAAGTGGATTTAACTCAGTTGTATTGAAGAAAAAGCCGAAGAGTAGAAAAGACCATCCACTATTAGGAGAGCAGTTTATCTTTCTTCTAAAATGCTTTCTTTATTCAAAAGTACTTTCACACAGAGGGTTCTTTGTTTCCATTACACCTTTGGTAAGCGTCTTTGATTTTATCAGTTTGCCTCTAATTTCTCTGTCAGGGTTTGGTAAGCTGTGGACTGTCCATTTAACTCAGCAGCTTTGAAAGTCATTTTGAATATTGTGAATGAGTCACCGTACCAAAGGGAAAAGGATGAAACGGAGTGAGAGTGGAGAAAAAAGGAGTTGTAAAATGTGAAAGGGGAGATAGATGCACCCATAGATATGCAGTAAACACAGGGGGCTCCTGGGATAAGAGACCAGTGCTCAGGGTGTCTGCAAAGACAGAGGCCAGTAGAGTCCACTTTGTCATATCCAAGTCCAAGTGATGAAAAAGGCCACTTATGGGAGCATCTGGACTTGGCAGCAAGCTTCTTGTCATTAGAGAAAGGTGGTCTGAGCCTTGACTTGACTTTCAAGAAAAGGAAGACGACAACTTCCCTGATAGCCAGCAAGTCTTGCTCACAGGCTCCCACAACTGCAGTTAAGAGCCCAGTAGGGCCAACTGGAGATCATGAGTGTTCATGCTTTTATCCCTGCAACAAGACAAACCAGAGTTCTCCAAATTTTCTTTTCCTGGGGCAAAGTCTCCTCTAAAGTTCCTAATGAGGGTTTCCTCATGTTTGAAGAAGACGCAGTGTGTGAAGTTGGTTAACCACTGTGCACTGCTGGCTATCTTGCATGCTGACCCATCTGGCCAAAGTGTGTCTCTGCCTTTCTAGCCCACTGCATGTGTCCTTCTAAATGCTTGGATTAACCTCCTCCAGCTCCCTTCTTTCTGGCCTTTCCATCAACTTTTTTGCCTTCTTTAACCCAAAGGAATTTTTTATATCCATCCACTGGTCAGCCACATTCTTCTCTTTGCAATGCTGGCGCTCTTCAGCTTCTGCCTCTTTCCTTCCTGCCTTTTCATTTTCATTTTGCTGTGCTGCTGGATGTGCATAAGGCATGTTTATCTTCTATAACACCCACATCGCTGAAAGCCACCCCTTTACTCTAGGGGGAAAGTCTGTGGGTTAGAAGGGAGCGTCCTGCAGGGCGGTTTTCTGGACCTTGTTATCCCAACCCAAACATGGATTCAGAAGTAAACTCAGACAGCGGAAAGTAACTCGGCCTTGGCTGCAATGGAGTTAAATCAGCTGATCACATTGGCCCTTTTTGGATCATTTAGACTCTTAGATTTCGTGTATCTGCACAAGCTGTATCGATGTGCTTTTACAGTTCTAAAATGTCTCCTATCCCCAAGCCTGATGAAAAATTCCACTGTAACCTCTAAGCTCATAAGTAAAGAATTTTTCTTAGTTAAAGAGATGGATACAGCTACCACACAAGAAGTAGTAACGTGTCTGAGGCAGGAGGATTGCACTTGTTTCCGTGGACCTCCAGGTACAGAGAGATCAATGGGAAAAGGAAGTTTAAAGACAGATGACATGACTGAAGAAAAGCTAATTGCCTGAAGCAGTTAAACTAGGCTTAAAATGTCCGTTGTTGAAATTGTCATCCCAAGGAGATTTCACCCAAGGGAAACCTTAGTCCTTAGTATGCTGTTAAGAAGGGGGAAAACCTCAAGGGAGGAATTCACAGAACAACGTGGGAATCTTAATTCTAGTGAACTGCCAGGACCAGATGGTGTTCATCTTAAGCTGTGAGGGATCTCAGTTCCAAACTGGAAAGCTTCTGACAAACACATGCAATAATATATCCCTTAAAATAGGAGTTCTTCCTGATTGCTGTAACAGTGTCATCAGGGAGCATTTTTTCCAAAATGCAATGAAGAGTGACCTTGGGAGTTGCAGGTGAGTGCGCAGTATCCTACATAGAAGGGAAGCATTTCAGGGTAGTCAGAATAGAAACATATACCTAGAAAAACAGAAATACATCATCTGACCAGCAACACAGCTTCTGCTTAAAGTCCTCAGCTGGTCTTTGAAGTTATTTGAAGACCTTATTTAAAATATTGGGAAGAAAAGATCTGGCATATATCATTGAGGCTTTTAGGAAGTTTTGATGACGTTTGTAAGAAAAACAGACTTTATGTTATGCTAGACAGGTAAATTTTTGTTCCTAATTAAATACTGGCTAGACATCAAATGTTTTAAGTACAGACTGTTTGTAAAAATGTAGGTGACTTAACAGTGACATTCAGAGATCTGTGCTGGCATTGATCTTGTAAAATTTTGTTGATCATTTTAAGACTGAGTTGAAGATGTGGTCACTACATATCACTATCCACATTAGGAAAAACTAGAGAAGCACACAAAATCTAGAAAGACTTACTTCAGTAAACAAAATATTAGGTACAATTTCATTTGTATACATACAGAGACATGTACGATAGAAGAAAAATCTGTTTTTTTCACAGATGGCAATGAATAAACAAGGAAGTTTTCCTCCAGAAGCAGAGTGGTTATTGACAGCTGTTCATCCTGCTTCACCCAGACAAGCAGAGCAATAAGAAAGTCTTGCTTTAGGTTTCCAGAGAATGAAAGCTATGATCACATGCAGCAGCAATTTGAATATCCTTAAAACAAATGAAAGGAAATAATTGTGCAGAATTTAGCACTAACAGCATGTCATAAAAGGTAAGGTTTGCAAGATCTAAAGGGTTAGATCATTCTGCTACCTTTAACAGCTTTACAGCAGACAAATTATGTGACCAATATCTAACATTGAATTCTGGGTTATAAACCTTACTTCTGGGAAGTAAAATTAAGAAAAATATCTCCCATAGAATTGTACCATAAGAGAGGCATAATTTTAGTTGGACAGAGATTACCTTCCTCTTACACAGAACAGTGACCTGAACCGGCGAGTTAATATCCAAGTTTGCTGTTGAATTCTCATGACCCATCTCAAGCTTTCATATCTCTGAGGAAGAGAATGCCTGTCTTTGGGCTTGTAATGACTGTATGTGTTTCCTCGTTACACATTAGTATTTTACGCAGAATGGAAATTCAAATGAAGTCAAATGAAATTGTTGGCAATTTGAAATGTTGGCCAACTTCTTTCACCTTTTTATATTATGTAATGTGGGGAAAGAAAAAAAAAAAAGAAATTGTGTTTTATGCTGTATAGCAATGATTTCCAAAGTAAATGTAGCCCACCCTGCTAAGTGTTTTCATTGAAGTCCCAAAAGTCAGGTTTAGTTAATTTAGAGTCTGAAGGTCCACCTCAATCTCCTAGTTACAAAGTCTGTCAAGACACTGAATTATATATTAATTTGACATAAAAAAATGTAAAAGTATAGAAATTGTTTTTAAAATGAAACTGGAAAAAAAAAAGAATCATTTCTTTCAACCACAACCTTGATGTACTTGCTATTTGCTATTGGGAGTCTGATTGCCCTTTTACTCACTGTATTCCCACTAGACTTGAAGAAATAGGTCTTTTCTTCTTTTATTTTTTTTCTCTCTTATTCCTTGAGGGAGAATTACAAGACATTTCACAGCAGAATAGACTATTGATGTAATAACACATGTAGTGCTTTGCTAATACAGGTTTACAGATATGCAATAATTGCTAGCATTTTTCTGGTATTAAGTTATAACTGCTGAAATGTGATAAAGCCCTAATGAAGCCAAATCTTTAGACACCAGATAAAATTTCTGAAAGCATTTAAGGAGTTTATAACTATATGATATGTCATTATTCAAACATTGTTTGGCATTTAGCCTTAGTTTGAAATCACCTTTAAAGGTGACTTAAGAACTCAGACTTGGGCTAAAATTTTCAGATGCAGCAACATCTATGTGTGTATTTATATATATATGTATATGCATGATGCATATACATCAGTATACACACATGTATATACGTATGTGTGTATGTGCATGGCAAATATACATTGTAAATACCACTGCATATGGTTTAAAGAAAGGACTAGCAGGGGGCCTTACTTTTGGGATTTTAGAACTGAAGGAGTCAAATTTTGAAGGAGGAATTCAAGGAAAATACTTTGTATCAGTGACATATATATTCTGAACCTAGACATGCAGTCTCTTCTCTCTCTCAGGACGTGCCATTTCCCCGTAAAAACTGTGGAAGACAAAGTACTCCACAACAAACTTGCAAACCAAGTTACAAATTAGGTGATTATACACAAACAGCTTCTGAATTGTTCTGTCTGGACAGGTAGGCACACAGTGGTACTAGACAGCAGGTGTCCCTGATGTGATTGTATATTAGCACAAGTCTCTTGATGTCTGGGAAGAATAGCCAAGTAAGTTGTGAACAGAGACTTAATTGTCACTGATTTTTTTGTTTTTCCCCCAAAAGCTTTACCTTCTAGAAATTAAAGTTTTTTCTCTAGGCTGACCTATCACTGTAAGATATCCTTGATATTCAGGCTCAGTAACTAACTTGTGTCAGCGGCTAACTTAGAAAGCACTGCAAATAAATCATGTATTATGGTTAGAGCACTTCTGTCTATCATGATCAAAAGTGTTGTGATAAAGATAACGGATTACTCCTCTTCACCTGGTGTAATCACTGCGAGCATCAGCAGACTCAGCACCTGATATAACCAGTAGAAATGCAAGCCTTGATGTACTCACTCCTGACTCTGCACGGCTGGTTTTCAGACTGTGAAGAGCAGTTGGTCCGAGATCCTTGTTTTGTTTTGAAATTCACTCTGAGGGCCTCAGCATAGCTGACAAACCAGCGCATTTTCTGGGTGCGGTTTTCCAGAGCTCGGGAAGGACAACTGCAAAGTTCTCAGGGAATTTTTTTTGACCGTGCTGAATATTGATGAGCTGGTAAATTGTGTTGACTAGTTTGTTGGTGCCAAGGGTGCTTTTGAATGATGTGCAGCCACGGTCAAGAAGAACCCACTTGCCATCAATAAGAATACTGTGAGTGGTTTTTATCTAAAATTGGCTCTAGGAGTCAGTGGGGCATTATTGCTCCACTTTACCCTTCCTTCTGTATCTCAGCCAGGTGCAGGGAGAGAAGCAGCAAAAAAATATGAGAAAGGACAAGCAGAAATCCAGGAAACCAGTCAGCTAGTTAATACATAACCAGGTTCACACCAGGAAAAGGGAGAGAGTCAAGACGTATACGTATGGCTCTGGATTCCTTCCAGAGGTTTTTGAGGACCGGGAATGCTGTTGCTGCTCACTGACACAGCTGACCTGGGCCTCTGCCAGGGAAAGGGGCAGGCAGAGGAGGGTGTGCGTGTGTTTGTCTTTCCCTCCTCAGGATGAAATATGTCTTCTTTCCCCTGCCATTGGCACTGCTTGTGACCATGTCTGTTTGCAAAATCACCATCTCTCCTGTGGAATGATGAGGTTGTCCAAATGCCAAGTTTGAAGGGATGGGCTGCGGTGTAACATTTATTTTTGTTTTGCTTTGTGTTTTGTTAAGGTTTTGTTTTTCAGTGCCTATGAGGAAGTGTTCTAAACACAATTTTTTTTTTTTTTTCTGTAATGGCAATGTCTGAAACATCCCCTTCTGAGTTTCATTTTTGTAAGGCTATAGAGTATTTTTAATTTCCTCTATCTGGTAGCCTTTAGCAGGGTCTGATCTGCACTCAAGGACTAAGAGCCTTTTGAAAATGTTGTGTCACTCTACAAATAGTCCCTAATAGGTCTAGTACCTATTTAAAACAAAATGGTTTACAGTACATTTAATAACTTATGAAGAGTAACTGGTTCATTTTTAACTGATTGCCTACTGTTGTGCCCACAGACAGGATTTATAAGGACAGGTTAAATATATCTGTGTATACATATAAATAATAACTAGATACAAATACACATTTCTGTGTTAATTATAGAGCATTTAAAGCATTTGGAAAAAAAAACAACTCCAGGATTTTTGACACACAAAGCCCTCTTCAGACAAGCTGATATTGCTGAAATTACCTTTTCACTGCTCCTCAGGGGTCTTTAAGCCCTCTCGGAGCTCAGGGCATGGGGACAGTGGCCCACAGACAGTGGGCTATGAGCCAGGAAGTCTTGCATCTGCCATTGTTTCAACGAGTGCTTGCGTGTCACACCTCATGCCAAATCAGTTGGCAAAGGGACAGTTTTTGCTTGTAGCAGTTTGCTGTATGCAGTTCGAAACAGCACGGGGCTTCCACCGCTGTCCTGCGCAGGACGAGCTCAAACATACTCAGCGCCACACCTCACCTCTAACTCACAGACATGTTCTTCTCAGCTCTCCTCACCCGTGGCCTGGATTGAGCCACCTAAAGACAGGCGTGGACAGGCAGCGGTGTGGTGGCTGGCTGGGCTCCAGGGGCCGTTCCTCACAAGAACAGGCTTCCCTGTGCCTTTCGGGAACGCGCACGTTGTGCCGCATGTTGAGTCAACACGTGGCTCATGTTGCGTCTGGTCCTGTCTCCACTCCTGGACAGGACCTACCTTCCGCCTTACCTGCTGCCCTGCTGAGGTGCCAACCCAATGCCCAGAAAATGGGAGCAAATACTTCTATTAATGTCACTGTGGAATGTCACTGTCCCTCGGGCAGAACCGCCTCACTTACGGTTCAGGCTAGGGAAGCCTGGAGAGGTTCAAGGTTGCCTGGGAATACACAATTTCAGGGGAATCAGACTCAGTTAACTACATTGTCACTTTATGGTGGCCAAAAAGGGCATTCGGATCTGTCTGAACAGAATCTCCTTGTAAGCACATAACACTGGGTGAAGTAGCATTATTGCTCTTGTCCAGACCCTGTCAGCAGGGCTCAGAAAGGCTGGTGTGCTACTTTTCTCCATTACGTGCAGTAAGAAGAATCACTTTCTCTTTCAATAGTAATTTCCTATGAGGGCAGTCTGCACAGTGTTCCTTATTCATTCCTATGTGTTTAGCTAAAGAGGAGGAGCAGTCCGTCTCTGGATGGTCTTAATACACACGCACAGAACGCATAAACAAACCTAATGCTAACGACAGCGCGATGTTGAACGGCCATCACAGCTGCTGTAGGTCACTTGATCAAATGCAAGCTGAACTTAACGCGTTGAGCTGCGCCTCAAAAAGCTCTGCAGAGACCCTTCCAGAGTCTTTGCTTTAGTAAGTGGGGGAGAGATGGCTGAGATTACCAGTGCCACTTTTTTCTGGTCAGACGGCGCTGCAGAAACTGTTGTCCCACTTGTTGCTGCTCAAGTTACTAATTTGACATTCAGCAACTCTTTGAAAGGAGGCAAGCTTCAAAGTGTTCATTCCTGACGTCAGCTAAGTAGGATGATGAACAGCACTGCCAGATACGTGAAAATCACCAGGAGAATTGTTTTCATTAATATTTAGACCTCTGAAAAGGACTCTTCTAGACATGCTCTCTTCCATGCATTTACCTTGCGAGAAGCTATACTGGAGGCACACCAGGTTTCATGGGCTCCATGGCATGGGGCCAGCTGTGTTCTTCTGCGAGCAAGGACAGCTGCTTCTGCTATCAGCCACAACTGGTCGTTAGTGAGCTGTTTTGTAGCTCTAACTGTAAGGCATCCAAGTTTATTTAGTGACAGCAATGTTTAATTTTGTGTAGGATTGCTTCAGAGCTGGCAGTTCAGCGTCACTGGCTAGACTAGGGGTGATACGGGTATTCTCATGTTTCCAGAGTGAAGCACCTAGTGTGAGACCAGAGTGCTAAAGGCATAGAAGAAAGAGGAGTTAGGGGAGGAGAGAACCGGGAGGAAGAAAAGCACTTTGAGTTTATTCCCTGTGTTACAGGCACTGTTCATAGAATATCCAGGACTTGAACTCTGAGTATGTGGTCAGAATTTCCTCTCACTTCTGAATGACCTGCTGCGCAAACATTGACTTGTTGACATATAATCGCTGCCTTCAAACAGGATATTATTCAGCGCTCTAAAATAATCTAAAACTCATTTGAAATAGCCAGGTTAATCCCTATCACCTGTGAGTCGGGAATAAAAAATAAATTATTCACAACCCATTAATTCCCTAGTAAAGTTCCACAGATTTTTGCAACTGTTAATGTGGCTGGAATCAATTAGACTGCTGTGCCATTCTTTCAGGGTCTTAAAGTATTTAACATATAAGTTTGGGCTTAAATATAGACAGTGGCATACTTTTCCCAGCATGAATTCACAGCACTGCGAGGGCTGTGTTTTAAGGTGTTTTGGACCAATGAAGTCTTGTTTAGAAAATAAACCCATTAAAGGCAGGAAGGAGAAAATATTTCCATTTAAGGAAGAGGGCTGGGTTACCTGGGGTTGGATTTTGGCTTAAATCATACCAAGCGAGCTGGTATGAATGATGAGATGTGGGTATATAGACGAGGCTTACTGGAAAAACCCAACTGCATGTGGCTAGTTTACATGAGATAAAAGTAACACAGGTCATACTTGTACACCACCAAAATCCTGATGCAAAGCAGTATTAATTGAACCTATTTCAGATAAAATTGTAATTCTTTACATTGAAAGAATTGTCACACAGAAGTGTGTTGTTGAGCAAAACAGCCACTCCTGGTATTCCCCATGCACTGTCACCAGGGCTGGGTCGATCACTCACAGGCAGGTTTTCCACCTGCCAACAATTAAGTGCCTCTTCCTGTAAGTTGCATAAACCCTTTGGAAAGAGATGTCATCATAACCTGTTTTTTGGCTTTTCGGTGTGTGTCAGAGGTAGGCAGGAGTCTGCTAGGAAAACATCTTCCTGAACAGGGCGGGCTGAAGCATCAGTCATTTCCCCAAAAAAAGGTGGAGAGGCAAGGGGAAACAATTTGCTTTGCGGTTAGTTAGAGGCAATAGAAGTTCACACAGTTTTTCCTTTGAGATTTTGCCTCCTTTTTGAAGGTGACTGCATAAGCTAACTGACCTCTCTGGCACAGTGTGCCCTGGAGAACAGGCATACTTAGCCATTTCAAGCCTTCACTTGGGCACATTCACTAGTAAGGTGGACTTGATGGTTTCAGAGAGGGTCTCCACTAAACCACCCTTTTGTCATGAGGAAATTACTTCACAGGCTGCCCTCTGAGGCCTCTAGGTCTACTACTGGCTTTTCTCCACCATTCCCAACCTCCCTGCTTCCATCTGTTCTCCAAAATGTGTTTTTGTGAGGTGAAAGGGGATACTTTTGTCTGTGTATTTTGCATCAGTCATCAGAGTAACAGCTGATCCTGCAGCATTTAAAACATGATGATGCCAGTTGTACATTTAACAGCCTTCAGAGACACTATTAGGACATTTCTTTTGCCAACGAAAAGAACATAAATGCTTGTCAGACAGCTTTGGAGACAGGTGTGTAACACACTGGGTCTGAAAAGAAAGCGTTTCATTTTCAGCCTTGTCAGCCAACAAAGCTGTGCTGAGCTTTTCCAGTCCTTCATATCCCAGAAAGGTATTGCACTGAGCTAGCAACTAGCCTTGGAGAAAGAAGGAGTGAAACCCAGGAGCAGAGACTGACACTTTGCGTGACCCTGGCTCGATGGAGCAGCTAGCATGCATCAGCTCTGCCAATAGCTGCAAATGGGTTCCTCTGGAACCAGCTTCTTGCTTCATGCATCACATAAGATTATAACCATAACTAAACTAAACTTCAACAAGTTAGGATTTTTTGGAAACACTTTTGATTCGCTCTTTTACCCTATGAAACCCTATTGCTGTTACTGCTGGACAGAATCCAGCAGTGGTCCGAGCAAGAGTTCTGGCTTATTTTCTAATTTATTCCTAATCATCTTGGTTTCCTTTGGTTTGTTTGGAGAAGTGTGAGGAAAGTAATGCTCACAGGTGCCAAAGCACCTCAGTTTCTGGAGGGCCAAATAATTTCCATGGCTCCCGTTACCCCTCTTGGAGACGCATGAAAGAGTGGGGTTGCTGTGGGGAGAGAGGTTCTGGCCAGGTGGCCCATGTGCTACTAGAACAGACAGCAGACAGCAAGAAGGCAAGAGAGAGCCTTCTTGACAGGTAGCTGTCATGAACGTCAGCCTTTTATGAGGGAGATTAATGAGTGAACTGAAAAGGAAGGGAAGAACAGTGTGCTTTGAGCTGATGGGAGAGGAAGGACACAGACAAACGTAGATGTGGGGGGCAAGGTGGGAGCTTGGGGTAAGCACAGGAAAGGAATGGGAGGTGGGATTGGCTGGTCAAGAAAATATGACTTTCATTGGAGTTGTCTGTCTTCTAGTGCTACCAGAGCCAAGTCATCCTAGTAGGTTTTCTCAGAATTTTGAAGCTTCCCCATTAAAACTCACCAACAAATTTATCTCACAGAAATACCAAGGCTTCCTGAGTAGTGACGCTTACCTGCCAGAACTCCTACCTTTTCTTCTGCAGTCTTTCACTCCATGTGCTGGTCCACTTATCCTATGGTCCTTACTTGAGAAAGGCTTGACCCTTTTGAATGTGTCAAGTAAACACTTCCAGATTGGGTAGTCGGTTATTGATCCCCCCCAAATTCATCATGTCCAGATGCTTTTCTGTATGCATCGTGGTGTTGACCATAAGATAAAACTGAAAAAGTGGGTGTTGGTCTCTCAAGGTCTTGGCTTAGTCTCTTTGTCCCAAATACTCCCTCTTGCATTAGTCTGTGCTGATGGCTTCCATGCAGGGAAAGCCTCTTCATCAGGTGAAGCACATGCAGAAGCTGGGTGGTAGTTCCTGTCCCTCACTAACAGGCCATGGCTAGAAGGGCACAGGGTCAGGTGTGTGCACAGCCAGAGCGATAGGCAGCAAAAAAGTCATACAGGGAGAATAAAGTGATAATTGCCCTCATCTTATGGTGCAGCACTCAAACACTGCATAGCTAGGTCACGGGCTGCCTGCCTGGGTGCTCACAGCTTCTGCTTCAGGGTCTTCCGGCACCTCAGCACTGTTTGTAACACTTCTGCCTAGGCTTTATAAATAAAACTGTTCTGTGACTTCTCGAGTCTTGGCACATTTTTAAACTTTTTTCTTTTAAATTTATATTCCTAAAAGTTTAGCATTGCCATTGTTTTCAACCACACTTCCTGAAGGTAAAAATTCTGTTTTTATTAGGGCAAATGCCAGAATGGCATCTTGACAACTTCAGGTTTTTGTTCAGGTGTTTGTAATGGGTTCTTCCAGCACAAACTCATTCTGAAGAGCAGGGAGGCTGCTGAGAGTAGCTGTCTTTAATTTTCTGTCAGCTGCAGAATCTCATTGCAAAGACATGGCAACAGGTAAGGGCAACAAGAGAGGGAAGTCATCCCTTGGACAAACAGGGTGTTAAATTTATTTCCAGACACCTTATAACTGGCAATTCCAAAAACCATTTGCAATGACTACTTAGAGTGACAGCTATGATGCCACCATGGTGAATGAAAGCAGATGGATCTAATCATAAAGCTACTTTGTCTCCTCCAGGCAGGTGACCACAAACACTAGAACTTCTTACTAAGAATGGTCTACTAGTTACAGACAGTTCATGTTTCTTTTGCTCATATTGAAAAAGGCATTACCAGTTAACAGACATTTTATGAGACTTGTTTTAAGGGTTTTTCCTTTATTTCAACATGCTCCTTCTATGTAAGTGAAGGGGAGAATGTAATGTAATTGACTTTCTAGCACATTTTAGGCTGAGAAACACAGTGGATGGAAGAAGCATGTATGTGTACTTGTACTTGGAAACTAGGTAAGCCATTTCTCAGATGGTTCAGATTAACAGCTAAACCCAATGAAATTACGGGGGCAGGGGTATATTGTCAATAACCTCCTCCTGACTGGAGGTCACTTTTTCAGCTCTATATATGTTCATCAATAAACTCAGGTTGTGCATTAAAAGGCCTGTGTTTGTGTGAGTTTTGAGAGGACTACACTGGCATGGGCTACAAACACAGCCATCCCTGTAAATAAACAAACTGAAAAATTTATTTAGAGAAGACTCCAGTGATAGATATGGTACCAAGCCTCTACTGTAAGGACACTGGAATTCATTCAAATGATCAAACACTAATGAATCTTAAGTGAATAAAATAAGCATGCTTTTAATACTGCACACAAGGTGGTCCTGAATGTTGCTTCTAAGACTACAGACTGTGAGTCAGGGGACATCTGATTGTTCATTACAATGTCAAGAAAGGAAGAAGAGGGATGGCAAGACAAGAAAAAGCACATCAGCCTTTGCTTTCCTTAGCCCTTGGGATGTAAACCCTTTAGCGTATTGTTCTGAAAAAGCTTTCAAGGGAAGAATTGACCTCATTTGTGACCTCTGTGACCCTCGGTGAGAATCACAGGGCTCTGCTCCTTCAATCCGCTTAAAAGGTAGTAAAGGCTTGTTGTTGTAAGACCTCAGGCGAAAAACTTTTTTCTTTTTTCTTTTTTTTTTTTTTTTTTTTTAGTGCAAAACAACACAAATTGTAATGTGTCATTCCCCGAAAGATGAGGTGTTGATACAAGCATCTATCTGCATCATGGGGTGGTAGAGTGGTGAGGGAGTTGAGGTCATATTCTCATGTTTAAAATGGGAACTCAGCCTTATGTGGAGCTAAAAAACCACATTTTGCCTAACATAGTTTTCTGGGCTTAAAATTAAGCATGACCTGCAATTTCTCATTTATGGCCATGTTCCTGTCAACAGTTTGCATTATTGAACCTAAAAAAAAAAACATTAAAAGGCAGGAGAGAGGCTTGTAATTATTATTGCATTGTTAGGTTTCATTAAAGTATCCCTGTCAGAGCTAGAGCTAACAATAAAATACACAAGCACATAGAAAAAAATCACGCCACCATTGCCTGTTCTGGGGTTATATGTATGTATGTTCGTGGTGGGTTGACTTTAATTCCATTTTCAACCTTGTACAAATTTAAAAATTTGCTTATCCAGATATCCCCTGCAGCTGACCCTGAAGAAAGTAATCAATAGCCAAACACCTACAGAGCAAGCTCCATGAGCTGGGAGGAGGCTTTATGGACTCAAGTCATCTTTCATGAGCTTGCATTCTGGAGGACAATCTCAGCTTCATGTTCAGAATGAGAGTCATAACCAACACATCTGCTCTCTAGGCTCACCTTTGTAGAGCTAAGCTTTTATAAACTGAAATTAAGGCGAGCACATTGCTCTGAACATGATGTGCCCCTCTTTTGCTTCTAGACCATTGCAGTTATGTTGGTGAGATGTAGCTACTGTAAGCTGCAGGTTGCCTCCCATAGTCTGAGGACAATTTAGCCATTTACTGGTGTAATGGAGCTTAAACAGAGGATTCAGTCTTTTAGAGTTAAAGCTTGGTAGCACTGAGCACTTTAATTTCCTCTTTTCAAGTGTACAATCACTGCTCAAAGGCCTTTGTGGGAAATTCTTCATCCTTTTTTATGTGATCCTACTAAGAAGATCCTGGCCTGAGTCTATCATCAAGTTAATATATGAGATGTGATTTCATCTATCTAATTTGTGTGCCTGCAAGAAGTCATTTTCCTAGGACTACCGGAGGCAGTTCTAGGCAGCCATACCTTTAAGGCTCGTGCTTTCTAATTTAAAGATAAAGAAAAAAGGCAGTTGGTGGCAATTTGTGTCTTAAAGCTAGTACTTCAGAGGACAGAGAGAAACCTTTAGTGTCATGTCTCTCCATATATTAATACCATGTGTTTGTTCTTGAAATATGTTTTACTTTATATGTGTAAATATATGTAAGTTTGTACACATAGATTTGCACCAAAGGATGCTGACAGGGTGAAGTTCTGTGGACTTCAGATAACCATAGAATCACAGAGTCATAGAATCACAGAATGGTTTAGGTTGGAAGGGACCTTAAAGATGAAGCTTTATAGCTTCCATCATACCCAGCATTCACATTATCACTACCTCGGAGTCAAAAACACATAAAAGAAAGCAAACTAAAAATGCTGCAAATTTCTCATAGTCTTGGCTCAAAAACTAGCTCTGGAGTTTTTCAAAGGCTTCTATTAATAAAAAGTTTATGTAGCTTTTTCTTCTTCTAATAAGTTCTCATTTCTTAATGGTTTTATCTCAAGAGGTAACTGTTAGAGAGCGTCCACCACTCTCATCCTCTGGGAAAAGAGATCACTGCAACCTGAAATTTCAGCCTCATATTGTTACCAAATGCTGAGGGTTGTGAAATGAGCTGAGTACATGTAGGGAGCTTTTGAAAAGTGGGCAAATAGAAATGAAGTAGCTGAGCGAATTCAGAGAAACAGCCTTGCTGAAGTGAACCCCTGCCCCGGTCTTGATTCAGTCCTGCGGATACGTGGGGCGGGAGCAGGGGGGGTCTGGGCCAGGCAGGACCCCTGCCTGCATCCCCAGCATCACCGGGCTGCAGCTCCAGTGGGTTGCTGGGTAGGACCCCATCGCCACGTGAGGCTGTCGTTGCCGTTCCGTGGTGAAAGCACTCCGTTCTGCATTCAGGGAAGGCAGAGCACACAGGTTAGCCTTAACCTACCCCCAGCTTCCTATTTGCAGCATTCTACCAAATCTCCCCAAGGAGCTGGCTGGGTTGGGTGTGATGCTTGAGCTGGCTTGCTTGCCTCTGACCCGTACAAACTGCCATCTCAGCATTCCCGCAGCACACAAAGCTAGAAATCACTGTATTGGCTTCTAATGAATGTCAGCTCTGTCCACGCTTGGCAGGTTTCTTCAGCTCTGTCGGTTAGACTAATAAAAGATATTATCTCCCTCTGTGAGCTTTACCTTGCTTATATCCTGAGATTATCACGGCTCTGCCACTTTGAGGTCAGACGGAGTAACTCCTTTGAGATTAGGCAAAGCTACGGTGATGTCAGAAGAAATACCTTGAGAATTATGCTCTTAAACCAACGCGAAGGTAGTTTTAAGGCCAGGGAGTGGGCAGCTGACATGGCTCTGCAATCCCTAAGCGCGCTCTGTTTTCATTTAGTGACACGATGCGCTGCCAGAGGTTTCCTACCAGTGAATTCCTTTGGCATCACGCTACACAGTGTTTGTTCCTGCAATGTGCACTGTGTCTGGTCTTGGGCAGGGACAGTTGTTTCTTTTATAAAAACCTGCCTATTTTTGCTAGACTTTGAAGCAAGCCAGTCTTCTTAGAGCAATACTAGCGTAAGCTCTTGAAAGCACTTCTGTGGACTGCATGGGGCTTTGAAAGCTATTGTGTGCGTTTCTTGCACGGATTTTACCTCTCTCCACTTCTTACTTGCTAAATCATAACAAATTGAGGATTGTGTTTCATAGTCTTTACTGACTCGGTCATATTTTCAAAAGCTATTTATTTTTAATATAAACAAATGAAACAACGTGCCTTGCCTTTTCATATCTACCACCCCCCTCTCCCACATGTTTGCAAAACACTGCAGCAGCCTAACAAAATAGAGTGTGTGGCGTTTCCTTCTGTGACCCAAAATACTCACTTGTGTGCACTAGTCCAGCCATGACAGTTTGCTGCTTTTGGCTATGAGCGCTAGGTGCTTTATGGTAGTTAACTATTGTGTTCTGTATATGCACATTATCCTATCCATATTCCCTGCCAAGGCAGTTTCCTCTTGCAAAACTTCGTTCATCATTTTCTTACATCTTTTCCATATTTTTTTGTTTGTTTCCTCTTACCCAGCACCATTTTCCATTGTTTTAAAAAGCAAAAACAGCCCCTTGTTTGTAAACTTTTCTTTCTTTTTCTCTTCTGGTGTGCCTCTGTTGGATTTAATATTTTTAAGTCCTCATTTTCTATGTTTTGTCTTATTTCATTTCTGAAATACCCATGGATCATGTCTCTTCCAGATGACGTGCTATTTGTGTTATTTTTACATTGCAGTCTTGTTCAATACGTTTCCCATTTCTGACTTTCTCTGTTTGATCTTTAGCAAGAAACAGTGGTTTGCAAGAGTCACAGTAAAGGCTCAGGTAAATGCCCAGTATTGGCTGACTAAAAAAAGGTTGGATTTCCAGGAATCTTCTTTCATTAGGCAATATGTCCCAATATTCTGGTAAAAATCCTCATGGTACAGTGTGTCATATAAATGGCATCCTACTTTTCCACTCCATGCCAATATTTGTTGTCCATTAAAAACCACGAAAAGCCAACAGCACAAAAAAAACCAAAAGGAAATCAAAACCAGCCCTGTTACGGTGAGTTGCAGAGGTCTAAGCCGTGTTGAGTGTTCAGAGCCCTCTGCACAGGGAAGGGTGCGGGAGGACTAGGTTGGGAGTTGCCTAGATTGGAGTGGCACACTTCCTTGGGGTAGTTAGACATCAGATTTTGCTGGTGTCTCTCCAGTCCTCTCCATTTCTTTAAACTTATTGATGTAGTTCTCTCAGTTACCAAAACCAAACCCCATCTGCTGGAGTACATAAAACCTACCAAGCATGCGTAGTAAGTAAGGGTACAGGTGAGAAGAAGAGGGAGATGTCATCACCAATACATTTCAAATTTTTCCATTAATACATAAAATATTTTGAGATGTCTGTAATAAATGTGCAGACTGAAAAGCCACACCAACTCGTTAGAAAAAAACTTTGAAATATTTTGTGAAAGAGTTGTGAGCTTGAGTTTGTAAGTGGTGGGAAAGTTAATCCTGTACCAGTTTGCAATTGATTGCAGAGCAATGGTTTTACGAAGTCTGTAGATATAAGTCAACAGGAACGATATGGACATTGCACTTGCCAGAACCATTTTACTAATGAATTCTGAGCAGAAAACAGATTGCTTTGTAACACACAAGCCCCCTGCAACTTTAGTTAAGGTGTAAAACCAGAGATCAATGAAAGGAATGACTGAGTCCTAGCTACCTTGGCATCCTGTGTCATTTGCAGGGGTGCAAAATCCGAATGAAAATGTCACAGTTTGGATCATTCTGCCCACTTCTCAGAGCTGCAGCAGATAGCGCAGGGTGTGATACACCAGCAGTTTCTGCACCAGACATTTACATACATTACACCTTGCCTTGTGAACTGTGCTTAATCTTGCAAATGGGATCCCTGGTTCTGGATCCCTGTTTCCAGAGAGATGAGGGGCCCTAGGAAATAAAACTAGAGTTCCCTGTTCATCAGATTTGTCCCATTCAGTTACAGGGACTGAGAGAAGGCAAAGCGAAGAGGCTTTCCTTCGGTTTGTGCTGCGTAGCCCAACCAGACATGCCAGGAGATCAAAGCCACCCACTATCCAAACCCTTGCTGGCCTTATGGGCAGAAGGGGCAGAAGGGAGGCATGCCACGCAAGTGGCATCACACTGACCTCGGCAAGACCTGGAGTCACTGGGGGAATTTGCAGAACAAGGCGGGAAGTCAGCATGCTCTGCCCACCCTGTACTGTGGGGCTTCTGTGTGGCGTGGGTGACAGTGGCTCTACGTGCAGGCTGACACACTAAGTTTGCTTGCCAGGTATGTAAAGATTTTGTCAGACCTGAAGGCTTCATGGTTTCATTCCAAAGTACCTTTCCCATATCTGAGGGCACAATTTACATTTCTTGACAGGTCTTCTTGGGAGAGCTGAGTAGCAACTGGAAGTGCCTTGCGAGGACAAGAGCAGTGTCTCCTCGCCAGAGCCCAGGTCGGGGGCAAGGCAGCAGGAGGAGATGCAAGTGGCCGCAGCCCAAGTGTCCCTGCCCGCTCCTGAGTGACCAGGGAGCCAGCCACCGCTCTCTCTCGGCCGCTCCTTCCTCCTTCATCACCCTACGCTTCCAGGGAAAAATAATTTCATACAAATTTTAGAGGAGCATCCAGTTAATCAAAACACAGCGGGCTGCCAACGCAGCCTCAGCAGAGCGGTGCTATCACACACCATGGCACTCTCAATTCTGCTGCTTCGTTCTCTTGACAGAGATATTAACAAAAAGAGGAAACGGGCTATTACCGTGACAAAGCCTTTGACAGCACAGGGAAAATGGCATGTTAACTTGTCATCAGGCAGGCTGGAGCTGCCTGGTAATAACTATGCTCCCTGCTCTCTGCGGCTCACGGTGCTCGAAACCTTCCTCGCCACTGGATGGGTTTGTCTTGCTGTGGAGCAGGGCACGTTCTTCCGTGCAGCGATACCCACCTGAGAGCCCCACAGGCTGTCAAAAAATCATCTTCTGTCTGTTTTGTTTCAGATCTCAGACCCTCCACGTTCTAGCCACTGATGTATGCATCGAGCAAGTGAAAAGTTACACTCAGTTTAATGGAGAGAGGGGTGCTTTTATTTTAGGGGGGAATCAACTTGCGCTGTCATCTGCTTTTATTGCGAGCAGATGTCGGAGTGGGTTTGACTTGGAAAAACTCACGAGGCTCAGAATTAGCTGCATTAATAGAGATCATTTGGTAAACTGGATCTATTTTAGTTATTTCAAGATCGAATTCAGGTTGCTACAAGTAAAGGTCAGTTTTCTCTGGGGCTCTAAGAAAGCTCTGGAAGCTTTCCTCTGTTTCTCCCCAAGTCCCGCTAATGACCAGCGATTGAGAGGCCACTGCGTGTTTGCTCCCTGCCATTCCCATGCCGTGGGTCGTGTGCTGCAGGAGCAGCACGCCGGAGTCAGCTCTGATGTCCTGCGTTTGGCTAAAGGTGCACTGGGCAGCACCTCTGCCCCCATGATCCGTCTGACAAACCACTATGGTTCAACTAGCCAAAAGATGAGAAACTGCAGGTTTGGACAATATCCTGGCCAGCTTTCAGTTACGGCTTTAATTGGTTTTGCTCTTCTCTGGAGTCTGATGTCCAAAATAATTTTCCGGATCTCTTCTCTTCCAGTCCATTTAGGTCCTGAACCCCTTAAGCCAGGAACTGCCTTTCAGCCCGTGGGCATAACTAAGCTCACTGTCGTCTTCATCAGTGTGAAATGTAGCACAGAGACCATTTTTGTATTAAGGTGTAGCATTTTCTGTTACATCAGGTGATATAAATGGAAAAGGTAGACAGCCTTGGGATGTTTATCAGGTCTGACAAAGCAACAGGGAAAAAAACCCCACGTTTATAAGCTCATGTTCATTGGAGAGTGTCCAGCTACCCAATCTTTTTAAGTGATTTTTCTGAAAGGCAGAGTAAATGTAAGCAACAGTTAAGTTCCATTTTTGTTCTTTTCCCTTAGTAATGGAAGTGGGTTTGATTAAGCTGATCCAAGCCCAGGCTCTCTTCCCCCTCCTTGTATTCCTGCTACCTCCACTGTGCAGGCACTGATGCACAGATGGCTGTCTTGAGACATGGTTCAAGCAGCTGATCTGTCTTGAAAGAAATCACTGGTTCCCAGACGCTTGTTCCTGACCCCAGAGTAGCCCCATGCTAATGCTAGAAGAAGTAGTTCTGTGGCCATCCAGCAGACCAAGTTGGAAAGCTGATCCAGCTGAAAAATAACCAGGAAAACATAATGCATTTTTCTCCCAGATGACCCAGTTTCCTAATCTGAGGTGCCAAGCTGCTGCGAAAATATATTTACTGGCAGAACACAGTGCAGGGGGAAGAACAACATCATTAAGAGAAAAGGACAAAGTGAACCTGAAGACATTTGGGTTGAGCTGTGTCCTTGGAGCCAGAAGCAGATCTAGGCTAGGGGAGAAAGCAGGGCATTGCGACAGCTCTGGCTCATCCCGGGATGAGAGGGGACTCTCCCACAGCAGCTCTGTGAGCAGGCGCAGACCTCGCTGGGAGACCCGACAATAGTTACGTGCTCAGACGTGAGGTCTTCAGAGCAGCTATGGATGTGAACAGAGAGTCGACGATCTCAATTAAGATCTCTAAATAGCACTGCCTTGTCTCCATGTCACCACCTGGGACTGCCAGCTGTGGGCTTGGGGAATTGGACGTATTGGGACTTCTGCGAGGAAGGAGACTGTGCCATGGCTCCCGGCTGTGGCCGGCCAGTGGCTTTTCTGCTGTCCTCAGGGTGTGAGGGGGAGCTGCTCTTTCTTGCCAGGGCACACAGCTGTTGGTTTCAGTGTTTTCTTAGGCTGTGAAACAGATAGGAGAGAGAGAGAGGGAACACGATCAGAGACAAGTTCTGAAAACATAAGGAAGGAATAGGAGCAGCCTTTGCTACATACGGGAGCAAACGCTTCCATCTAGAGAGGAGTTTGTCATTTCGCCTTCTTTTGACAGCTGTGTTGGCTGCTGGTGTTGTCCTCTTAATATCACCCTACTCCACCCTGGCACAACTGTGGTTGAGGTAACAATGTCTGACCTAACAATCAGAAAGCTCCAGCCCCGTGTTTTGTAAAAAAACAAACAGAAAGGATGGAGCTAAGGCTTGGCTTTTTAAGCTTTTTATGAATGTCATTCCCAAGAAGAAAAGAAAGGTTAACTCAGGGGTAGATAATGTTAATGATTGCACAATGACAGGAATAACAAAGTAGGAGCCTGTAAGATGTTTTATAACGTGAATGTATATCTAGAAAGTATCTCAAGATCTTCCAGGAAACCTGTCTATGGCAGAGTATTTTCCCAGACTGGTAAAATTCAAGAGATAACTAATAGCATTTTCTTTTTATCTAGTGTTTGCTTGCACCACAAAAATAAAATATGGTACAGACAATATTGACTGTTCAGAAATATACCTACAGCCACCAATATAGGAAGAAAGACTGATAGGAAACTTCTGCTTTCTTGAATGTGAGCTTTGAGTGGCTGCAAAATATTTAACGGTGTTGACACCCATGGTCACAGTGAAGCTTCAGCGTGAATGTCTTCTGGAGATGAATGAACCTGCTTATGATTCAGAAATACTATTTCAGCTTGTGATAGGTGCTGTTTTCAGACACCACATCAATTTTACCTTTTCTCATGATAAACATTTTCCTCACAAGCAAAAGCATAAAGACTACACAAAACATCAACCAAAACAACTCCTTATACTCTGAAAAAGAAATGGCAGTGTCAAATGAAGAAAACAAAAGTTTGCTGAGGAGTTTTATTTTACTCTGGATGAAAGTTCTGGTTAGCTATAATAAATGGTCTGCTGGCAAGTATATTCTCTCTGCTTTCCTGCTGACACTGTATCCCGTATTTTACTTCTCTGACGTCCAACCTAAAAGTTTGTCTTTATGATTTTTGCCTTGCTCTGTAGCTGCTTCAGGTTGTTGCAGAAACTTTGTGTCTGCCTATTTCTGGTTAGTGATCCTGTGCCGTCTGGAGCAGGGAACATAATCAAGGGAATACAATTGCCTGGGAACGCAATCAAGCTTTCACCATTTATTTTTTGCATTTCCAATTGTCTGTTTCTGTATAAAACCCAACTTAAAAGTTAGTCTTACAAAACCTAAACTTACCTAAAGTTGTTGAAAGAAGTTGCCCCGACAGCAGCAAGTATGCATTGTCCTGCCCTGCTGACTCAGGGCTACTCACCGGTGCAGGAGGGTGTGAGGTTCTCAGAAGAAAAGGAGACGCGCTGCCCGCGACCTCCGCCCCAGCAGCCACTGCCAGAGGGCTTCGAGAGGCTCATTCCAGGTGTGTGGAGGAAAGTTTGGCTCACAACAGCTATGAATTGCTGTAAATGTGGTGTGAATATGGCCATGTCGCAATGGGAAAGTATCTCTCCTTAGGGTAATTTGCCAAGGAGGAAAGCAGAGCTGCCGTCCACAAGGAATGTCACTTTGAGGTATGCCATGAAAACTTGCACTGAGCAGCTAGCCTGTCTGCACATGAGACAACAAGCAATTAAGGTGCATTTTGGTTTGATTTGTCTTTTTCTGGGTATGGTATTCGGGGTTTTTTACAGATCTACAAGGGCTTGTATGCTGATGGTGGATGAACCTATATTTACATCATTACTGAAATTACTTATTCAACAGGAAAGCAACCTAACCAGTTCATCATTGTTTAAATTTTAATTCAGTGAAAATGTAACCTCTGGAAAACACTGTTTGCATCTATAATTAATAGATTGTTATGCACTGTAGTTTACAATTTGATATACTTTCCTCAAATTCTGCGAAGGAGTGTTTCATGTTACCTCTTTCTGCATTCACAACAGAAGAAAATGGCCTGGCTGGTTTTGTACAAGGAGGTTCATTTGCAGGGAGATGCAGATCCAGTTTGCTGTTTGCTGTCTAATACAATTTAGGCAGAGCAGCACAGCATTCCCTTTTTCTCCTGACAGTGATTCTCCCTCCAAAATGAGGTTCTGGCAATCTGCTTTCGTACAAAGTAGACTCAAATGTAATTATGCTGCTATGACAACTTAGTCTTACAGCACTCACAGTCCTTTTTCTTCTCATCTTTGTAGTGCTGCTACGGGTAGAAACTGAGTGTGTTTTTTCTCCTTCCAGTATAAATAGAAATGCACACCAATGAAGTCTAAGTTAGTGTAATATACAGCCCGTGTATATTACCCACTTCTCTCTTAAAAATGGGGGAGTGAAAAGAAGGAAAAAAGTGTAAGGTTCTCAGTCCACCAGCCCCCACAATGTGTGTTTAACCACCCCTACCCACACATCTGCCTGGGGAAGGAAACCACCTCAGAATGTCCATGTTCATGTGGAAAGAGAGCTGCCACAGCCACATCTGTCCCCCTCCCCGCCTTCCCTCAGGAATAAGCCACATCGTTTCTCCAGGGCCCCTCCATGCTTTGGTTCGGCATTGCACACTCTCACCCAGGCTGCTCCTGGGGCTGGGGTGGCTTAGGGCGCTAGAGCCAGCTGCTGCCCCACGGGGACACCTGCACTTAAGGACAACAAAACCCATGCAAATTTTTCTGGCCACCGCACAGTGCCTCTGAAGGAAGGCAGGCGGAGGGGCTGGGCTCCGTATGGGGAGAGCCGGTGAGGGGAAGCCGGCTCGAAGGGTTGCGCTGGTCACCCAGGTTGCTGGAGGGATGAGCTGATCCCGTGGGAGAACATCATGGGAAATGTCCGATAGCTGAGGGGTGTTTTACAGAGAACGGGCACCTGCTTTCTGTTCCCTACCGCCTGTGTCTGGTCCTTGCATGGGGTCTGAGCCTGCTACCTCCTGCTATGAAAGCAGAACCTCTGTTCCACAGGTTTTAGCTTCCCCTTAGATCTTCCCATCCAGCCTTTAAGGCAGGCACTGGAAAGTGTCTTTCCAGGGTCACTTCAAAATGCGGAGCCTGGTGCAGACACACTGATGCAGAACGCCTAGGGCCAGCCCAGAGGGAACATGTGGTTTTGTCATCAAGACATCTCCGTTAATTGCTACCAAAGCCAGAGGTTTTCCATGGGTTTACCTTTGATGAGTTATGTTCAGCAAAATATTGTAAGTGTAGCCAACATAACTTAATTTGCAGTGACACCCAGGGAGCTGCGGAGAGGTGCCAGAGGGGTGATAGAGAGCATTTTAGTTTCATGTGGCTTCCTGAAGCTCCCCAGAGCACACTGAAAAGAGTCCAGTCATTTTTTTTCCTTTTATTTAAGGCAAAAAATATTCCCTTTCCAGCTGTGAAAGCAACTGCATAGGCCAGAACAGAAGGTGTTTGCGGTAAAAAGACACAGAGGCTTAGCCAGACTATTTTGATCTTTTTTTTCCTCCCCAAATCCTCTAGGGAGGAGGGGGGCCAGCATCAGATGGCAGGTGGGAGACCCAGGGCTTCTACTTAATTTCTTCCTTCTGCCTTGGAAGAAGTAGGCACTTCTGTCCGCCTGATGTCCCCTCTGTCACATAGGCTGAGACCTGAGGTCACAAAACGACCGTTCCTAGCAGCCATGGCTGAGACAGCCACCAGACCCAGCGAGGGGCAGGAGGGAGTCTGTGGGTCACCGCCTCTGAAACAGGCTCTTGTCTGGAAGTGATGACCACCTCCTTACCTACTCCAGAGCCTCCAGTGCCGCACAGCCCTCACCACCACCCCCCCGATGCTATGCTTCCTCTGCCTCCTTGATGCCCAGTGGTCACCTCGCAACGGAAATGTACTGCTCCAGCTCCTTCTTCCCCACCCAACAGCTGCCATTTTCAGAGCTGGGGGTAATTGGGGTGAGCACACCGGGTCTTGCAGAGTCAGAGAAAGCCACCTCTACAGCCACCCAGGACGCTGCCATACAGCCTCAAAAGCCAGCTAAGGAACAGCAAGCGTTAATGGTGAAGAGGCCGTGGACCTGTGTGAACTGTGTGGATTCCCACCTTGCCTGTGCAGGGCTGTCTCTAGGTTTAACCCACCGAAACCTGGGAGCAGTGGTGGGACCTAGTTCCCCAGAACCACGAGAGCCGCAGTGGGTCCGGACCTCTTCTGACTTGCTCCCCAATCTCGAGTGCTTGAACCAGGGCGGTCCTGGGTGCTGCAGCACCTGTGCTGGCAGTGGGGTCTGTCAGCATGGGTGTCACCTACATCCAAGGATGGCCTGGAGCCCTGTATGTCTGGTAACACCAGACACAGAAAGGCTGCTTTCAAAATGGCATCTGGCAGCCCTTTCTCTTCCCCTCTGCCCCTGCCTGAGGAACAGAGAACAGACACCACTGCAGGTGTTTTTCCTGTGTCTCTTCGATGGCTTTGAAGCAGCAGCCTCAGAGAGATGTCTTTTCTGTGAGGAAACATCTCCTTTTCCGCTTGCTCCCTGACATTTCCATGGGTGAACTGAGAAAAGTTCTGGCCTCTATTTTAACCAAGTAATGCAGATTTCATGTGCAGGCTGGTCACTCTGGAGCTCACAAGAGCATATGAGAGATTTCTTGTCTGAAACAGAGACCCAAACCCAGCACTGACTTCACAAACACTTATTCTGTCTCAAGTCCCACTTTTGCTTGTGCACATGTTTCTAGCCAGCCATGACGCTGTCTGCCAAGCACCTCCTGGCCAAGACCTCATGTTTTCCCTCATGGGTGGCTCTTCCACTGTCTTGCTGTCTAGACTTCTCATGTCTCGCAGACCAGAGTTTGTCTGAGACTCTCAGAAAAGCTGAGGCAGATCCCTGACAAAGTAATGTTGGTTATGGGACTTGTCTGTAGCTGAGTGAGTAAAAACTGGAAGAGGAACTTTCTGTGTTTCCATTGACTTACTGGTAAGATGATTGCCAGCTTACAGCCTTCCTACTGTAGAGGTTCCTGGGGGAAAGTCTTAATGCATCTCGATGTGCATGGCTGCTGTTCTCCTCTAGGCAATCAAAATGTTCCTGAGCCAATTTTGTATCATGTTCGTATTCTGCCCAACCTATCTTCCCCCTCTTGCACATACTGCTCCCCACACCCCCCTGTCCCCAAAGCTGTCCTGCTGGGCACCAGTCTGCTTTACCTCTCCTACATTTTGTCCTCAGCTCTGAGGGCTCTTGTCCTGGTACATGCTAGATCTCCCAGCTCACGATCCATGTGCACCTCCGCTCCCATTAGCAGGTCACTGACTGCCATGCTGCACATCAGCCCCGGGCACCGGCTGCTCGAGCCTGTTCACTTGTCTGTTTTTGTCCTCAGCAGTAAAAGCCCTGCTCCTGCTTCTGTCTGAGATGAAAACACCTGAGCATGGTCATTACTAAAAGTAAGCCATGTTCCCGAGGAAAAAAAGAGTATATGAAAGCTTTATGTTCTCACATTCTCAATACTTCCTCAGCAAGCTGTCTTGTGCCATCAGTCATACCGCCACCGAGAGTGCAAAACAACGCCCAATGCTACCTCTTATATTTACTCTGTGAAGATGCTAATGACTGTGGGGCCAAAATGAACTGGGTCTTCCCTGAGGAGATAATACCATTTTGTTCTGAGAGGCAGGTCAGAACAGATGGGATCTATGTGCACTTACTCTTTTGTGTGCACTTCTCATTTCTTTTTTGCTGTTTTCTTACAGAAGCAAAGTTAGGAGTTGCTCATACCAATTGATTGTTGTCGGCAAGACAAATATTCTCTGTTTTGATGGTTTTGTAAGAGAAGAAAGGGGAATCACACTCTTCCCTCCTTCTTTGTAGCTCACATCACAGTCTCTCAAGAAGTGGTGGCTTTATTCTAGGTGATGCTTGTACTTAATCTTAACAATAGCAATTTGTGATCAATAAATTAGAAGTCCAGTGATTCAGCATCATAAAAAGAGCTTGGCGCTCATTGAGATTCTTGTTTCGTTTCCTTTTTTGGCTTATATAGTATTTGGACAAACGATGTTTCCTGGTTCTGATTCCGTATTGGATTCTATGGCTCTGTATTTCACAGCTACCATAAAAGCAGGTGCAGCAGTGATGGGAGCCATATAAGCACCTAGATAGATGATAAAAATATTGTTGCTAAGTCCTTCAGGGTGTGCTTTGTGAGAGAAGACACTTAATCTAAAGAAAAAGGGATTGTTAACTTTTACTATATAGCATATGCAATACTAGAATTTATTAGTCTAGTGTTCAATACAGTAACTGATGTGCTGTTTAAGTATTTTTTTAAAATCTCTGAGATAAAACAAGTTTCCAAACTTCCTGCCTCAGTTTTCCTGTTTGCAGTATGTGAACGCTGGTGATACGATGTGAAAGTGCTTATATAGCACATACCCAGCACACAGGTGGAACATGATTCACGTGTCTCCTTGAAAAGGTTTGGGTTTTCCCTGGATCAGTAGGGAATTGACTTCTACTTTAGCTACCATAAGGTAACTGCAGACAGTGGACTCCACAGTTGCTGCATCTGGGAGCGTGCGGGAGAGCCGGTCAAGCTTATGTGCACCGTGGCGCTCTTCACGCTGTCTGCAACAAATAGTTAATAAAACACTCTTGGGTTGATGTCCAAAGCTGCCCCCGACAAAATAACCTGCATGAAGGGTTCACACAATCCCTTTTTTGTGTTTACACAGACCTGGCACGGGCTGGACCTCCTGCGTTGCCACGCGTGGTTGCTGCTGCTTGTGCAGTGCAGTGACAAGGGGCAGCAAAACCGAAAGAAAACATAGAGGAAAGAAGGTGGTGTTACCACTGAGGCGATTCAGCAACACAGTCTCAGAGAGCTGTGCATTCATTACTAGTAGTAATTAGTAGAAAGTGTGGCCAACCTGTTGTTTGCGTTTTTTTTAACGTACGTCATCTGCCACTGTCATGGTTTGGGCTGGACTGGCCACTGAGGCCAACAACAGATGGTTTCCCCCACCTCTCTCTTCAATGAAGAGAGGGGGAGAGAGAGAAAGAGACGAGTTTAGAAGCAACTAAACTTTTTTTATTTTAGTTTGGCATTTACAGTTTCTTTTTTAAACTGAATATGAAATGACAGGTTTAGCCCGTAGCTGCTTTCAGTGCACTGGGAAGGGAGAGTGCCATTCCTTTACCTTTCCATGGTTTGAGGGAAAAGCAGTCATTCCTTACATGAAATCTGCATCAGTAGCAGCATTTAAAGACTTCCTTGCTTGATGTCTGAATTCAGTTTTTAAAAATTTTGAAGTGCCAGCTTTTTCTGCATAAAAGCTGCTTATCCCTCAACTGTAAGAACTTCAAACAGTTTGCTGACAGCATCTAGACAGCCCCAACTGAAATAGCTTGCGATGGTTATAGCTTCTCTTGGCAAGTGGGGGGGATTAAGAGCAAAATCCTACGGTGATGAAGATCGTTACACTGAATTCTCTCTCTGCTGTTATCTTTACACATCTTCAGGCATGATGGCCACTTGCCACATTTCCCTGCCTTGCAGTGAGCGTACATCACCGCTGTGCAGATCCATCTGCAGGAGCAGCCTGTCCCTCTGTGCTCTCTTGGTGTTCGATCTTGGCTCAGCCAAGAGGCAGCCTGCGCTCCACAGCGGTGCTTACACATGCCTGGTGGTTGTCTCACACTGCTCCATGCTAGTTTGCAAAGCCAAAGTGGCTACTTCACACATTTCAGTGTCTGGCGTTAATTCACCCCTCCTCCATGCCTCCAGAGTAGGAGAGGAGCACAGTGCATTTACGCTTTGTTAAATCGGCACGACAGGCAATGAGATGCATTTTAATTATTTTTATCTGGGTATGCGCCGCATAGAGGGATGGTGTATTGATTTTTCTGTTTATTTTCCCACCTCTGAATGAATGAATGTTTTTTGCCAAGCAGCTGTAGACTCATAACCTCAAACTCACCCATGTTTGTCTTTTCAGTTGACTCTTTCTTCCAGGTTTCACATACCTATTGTGTACCTTGGGGATCTGCCTTTACTCTGTATGGTACTTGGAGGGGTAAAATTAATATACACGTTGACATCACCCTGCTGTTTGCTGGGGTCTGAAAAGGGAAAGCCACTAGAGAAACAGGGGTCCAGAGCAGTTAGGAAGCCGACCCCTGTGATTACAGCATCTACAGAAGGTCTGAGCACCTTTGGCAATACGAACCCTTGTGTCTGTGTAAATGGTCTGCTTCTATATCAGTACCAGGGTCTACAGCCTCTCTGTCTCTGTCCATCCATGCCCAATTTCTACCAGAATAAGCAGAAACTACATAGGTCAGTGGATCTGGGCAAAGAATTTACTGCTGAGGGGTTTTGGAGCCAGCTTTTGGATGCAGAGCTCCACGTATTAGAAGAGAACAGGGCCTGAACTGACATAACCTGATTTCAAGCGGTAAGTGCTGTGATCCTGCTGTGTCTTACCATCCTTTCAGCGGCTCAACTCTGCATGCGTGCACAGGCAGTGGGTATCAAACAAGCATTGCAGGCTCATGGCAAGCTGTTTCCCTCCTCTCTAACACAGTGCGAGCCATGTATGTCTCAGGAAATGGAAACTCCTTTCTAAGAACTGGCTCAGTCTCAAAATACTGTTTGTGTGGATCCCCATTTCAGGAACCATATTTTCACCTGGATCATGGGGAAGACTGCTTTACCTCCACAGGTGGAATCAAGATCGGAAACTTCACAAACCTCATGAAAATTTTACTTAGCGGGCAGACCAAGGCTATAACTGAGCACAGAAATTCTTTTTTGAAAGGAGTGAAAACATATCTTCTGGTTTTTGTGCTTGAGCTGATAAGCTAGGCTGAGAATAGCTGATGGCCCCCACCTGATGCCAAGGCCCCCTGCAAGCTCCAGCAGCCTTGCTGTGGGCTGTTGCTTCAAACCTGGAGGAAAGGAGCTCTTGCAGCTTTTTGGGGCTTTTTTTATAACAGATGCTGTTTGCTGGGGCTCTCTGCCTTCCGACTTGCAAATACTCCTTTCCTTTTTTCTCCCCTTGAGGTTACTTTGGACTCCTTTCTTCTTCCCTTTTCATGTCCTCTATGATTTAAAAGAATTGGTCATGAGAAAAGTTGGGTGGGGGACTCCAGCAACTTTCACCCCAGCACCCCTGGCACACATGGCAGCGTGCTGGGAAACCTTTGTGAAGCCCCTTGACCCTGTCAAAAGGTAAAGATTTGTAAAGTCCCACCATGCTCCTCTGCTTTATCTTCCTCTACCCTACTCGTGCTGTGGGGTTATCGGTGCAAAGGTGGGCCTAGGAGAAAAATCTCCTTCCCTTTCCCCTCTCTTTGCCAGCAGCCCCACATGCAGACATCCGCAGGCACAGCTGTGCCAGTGCCAGTGCCACTGCAGGGGAAATCTCTGCATCGGCAGAAGATGGTTCAGCAGTGGCTTTCCTTGCCAAGTCCCCAAGCGTGCCAGTCACTGGTGGAAGCTAGGTTTTGATTTGCTCTTCCTCTCTTTCTGCCAGCTCAACATATGAGATGGTGGTATTTTTTGTGATATTTTAGTAGTTAACAAACATTATGTGCATGCTGTCAGAAAAATCCTACACTGAAACGAGATAGTGTGTAGTGTATGTCCTCATTTACACTGCTTTTTAAACGATTGTTCTTTTTTTAAGAAGACTGTGGAACTGGAGGATAATAGAGGAAGAGAGGACAAGCTGAGAAGAAATAACAAAGAAAATCTTTGTGGCTATCAGAGCAAAAGGCAAAAAGGTAGGATTGCATCTATGTGGTTGTTAATCTTTCACCCACTGTCACTGGCTGTAAGGTAGCTGTTGGCTCAGTTTGTGACACTGCCCATATACTGTCATTGCACCCTCAATTTTTAAAGGTGGCAGCGGACATTAGAAAGCTCCAGAAGATCAGGGAGATGGGAGCCAGATTAAAGCAGGCTTTTGCAGGCTTGTCCTCCAAATGACTTGGCTCCAGGTGAGTGAGAGGGGTTGTACTGCTCTGCAAGACAGTTGGCCCTCACAACCCCTCTTCCCCACCCCTAAATGTCACTGTCTTTTTGAGACCAGCCCAATTTCACCACCACCTCACACACAAACACATGAAAAAGAGTGAAACCTGGGTTTATTTGCTGAAGCAGCTACCTGCTTAGTGTTTAAAACCGTGGTTTCATTTCCATTGTATTATATGGCAGCAGCATAACCTTTAGCAGCCCATGAATCAGAAGTTGTCAGCTTTTCCCCTTCTGCCATGAGCCTTGTGATTTTTACCATGTGCTTTAGTTTCTTGTGGTTAGCCAAAGCTTGCTTGCAAATTTTTCCGGTTTAGAAATGTCCATCATTTCCTGTGCTCTTTAACAACAGAGGAATGCCAGCCAGGGCAGGCAGCCTTTCCATGCAGCTCCTCGCTCGTGCACACCGAGGGTGCTCTGGGTAAACAGGGTCTCTGCTTCTCCCTCTCTGGAAGCGGGCTGCGGCGAGACTCCACTTTATGCCTTTCTCCCAGGGATTGGGAGGCTAGAGGTGGAAACTGGCCCAAAAATGACAAAAAACAAACCAAACCGCAACCCCAAACAACCGAAGAGAACCCCACAACTTTTTCTCTAGTTGTTGGGAAAAAAAAAATATAGCATGTGGAAATTTTCCTATTATTGTTATTATTTCAGCTTGTGGTTGGCCATGGGAACACTTCCAAAGAAACCACTACTCTGGGAAACCTTTTGTTTTCCAGAAAGGCCATTATTCAAAAGCAATTAACAAAAAAACATTAAAATTTTCTAACTTCGGAGACAGAAGAATGGAGGAAGGAAACACGAGCGCATGCGTGTGCGTGGGTGCAGGAGGGAATATGGCGGTTTGGGACGATGTCAGAGTCAGACGGGGGAGACCAGGGGGCTCAGGTCAGTGCGTGGACGGGCACAATTGCAGAGGTGGGTCGGGATGAGGAGAGACCACACACACGGGGGATGCAGGAGCAGGGGGGACAGCTGGGTGCTGCTGTCACCACGGAGGGTGGGACAAGCCAAGAAGCGGTGCAGTGCGTGGGGCAGCAAGAGTCCCAGGAGTGAGGGTGGAGATGCCCAGGTGTCTCTCTGTTCTTCAGGCCAGGTATGAAATCCATGTTATGTGTTTTGGCAGCTCTGAGTGCCTGTTGTGATGGGGTGCAGCTGTGGTTTCAAGACCGGGCTTGTGCTCTGGCAGCCTGGCACAACACTCCTGAGTTGTCTCGCTTCCCACCGTCAGTGCTGGGCGAGGGCACTGGCGGCCACACTGTTGGTGGTTTTGTTTTACATAGGTACGGTGCAAGTTTTCTGCATCATTTCTGCAGTGCGTTTTGAACCAGCTGGTTGGTTTCGGTCTCACTTGAGAGGCCAGAGGGTCACTAGATATTAAGGTACTGTCTAGTTGTGTGGAAATGGAGGTTGACCAGAGGGAGTTTCCAGCTGCCCCGAGGCAAATCTCTCTGCCTTTCTCAAAAGAGCACAACTATTTTAAAGTCTGAACGGCACCATATGCAGCCTGAAGTAAGACACTTTCTTTCGCAATGGTGGTGCAACAGCTATAAATTTACAGATTATCTCTTTAGGCCTTTCTACCTTTCTATCCTCCTTTCCTCCCCCAATTTTCCCTCATCTCTTACCCTGCTCATGTTCCATATGTGTCACTCTCAGCCAGCCAGAAATGTGGAAGAGACCTCAGTCCTCCTCAGAGGGGGACACAGGGGACGTGGGAGGCAGCCAGATGTAATGTTGCAGGCAGGAGACCCATGGAAAGGAGTGGCAGTGAATACCATGAAGGCTGAAGTCCCTGGGGATAGGAGAGATGAACTGGGGTGGAAGGGAGGGACGTAGAAGTTGATTAAATATCCCAAACCAGCCAGGATCCCTGAGATCAGCAACGCTCAGAAGAACCTACCTGTGTCCCAGAAGCATGTTTGAAACAGAAATCCACAAAGACCCTTATTTAAGCAAAATGCTTAAATAAAAGTCTGAAATGTGAAACCTTGTTTTAAACTTGACAGTGGTCTCACACTCTGAAAAGCCCAGAGAAACGGGGCAAGAAGCATTGCATAAAAAGGGAAAAGGCGTGTGAACGGCAGGGCTGGCAGAGCTGAAAGTGATTCCAGAAAGGCTTGGGTAAGCACAGCATGCCGGTGGCACGGGAGGAGGTGTCTGGCAGTGTTCTTCTCCTGCCTCAGAAGGAGCGTTTGCAGGTTTTCGGGGCCATGTTTCTGCGCTGATGTTTTCCTGCAAGCCTTCCCTTCCATTCAAAGTGCATAAACTTTTAATAGATCGTCAGTAGCCAGTACCACGGGGTCCCCCCACTTCCATCCTTGCCTTGTTTCAAGATCAAATTTTAATTGAAACAAGATGTGGCAGACAAGATGAGTTTCTATAAAAAGGTTCTAAAATGTCATCTTAAGAGGAACGTATGTGACCCAGTTCAAAAACTGCTATGAAGAAAAGAAGTGTTAAACACATAGCCCCATTAGACACAGGAAAGTCTCCTTGTAAATTGTTTTATTCTTTGGCAGATATTTATGCAGGCTGGTTCCAGCAAATGATAACATATTTTCTGCTTTGGTGCCTAGTAAATGTATTTTGCTAGTAGTTTCCATTCATATTACACATTGTATTGTCATTGAATTTGTTGCACAGATAATGTGCCCTCTTACTAGTTTCTTCTTCTTTCACAATTTTTAAAGAGTTTAATTTACGTAATCTATTACCTGGTATGCAGAAGAGATTTTGTTTGGGTTTTTAAACAAATCCTCACTTAAACCATGTCATTTTTCGTGATACAATATCCTAGAATGACCACGCAATTTATCTGAGAAACCTTTCAGAACATCGTAGAGGTTGTGATGGAGGGTTTGAAACCCTCGTAGAGTGTTTAAACTTCCAGTTACATTTATGTAATGGAGTATTTAAGTTGTCTGAGCCCCCACAGAAGATTACCTGGATAAGTAGCAGAGGCAGCCAGGATTCCACTTTTGTTGTTCAACCTCTTTTCAACATATGAAGTGCTCTCAAACAGCTGGTTATGTAAGGCGAGGTTTGGTGAGGTTATATTTTTCGGTACTTGACTCTCTGCACTGCATATTTTCTCATTTGTGTTTTATTTGCCTCGCTTTCTGAGGGGCTGCATGTATCATCCTTATTGCTGAAGTTCTGCAGCAGCATGTACGTTTTGAGGAGTATATATATTAGAAGTGTAATTATGTTTTCACTGTAAAAAATATAAAGCTAAGAGCGGCTAAAATAAGAGCCTAATATACACTTTTTAAGTATGCTTATGCAAGTTTAAAGAAATGAAAAGTAGACTTTTAAACATTATCTGTACTCACTGAGCTTGACACAGTATTACTGTAGATAATCAGCACTCGGAGCCAACTGCCATTTAAAGACCAGTAACAACAGTACTGTGTTTCTAGGGGTGATATTAAAATGAACCACTCCTTACCTGTTCCGTGTAGTTAAAGAAAACTTTACCCCATACAGCGATGCTCGCTGTTTACGCACGTGCTGCAGAACTCGTCAAATATTTTGAAAGCTGTCTTACATCTGCCAGAAAGCCAAGTAGTTATATTACACCAAGGTTAAGAAACAGCACGTTCACCAGTCATAAATGCAGAGTGCAGGCCTTAACATTCAAAATATAGGTGCCTTTTTTTTTTTCTTCCTTTTTTTTTTTTTTTTGGAGTTGACTGGTGGATGTAGACATAACGCTTACGCTCACGGAAGCTGTGAGTTTAAATATCCTAGGCAGTCTCTAGCATGAGAAGTCACAGAGCTTGCATTACAAAATGAAATATAAAGTTGCCTCAAGCCACAGACAGCAAGCAGTTTGTTTTGATAAGGTTTTTGGGACAGGCTGACAGTTTAGTTCATTGACATTGCTGTTGCTTGAATTTGGGCATTAATCTTGCTATCTAGTGGATACATCTTAAAGTGCGTTTTAAAACTTGCTAGTCTGAGTACCAGGGGGTACCAGAGCAGGACAAGGGGTTGTGGTTCTTTCGTTGGTCTCAGTGGTCAGTCCAGCCCAAACCACGACAGATGGTGGAGGAGAAAAAGAGAGGTCCTGTGCCTAAAAGCACACATTATGTCTCCTCTCCCTCAAGCATTAAACACACGTTCTTCAGCAGCAAAACGCCAAGGCCAGAAACCACATGAGAAAACAGCGTTTCTGGCACAGGCCCCCTGTTTGGCTTTCTCACCGGTTTGGAGACTTCTCTCTGGGCACAACATCAAAGGGTCTCAATTGCTTCCATCTCATTGTGGTTCTTTGTGGGGGCAAAAAATGGGCGACAGAGGAGGACTTCTAGCTAGGTGAGGTCTGAAGTTCTCAGAAACCAAGAAGATCCACAGGCTCCTGGACCATCTTGAGCCCTTTACACAGCTGGAGTGTTGTACTTATCCAGCCACATCACGATATAAAGCAGATGTGAGCCATGCATCGAACCAGTAACTATGTGAAATAATATGAGGCATGTGCCATACGAAAGTAAGCATCTCTCTGAACCTTCAAGTTGGCATTTACATGTGAAAGCAGTAACCTGAACCAAACTGAGTCCTGTCCACAGCTTTTGCAATAAAAAACCCAAAGCATACGGGCACAAAGTAGGACTTGGAGTAGGTGTGCTGAGTAAAACGCCACCTAGACAGATCTACCTGCAAGTGGAGAAAGAACACGGGTATTTTAAAGTCTGAACTGCACATGTACAGGATTATATGAGGTACTTTCTTTTGCAAGAGGAGAGAAGATTGCTGAATTTTCTAAATTTGCCTCTGTAAATGCCTTTTCTAAATCTGCCCCCTGTATACCTTTTCAATGCCTTTTTGATTTCTTCCAGATAGTCCTGGTCTCTGTAGGAATTTGGTTAGGGAATAGAAACCATATTGTTTAACATGGGTGACCAGTCACACAGCATATTTGAATCCTGAACAAAAACACTTGGAGGTATTGGTACCGTTCAGCAACCCATAGGCAAAAATTGCTTTTATTGAACCTCTTCAGTACATGGTTATAAGAAAAGCCTGCAAAAAAAGTTACCCATTTGTGGTCAGAAGTATCAAGTACAACAAATTACTCTTACTGAATACTTCAGTTACTGTACTTGGCAGTGAATTTGCTTTAACTCCAGACGAGCATTGCAAATGAAATCTTTAGCAGAGATGCGAACCAGTTGTGCAATACTGGGCTTTCTGTTCCTCACACCATAGTCCTGCTCCCAGCCCCAGATTCACTATGCCTACCAAGAAATGCATTCTATTGAGGCAGCAGAAAATTTAAGCAGCTCCGAACTGCGAAAGCCAGCATAGCAGCTGAGCTATTTGGGATGAAAGCACCATGAGACAACAGCAGTTCCAGCTGGATTTGGCTCGGGGATTGTGTGGGAAGCCTTTCCACTGCCAGAGCAGTGATGAAAAAGAGAGAGGGCGTGAGGGGGACACCAGCTCCAAGTTGTGAATCACCACGCGTGTTGGCCAGGGAGGGTTTGAGCCTGCAGACGGAAACGGGAGGGAAGCGGCCGCCGAAGCTGAACACTGTGGACTCGCCTCCCTTGCTCCCTGCTAGGGAGAACTGTGCTTTTTTTTCCCCTCTGAGATACACCTTCTCAAACAGATCTTACTGTCATTAATTGGAGTATCTCCCTCCAGCATCCTAATCAAACGGTGCTGACACTGCAGAGTCGGTGTTAAGAGAGATGTCTGACATGCTGGCCAAGTCAGACAGTGGATTGCTTGCCTCAGGCCTGGCGGGTAGAGATCTCCATCTAATTTTATTCAGGATAAAATGATGAACGGTGTTGAAGCACGTGCAGACTGCCCAGAAAAGGAAGTAGACCCTATCTTTGAGACAGAGCTTGACTCTTGGCTTTTCTTTTTTTTCCTCAAATACATTTAAAATATTGACTCTTCTCCCACTGGAGCAAAATGCCACTGGGTAAAAGATAGCAGTGAACACATCAAAATGGGTGTTACACCAAAAAGCAGCGAAAGGTGAAAAAAACAGCTGAGGAAGAGGAGTTTAAAATCAAAACTGCACGCATCCTGAGATGTCCCTCATTCTAGCAAGTACCTCTCTCAGCCAGCTACTTTGGCAGTGATTTCCTACTGCAAAGGACAGGTACCTGTCCAGCTCTGTGCCAGACCCAAACGTCCTGCAGCTGGAATCGGCCAGGAGTGGGATTTTGGCTGACTCTGCAGCGGCAATGCACATCAGCCACGGACTGGTTTCCAAGCCTGGGTCGTAATTTTCCTCAAATGTGGTACAGAAATGAGATTTTGCCTCTCCCTGTTGTTGGAGCCTGGGCCAATTTATCAAGAAATCTCAGGGAGCTGCACAGGTACTGATGGAGTGAACTTTAATATAATTTAATTCCAGCCAAGGGCCTGCTTGTCACCCCGTTTCCTGGTCCCTAGGGAAGCAACCAGGGAAAGCAGGGCCATTTGCAGCAGGCTTGACCCTGTGTCGCAATAGATGGAGCCACCTGTGTCTGTGTCACTGCGCCGGCGGCGTCCAAGTCAAACAGCTCGCTTCCTGGAGTCCCCGGCCGGAGGGGAATGTCGCTGTGCGTCATGGCTTGGAGCGGAAAGCGGATAGTGCTGTGGGGAGCACACGCTGTGACTGGCTCGGATGTAGGCATTGCTCCTGTGAGCTAATGGCAACAGATGGCTCGTTCCTGTATTTGACGGCAGGAGATGAGGCAGGGAAGAGGGAGGGACGGAGGGTAGCAATTTTTCCCCAGAAACCTATCTGTCTGGCAGATATCATGGCCAGCATCTGTGCGTCCTGGGAAGTTCAGATAGACATGTTACACTACTGATTCAGCCTCTGAGCTCCCCAGCTGCTTGGCTGGGGGTGGGTTTGGCGGACAGTCCTGCATCAGCCTGTTGCAAAAGTTAAAAAGTTATTTTCACATTTCTTCCCCCTTCCCTATTCCACGCTAAGGCATCAAACCTCTGGTTCCTTTCTCAGAAAGCCTGGCCACCACAAAAATGAGGTAGAAAAGTATAACAATCAATATAATAAAATGGATTTTCCCTATAGAAATATGTTGCACATTGGATGACAGTCATGTTTCTTCCCTTTTTCTGTACTTCTCCCTCTTAGCAGGGCACACACTTTTCCTCTGTGCAGGGGTTCCCATCACTGCAGTTTTCGGCAGCCACCCTCACGCTGCTGGGGCTGAGCTCGGACAGCAGGCAACAGACGAGGTGCCTGGGATAGGAGCTGGCTTTTGCATTCCCCCTGTGTGGAGAGGGAGGGAAGAGAATTGGCATGCCTCTCTGCTTGTCTAAATCAGTATACAGGGGGTGATAGATAACGCTAAGGCACGCTGAAGAAGTGTGGAAGTTTTTTCATCCAAGATCACCACTATGGCATGTGCGAAAGAGGGGCTTAAATGAGTTGAGCTCATGCTGGCTCTGGGTGGAAGGGAGAAGGTTTTGCAGTACTCCTGCCTACCTGCTGTTTGCCCAGCCTGGCTCCCTGCAGGATAACTTGTTTTCAAGGTGTATGAATGGACGTGCCACCGCCATCCTCCAAAGCTCAGTAGCTGGCCAATTGCTTTTTTAGCGTGAGTGTTCAGAAAAACATTCTTAAACCATGGTGTCTCCAGAGGTTTGTGGCAAGAAAACAATGTTAATTTGTGCAGTCTAGAAGCAGAAAGGTGAAAAAAGAGTAAAATACACTGTGTTCTTTGTTCCAAAGACCTGGAATTAGTGTCCGTGTTGGAGACAAGTGCCATAAATGGCTTTAATGTTGGGTTTTTTTTCTCTTGTTCATGGAGCAATGTAGTATTGCTGCCACAGCACTGATGCACTCTACGGGAAAATGCACCCTACTTTCACTTTTTAATGAGCAGTGACTCTAATTACTGTAGATATTGCATTGGGTGTGCACCCATGCTTTATTGCACTTTCCAAAGGGGAGTGTGTCATATCAGCTTCTGGAAAAGTTCAGGGTAGCTGCCTGTGTCATGGAAAAATAAGACTTGATTAACACAGGATGTAGGAAGCCAAAGTAAATAATATAAATGTGTAAAGCAGTTAAGGTGGTGTAGATTAGTACATATGAAGGGATGTGTAGACCTGAGCACTTGACATGATTGATTTTACACAGAAAGGCAAGTCATTGTGTTACTACATTTTTAGTTGCAGGTCCCTGCTGATGGAGTTGGAGCTATTTCAATGTCCCACTCAACTCAAAATCTCAAATATCATGGAGAGTTGTGCCTGCATTCATATCTTTCCTGACTTGCAAATATGGAAGGATGAGTAACAAGAGAGGAAAAGTGAAATTTTAAAAAGCGTGCCTGTCAGCAAAAAGCACTACTGTGCATACACGGCACCTCTTGGTCAAACCACATCCCCCGTGTTTAAAAAAAATCACCTTGCATGAAAGGTAGAGGTGATGGTAGCTGGGTAACAGGACCATCTAAAAGGCAGGAAGAGCACTTTGCAAACCTTTGAGTCTTGCCTCAGAGCTGCTCTGACCCCTTTTTGTGTTGCTGACACACACAGCTGCAATAAAGATAGTGCAGACAAAAAAGCAGGTGAAAAGCTGCAGTTATTTTAATCAGTAATCAGTCACTGAGACACATCCAGTTAACTTGGTTATGTAGAAAGCATGAATTATCATACTCTTACCCTGCCATTTAAAGACAAATGTTTTACAGCACAAACCCCATCATTATGTGTACATATATAAAAAAAAAAAAAAGGGGTTTTGGTTTTGTTTTCTGTTTGTTTTTTTTTTTTTACAGCAATCATAAGACTTTTAGACTTGCTAAGAGGTGGGTCCAACTTGTGGTTAAATCCTGCAGATGATAGTCTTGCTGATCTCAGGATTTTCCAAAGATTAAAATGCAGATGTCTGGATTTCTCAAAACCCCACAAAACTTCAAAAACATTAGCCCCATTTCACTCTTCCCCAGATATCTGAGATGGCCATAAACTGCTTGAACGTCCTGGCAAGATTTCCTGTAACACACAATCTGTTGAATAGCTCTTAGTGCTCTTATTAGCAATTTTAGGCTTTCTATTTTAGCAAACAAAATCAAAGTTTGTCCTTTAGCTTTTGCTTAACTATGATAAATTCTTCAGAAGGTGCACCCCCACATGTATGCAGGTTTTTCCAGTTGTGCTGTTTTTATAACAGAGTACCATTCAAAATGTGCACAGCAGGGAGGGAGGGGGATGAGGGGGTGTTCTGTGTAGAGACGTATATAAAGTCTGAGCCAAGAAAAATAAAGAAATGTCCCCGTAAACCCTGGCACTCCTGTGACAGTGATCACCATGCCATCCCCAGCGCTGCTTCCTTCAGCAGCCTGAGGCTTGGGGGTCGGTACCTGCCTGCCCCGCAGCCCCGGATGTGGGCTCCTCTAGATGGGAGTTTGTATTAGCTGAATCAACTGGAAGTCACTACCCAGAGATAAGCCTGAAGTGCTCTGGCACTCTAAGTTCCCGGCAAAATCTTTCCAATGCATATATTTACGTCACGGGTTTGTACATATATTTACACTCAGGGTTTGTAGATAGAATTACAGTGTGACAAATATACCTAATCTAGACAAGCTAGCAGGAATGAGACAGTACTGAGAAAAGAAGTGCCCAGGTGCCTGCTTGAGTGAAATATGGAAGGTCTCAGTGTGTGCGTGTGTCTTTTTTATTTACTTAAGTTGTTCTATGTTTCTCAAGTGGTAACTGCAAGCTTTGGGTGGCCATACTGCTCAAGAAACAGAAGCTTGCTGGCTGATGGAAAGTGCTTTGTATATTATGATAGCTGGCTGACTCTGTGGCAAGTAATTTTTGATTTTCTGGTGAACTCATTCCATTTTAAGCTTTGCTTCCATCGCCCTTTTGACAAAAGGACTGCTGTAGAGGATGCTTCTGGCTTTGGTGCACCCTGGCATTTCAATTATCCTTTGCAGAAGGTTGCCTTTTTGGCAATGTGGGCCATTATCTTTCCTCTTGTGGTTTCAGCTTTTCTTCTTGCTTTTCCACTTGGGATTCTTCTTCTTCTAGTGCTTCTTTTCTGTTTTCAGCAAGCGGTTTCCGCAGTTCTGCAGCAGAATTCTACTGATTTTATATAAACACCTTCCTTTGATTAACTTGGTCATTTATTTTTCAGGCCTCATTTTTAAGATGACTATCACAGGGCTGTGGTGGTTTGAGGGGTTTTGGTTGGTTGGTTGCTGTGTTTTTTGGAGCAGGGAGGGGAAGTGGGAGGTGGAGAGAATCACATCTCTCCGGGAAGGTGCTGTTACTAATTATGCCTTGGAGATGATTTCTTAGTGGCTCAGATATAATTACCACTTGATCAAACTTGTACGTGCTATTTAGGACAAAATAAAACCTCTCCTTCTGCATGACCAAAAAACCAAGCTGTTACTTCAAAGAGCCATTTTTAGGGGGTCAGGAAACTGCACGTGTAATTCTTAGACGTCCTATAGCCTTTGAACACCTCCTCCCACAGAGGTCACCCCCGTAGCCCCCGTCCTAGCAAAACCTTGACACCTACAGCCAGTACAGAAGTGCAAAGGAGGACTTTTAGGACATCTGTTACTGCTGGATTCTGGTTATGTCTTATGAAAACTACTTAGAAATGTATGTTGTAGGACAGGATTTTTAACATTGTCCAGTGTCTTTTCCAAATTTGGAAAAGCTAGAGGTAGAAGGTAGTGCTTAATAGGTCAAGAAGGTAACAGAGACATGGCCCGAAAGGCAGAGAAGTTCTGGGAGAATGACAAGAGGGCCTCCCTCTGCCCTTGATTTTTTTTTTCCTCATCTAATGCTCATGCTTTCACTGCTTCAAATCCAGTACTGGGAGTGACAGCAGGTACCTTCTGGTGACAAGAAGCGGGTGCTGTGTGAGCTGGTCAGACAATATAGGCGTTGAGTCAAAAAACACTGAGTTGGTAAGACACATTCCCAAGTCTTCAGAGAGGAGCAGATCCCCCAAAAGGGCTCTGGACTGAGTTTAGACAGTCTATGCCCAAACCTGCAGTCCTTTGTATCCTCACACAGCTGGAGGTTGTTACACAGACATCTGAAGCTCTTCCTCTGAGCGTGCCCAGAGACATGTCAGCCTCAACAGAGCTGAGCAGCTCGGTGCCAGCCTCCTGCCCACGTTCTGTCCTCCGGCAGCAGATGCAGTGCTCTTCCAGATCACACTCTGCAAAAAGGCTTTTGTAGGCTATTGCCTTCGTTTGAAATACAGCCAGCACGGGGATGCTGCTGCAGCTCCTGCTCTCCTCATCCAACCACCCAGGGTGAAGATGCTTCCCCTGGGCGCTTTGATACGGGCTCTGTCTCTGCTTTCACCTAATTCACCAGATTCAAAGCACCTCCACCATCCTCCGGAGAGTGTCCAAAGTACCAGGGCTGTGTAATTGGTTTGCAGTGGGTGCAATCCCATGATTCATAAAGTTGGAGGGATTAACCGAGAGATTGTTAAGCGCAGCGACCAGAGCATGTGTGTGAAAGGTGGAAGAGCAGGATTCCACTCCTTGTTCCAAAAATCATCCATGTGGCTCATGCATATTTTTAATGAAAGGTATAAACAGACCTTGGGATAAGAGTCACTGCCCAAAGGCTCCACAGAGGTCTGCATGTCCCACTGGCATTGATTACAGGAAATGTACAGGAAGAATGGTTTTTGCACTCTGTCCCAGTGTGATCCTTCAGGACATCTCAAGGTCCACGGAGAATTTGGCTTCCAATTCATTACTAGTTAAATGCTAAGAATGTGGAGACAGCTGCTGCAATAAACCATTTGCAAGGGGGTTCACCGTGGGGTTCGACGTGCCATTTCCCAAGGGCTCAGGAAGCATGGGGGCCAACGCAGAGCACTGACGTGAAACGTCTCATACTTCACTAAAATGGTGGTAATAATCCTCAGTTTACAAAGCTCATAGGAAGGGCTCACGTAACACTGGAAAGGAGTTGCTGGTACTTATTTCTTTCTGATTTTGTACAGCCTGGGACAAGAGATGAAGGAAACAAACAAAGTGTTGGTTGTTAGAGGCCAAAAATATTTGGTTGATTGTACTTCACCGTCAGCTTCAGTAACTAAAGCCCGTTTAATATGAGGAGAACAAGGTTTGTGCCTATCAGCTGCTGTCACTTGTGCACAGAAGACTGATGGCAACCATTGGCTCCACATCACCAGCTATGACATACCTTCCAGAAAGGCACAATTTGAAGCAGTGAGTTATGCTCTATTTATGTTCTTTATTCCAAATATAAAACCACCATAATGCCATATGTGTTATTTCAGAGGATTAAGAATCACCCACAGAGTGTTTTATAAATTATTACTCTTAGGCGGAGCCTTATATTGTCAGGGCAATTGCTTCTGCAGTCCCACTTCCAGTCTTCTCACCTTAGTCTAAGTCCAGCTCTTGTTGAAATTCCTGAGATTTCCTCTTCATTAATGTTATTATCAGACCCCACACTGCCTCTGTTGCCCCTCATGCCCCCCATTCAGGCATACTCCCAGAAGATGCTGGCTCTTTCCAGTTGTTTCAAAGTGGGTGCCTGCTTTTTGGTCCTGAGTTGGAAGGCAGATTCCCACCATGAGATTGCCTGCACGTAGTCATCTCCCCCATGCTTGCCTAACCACCTGGTGAAGGGCAGCTGTAGACACAGGAGAGGGGAGCGCACACTGTACAGCCAGCCCTCCACTCTCTGTAAACAGCCATGGCCTGAAGGTTTCACATAATTAACTGCTCTAATTGTTTGGGTGGAGTTCAGACCGCAGGAGCACTCCTCCGTGTGGTCATGCCTTCATGCCCTTTGGTGAGCACGCAAGGGTTACCAGCATCTGAGTTATCCAAGTTGGAAGATGAGAGAGTGTTTGGGCCAGCAGACAATTATATTAAGAGATCCTTAATTCTGTCCACTCGTATGTTGTCTTGATGCATTAGTCATGAAATTAATGACCTGCCACACAGTAGGTAGGCAATGTGTGTATGTGTGTTTATGGTGTCCTTTCAGAGGCATCTCCTCCTTCTGGAAGAAGAGAATCAAGAGAAGCTGCCTTGTAAATCTGCTGTCCCTCAGGATATAAATGGTTATCACAGACAAAATGCAAACATTCTGTATTGCCCTTGCTTACCCAGTACCCAACACAGAATCACAGGATGTTAGGGGTTGGAAGGGACCTCTGGAGATCATCTGGTCCAACCCCCCTGCCAGAGCAGGTTCACCTAGAGCAGGTTACACAGGATGGTGTCCAGGCACGTTTTGAATGTCTCCAGAGTCGGAGACTCCACTACCTCTCTGGGCAGCCTGTTCCAGTGCTCTGCCACCCTCACAGTAAAGAAGTTCCTCCTCATGTTCAGATGGAACTTTCTATATTCAAGTTTGTGCCTGTTCCCTCTTGTCCTATCACTGGGCACCACTGAAAAAAGACCGGCCCCCTCCTCCTGGCACCTTCCCTTTAGGTATTTATAAGCATTGATGAGGCCCCCCCTCAGTCTTCTCTTGTCCAGACCAAAAAGGCCCAACTCCCTCAGCCTTTCATCGCAAGAAAGATGTTCCAGCCCCCTAATCATCTTTGTAGCCCTTCGCTGCACCCTCTCCAGCACTTCCCTGTCCTTCTTGAACTGGGGACCCCAGAACTGGACACAGGACTCCAGATGTGGCCTCACCAGGGCAGAGTAGAGGGGGAGGATGACCCCCCTCGACCTGCTGGCCACACTCCTCTTGATGCACCCCAGGATACCATTGGCCTTCTTGGGCACAAGGGCACATTGCTGGCTCATGGTCATCCTGTTGTCCACCAGGACTCCCAGGTCCCTCTCTGCAGAGCTGCTTTCCAGCAGGTCAGCCCCCAACCTGTACTGGTGCATGGGGTTATTCCTGCCCAGGTGCAGGACCCTACACTCGCCTTCGTTGAACTTCATCAGGTTTCTCTCTGCCCAATTCTCCAGCCTGTCCAGGTCACACTTAACACCTGCCAAGTACTGGTCAAGCAGACCAGGCCTGCATGTCTGCTTATAAGGGTTTATTGCTGTAGATTTATCATATCTACACAGAGGCACTGAATGTGCAGATACCAATTTATTTTGGTAGGATGAGGCAAGAAATGCTTTTTCCCATGCATGGCTAGGCAGCTGTGTTCAGAAATTCCAAAACCTGATGCTGGGAACTTGCTTGTGTGTGACCTGTGCTGAAACAGAAGTACCCGCACAAGGGGCACCTATTCTCCTTTTACACAAACTACGCTTTTTAAGACTCACAGAGAAAAGAGACGCTGTTCACAGGTGCTGTGCGCGCTTAGCAGCTTGTAAACAATTTTTTCACTTGAGAGAAGAGTAATTTTTGCATCCCAGATCTGGGACATTGGAGAAACCTTCGTATAGTCCGTGAACCAGATGCAGTTTTCTAGGGTGCTGTGCTGGGTGTACTGGGGTCAAGTAACAGAGCCACAGCAGTCAGCATGCAAGCAACTGATGGGAGTTCTTGCCCAGAGAACACGCTGGCTAACAGGAACCACAGCCAGTCCCAAAACCAACTTATTGTATAGTCCACTAGTACTATGATTTTTATGTAGAGATTATGCATTTTGGGCTATAGTATCAGAAAGAGTGATGTTATGTTCTTAACACATGCGATCTCGTAGGGCGCAAACCGTGTGCAATTACACAAGCGCTACTTACCAGTAGTTTAAACAGCATTTGTTAGTTGTTACCTCTCCCAAGAGATTACTGCTATTGCTGTCTGTAGGTTGTGATTTACAGTAGTGTAATCATCCAAAAACACTGGGTTTGTTAAGCTTCTCAGATAATACAAAACCAAGTCAAGCAATACTTACAGATACCAAATGGACTTAAACAAAATGTTTTTCTTACCTGAAGATGTATTATTTTATTATGCCCCACCCACCTGCTCTCCAGCAGGCAGAGAACAGTGGTTTTTAATTGGGGGACACATACTAAAATGAGAGAGAAATTAAGGGATTTCTATGAATCCTAGTATTAGTGGTATTATCATCTTAGCGTGAATAAAGTGCTCAGTAACAACACAGATACCACTTCACTCTTGTTTAAAGAGCACTGTCAGGTTTTTCTCCCAGAACCTGACATCAAGTCTGTGAAAGTCTTCTCTGAAGTGATTCAGAAAGAAAAATTACGTGCTATTTTGTCTTGAGTATGTAAACGATGTACATTGATAGAGATTTTAAGAGGCCTGAAAACCCATTGGTAAGTTTTCTAGTAATAAATTATCATTGTATTGATTTATTAAAGATTACTTAGCCCTTCAGGAAAAAGATTGTAATCATGCAGGGTGTTTAAGTTTTTTCTTAATAGAGTGGACTTGCAAAACATTTTTAACTTTATACTAGACAATTTTTACTTTTATATTCTTCACCAGTAGGAAGCCCTCCCATTTGTTTACCTTCATTTTCTTGTGCTTTGTTGGGGTTTGACACTTAGAGGCCTCTGCCAAAGGAGATCAAGGCACGTCTCCCTACATGTGCCTGCTACTTCTGTCCTCCATGGAAGCTCATATAGAGTAACTCCATAGGGATCCAGGATGTTATGATGGGAGAAAGCAGGGACAGTGAAATGCAGGGGCTCCAAAACAAGCTGGACCAAGTCCCCTCTGAACTGAGTTTTGCTGCTTTCAGGACACAGAGCCAAGGTCCTTCCTAGTACAGCCGCAGCAGAGGGCACGGCTGGGGCAGGAAGTTTCCATGGGGAGTACAAACCAGCGGTGAATACTTAAGGCAAGAGCTCTGGAGCTCTGGCAACCTGTTCCCCCACCCACTAGAGAGGATGGGAAGGTGGTAGCAGCAGCTGTGGCTGCTGAGAGCTTCAGTGTGCCCCCTGCCACCCCCAGTGTTTGCATCATGTGTGGGGGCAGGCAGCAGCACAGGAAAACAGGAGCTTGGCTGCTGGTGAACATCCTCATTCTTTCTGAGGAATAGGACAGATGGGGCAAGGAAAATATGCTTTCTGCATATTTTTGCACAAAAAGACTAAGGGTAAAGCTTTGCCAGTTGGACTGTACCTTGCGAGTTGCTGGACAAGCTCAATTCCCGTTAATGACAGTGGGACTTCTGCAGGAGCTTAGCAACTGGCACGCTGTGAGCTGTTACGGGGGAGATGGAGGGGGAATGACAGGGGAATATATTAATGCAAATGCATGTGAGGCTGAAGCCATCCATGGTCTGCATTAAGTAACGCAGTCAGGTGATACTTCACAGATTGTAATGGTTGTACTTGAGCAAATTAGCGCTCACCCCAACTGCTGACTTTCTGCTTTGCAGATGTGGCAGTACTACTAGTCAAAATACATTCTCCCCAATGGTTTGAAATGGTATTTGTCACTGCTTCTCTTTTCAAATGCCCTTCTCTTGTCCTCTTTGCAATTTAAATTCAACTTATTTATGTTTATCTAGGTAACATCCCTTAAGTACTTTCAAATATAAATGTACTTCTCCATTTTCACTTCTTCCAAAGCTGTCAATAAAACATACTTTAAAACTACTCCACGGCACAGACAAGCTCTTCGTGTACCCGTATTTTATCTTCTATACAGCAAGGGAGGTATTGCTCAGTTCTCCGATGACAGCAGCAGGTCCACGTGCTGTTCCCAAAAAGAACCTAGTTGGACTGAACGACACCATACATGTTGACTGCTAGAGCTTTTCTGTCCTCAGCTTCCTGCTAAAACAAATCCGTTTTGATTGTTCCACATAGTAAACTGTTGTTGATCAATGTAAGGCTGAATGGTGCTGTGGCTGACTCATCCCTCTTGGCTTGCCTCCTGCACAGCTTAGTGAGTAAAAGTGAGGTACTACCGACTAAGAAAAAAGGGCCAGTAGCTAACAAAGGAAGAAACAAGGAAGGAAAGAAAAGGGAATCTAGCAGCCATCATATGGACAGAAAAACACTGAGAGAAGTGTCACTAACGTCTTTGCCCAATCTACGCTGTATTTACTTCCCTGGTGCCAATCGATTCAGTAGGACACTAAGAGTTTGAAAATAGAATGCATAAACACTGCACAGTAGAAATTAGCTGAGAAGCAGCATCTTAATATACAGCACAGGAGTGTGTGGAGCACCTCTGATGGTGAGGGAGTCTGGGTTCCTAAACGGTCATTCCCAAAGAATGTTAAAAATATTTGTGGGAGAGAACGAGCTGGTAAAATAGGATTTTCTGAACTACTGTCTGATTATTTAAAGCACAAATGATCTTACAGCAGTTCTATGTGTTTTCTTTTCATATCAGTGTTAAGCTTATCTTATAAACACATCTTCAGTATGTAAAGTAAGTTAAAAATATCCATTCTAAAACTGGGATGCAAAGAGAATGTGGCTTGGATGCTTGCTGGCATGAAGAGAGATATCCTGTCTTATTCTTTTTTGTTCTGTGGTACAGTTGCAGCATTATCTGGTATCCAGGGCTTTGAAGGATCTATTGTAAGCATGTCAAAGACTTTTTAAATTACTTTGGTTTTGTAAATATTAGATCACAAAAACTGAGGAATGAGTCCCATGGATTTTCATTAGACAATGTATCCCATTATTGGTTTTCCTGCTTTGGAGTTGAAATTCAACTAGCACTAATAACACTCTGCGTATTTATTCTTTCAATGAGAAAAAAAAAATTGTTCTAATAATTGTTGCATCTACAGAAATATGCATTCGAGGCGCAGCTTAGACACTAACTTGTCACGGCTGCGTGCTGCTTGTGCACTCAGAGAGAAGAGGTGCCTTGCACAAGATCCCAATGTCTATGATGGAGCTGGGGTGAGACAGAACTGCTGCATTCACTGGTGTCTCATCTCCTTAGTGACCTGGGCAGTCCAGGACTAACAAGCTACAGGACAAGTCCTTCCACCTGGCAGTTTTGCATACGGGAAGAGAAAATTCCCCACAGCAAGTGGTAACTGGCCTGGCCGCCTTTCTGGCTAACACCCACCGGCTCAGAGAGCTAAGTGCCACAGCTCCTGGGCAGGTGGTGGTGTATGGGTGTGAAGGCTGTGTGGTTGGAGGCTAGGAATGGCTAAGCCTGAACTTGGAGTCCAGGTTAAAACCTGACAAGAGTCTACGGCTGGGACAAAGATGCAGAAGTGGGAAGACGACAAATCAACAGCTTGTCATAAGGAGGAAGACAAAAAGAAAGAATGGGCAGAAAACCCTCTGCCCCCTTGCCCCTAGACTTAGCTTCAGGAAATCATGGTCATTCCGATGTCGACATGTACTTGTCAGCCCCCCCAGCAAGAGTCCAAACTCCCCTTCAGTCTGCTTCCTTTTAAGGAAGGACACATGTTCAGTTCCTATCCATATTCTTCTGGTACCTCATGGTGCGAAGGTCAGTGTCCCAACCTAGGAGGTCTCGCCTTGCTGAAGACCATCTGGGTGTCAGAATGTCACTGGATGGTGGAATTCCTGCTTTTTTAAGCAGAATTTTTAAAAAGTCTAGGAATTCAGTATTTTTGTATTAATTAGTACTAATATTGTACTAACTAGCAAAGGTGGAAGACTAGTCAGGTTGTGAAATGAAGCACTCAAAAACTACAAAGTGTCATGGTTAAGAGTTACCTGGTGATTTGATTTGATCCTGCTACGCATATTCACAAGGGTATTTTAAAAAGAAGTTTGAGTCCAACTTTATTTATGCTGACAGTACTTCAATGCAAGTATTTGTATGAAGTTGTTCATTTCCACAGTGCTCAGTACCATAAACAGTCACCAGAATAGCAGCACTTGCTAGGTATTTTAGCTTCATTTTCCGGATGGGACAAACTTCTTCATAGCCAAGTGGCAAGCGCAGCTGCAAAGCAGGTTTAGAAGTTGGGATATCTTGGTACCTTTCCCTTAATTCAAATGACTCTTTCTTCTGAGCCAAAGCAGCACATAAAATATATAGGGTGGAGATGAAATCCTGTCTCTACAGAAATGAATATAACTTAGACATTATGGTGCAGATATGTATCCTTAAGGTCTAAGTTATTCTGTTCACCAAACCAAATTGCTTACAAATTGGCAAACTAACAAATATCAGCATTTATCAAAATTAAATCCATATGTTCTTCAAATCCACGTATCGTCAACTACTTCCAGATGTAAATATACATGGATAGTTTTAAGGAACCTCAGTCCTGCAGTCAGTTTCCACCATGATTCTCAGAATTAGCACTGTTCACAAGCAACGTACAACAGTATTTGGTCTCTTCAGGAAACAATACTTGTTGCTTTTCTTAGAGCCAGGTATCCTGTAACCACATCTGAAGGGAGCATCCGAATATAGGCAAATTCTTCAATAGTACTAAATCTCAGCTTGCTCTGGGGATCTGTGTAATTTGCCTGAAAAAGAAACAATGGCAGAGACACTATTCAAAGAACATCTTGAAACAGAATACTAAAAAAAGTGCCTAATTACAAGACCACAAAATAGTGAGTTTCTCTTCCCAGTAACAGCACTGCTGTTCTACCACGTGACCAAAAGTTTGTACTTTTTTCCTTTCTCCTTACGGCAGAACTTAGGAGGAGGTAACAGACCGCTATAAAATCACATTAGAAATGCATTAAACATAACAGAGGGCTGAAATAGTTTCATACAAAACGCAGTGCAAAAGAAATTCCTCAACTCTCTCAACTCACCCTAGCAACTCTGTGCCTTGTGCAGTCTCTCACAAGGCAGCTCTCCAAAGAGTCAGGCTGCTGCCAATAAATTACCCACAAAGAGGCTGAATTATGGGTGCTCTGATAGCTTTGGACTGATTTTCTCTTCCTGCATACAACTTAGCTTTTAATTTACTTTAAAGTGGTTGTTAAAGCAAGGGAGTCTCAGCGTATGGTTCTGTGACTGAACTGATAAGAAATTTGAACTCCGCGTTGTGCTTTGCTACAGACGCCTGCTGTCAGGAGAGCAGCCTGGCCAGCTAACGCTGGGCTACGCCGGTATCCTCTGCTAAATTTGGACCCTGGGTGCCTGGGAGCCCTGCCAGCTTCCTTCCATCCTCTCCCCTTCCCTGTCCCTACAGAAACCTTGAGCTCTGGGGCGCAGCACAGGAAGCCGGGTTGGAAGAAGGCAGGCTTCAGGGGGTCGCCTCTCCACCTTCAGCCTCCAGGACTATCACCTTCCACTCGGCATTGTATTCCCAAGTGCCTACCAAGGCTCTGGAAAGTGTCTTCTGTAGCTGTCTTTAACAGGAGATGGTGGCAGGCTGCCAGGCATCGGCAGCTGAGATCCCTTAAGACATTGCTCCCGAAAAAGAAAAGGCCAGGAGAGCTGGAGCATTCCCCACAACCATGCTGTTGAAGTGCAGAGCCCTCTACCATTTTTATCTAGGAGAGGATCTGTTGACCATGGTAACAATCCAGTTAATCGTCTGGCCTGATAAGACTTAGCAGAAAATTAAGTGTTATTTGTAGCTTGTTTCTTTACAAAGAAATGCCACGAGGTTAATTAAATGTAGTCAGCTAACAGTCAAGCCATCAATTAATTTTTAAACAAATGGCAAAGTTAGGACATTAGGAGTAAATTTATCCCTGGTGGTAACTTCATGGTTACAGTAGGTATGCATTTATTTTTATGTCACACTTTAAAATCTGGCCTCGTATAAGAAAGAGCTAAAGAAGTAGCCTGGTTTTCAAATGTGCATGAATCTGCAGTAGACTAGCCAAGCAATATTTGCAATTTGTGTTGCGCACCATTCCAGGTTAAAAATATTATGGCAGTTCTTCACCATTCTGTTACTTCATATTGGGCTGTACTGTTTGCACACACTAATGTACGGTAACTACCCATTTATGCCATGACTTCAGTCTGAAAACAAACTTTACCACTACTTCGACTTCAGCAATAATTAAAACAGATTGGAAAAGTGAAGTAAGGTGATTCTGCAAAGAAAAAACTCTGTCATGTTTAGAAACGAAGTCAAAGGCCACAGATACATGCTCTTCAAATACAATAAATTAGTTATCTCAATCTGTTTCTATAGTAACAAGGCTGATCCATTTTCAGAAAAGGAAGAAAAATATAAACATTTCAAAGTTTGGGGTTTTGTTTAATCTGCTTTACAATATTACTCAAATTACTCTGTTTTGCATGGCAAAATATCTAAATACTCATCTTGCAAGTTTGGAAATAATAGTTTTATTTTGCAGTGTCAATATAGTAGATAGGAGCTTTTGAATTCCAGGCTGCCTTACAAATATAAATCTGCTGCCCTGCTTAGACCACTGGTAAATTTAATTCCATTTGTGTTACAGAAAGAGAAGAGGATCAGTAGAATTAAATGGTGGCATTTAATACGACTGCAGGTATACTGATGAGAGTGTTTCAATATACTTCTCTTTCTCTGTACCTGCTAGACCATTTAATCCTTCCCTAAATGGGTAATGCTAAGGAATTTATTTTACTTTTTCTTTTTTTCCATGGAGAATCCAGCATTCCCACAGAAAATATATTCTTACACAAATGCTTCCAGATTTTACACAGAAAATACAGGGACATTTTTCTTATACTAGATTTCTAAAATATTCTATTACCCCACATACCTTCCTACTAGGAAATGATCTTGAAAATATATTTAGTGCTTCTTATGAAACATTTCTAGCTTAGCAATTTAAAGGACACACTGTCTCAGTTCTATCTTAATAAAAAAGATTTTTTTAAACATGGTATTTTTATCATAGTCTGGAGAAACCTTGCAGGCCAGGTAAAATAGGAAACTTGACTCACGATGCAATTAGAGGATAGAAAATTAAGAAAAAAAAAGTGTAAAGACAAAAAAAAGGAAACAAAAGCAGCCTTCAGTGGATTCATATAGAAAGGAGAGTATTTATACTGAGCTAGAATAGTTAGAATACATAAATCATTGACGGAAAGGAGAAGCTAGTAAAGAAAAACTGAGGAACTGAAAAGAAGATTCTTATTTCCTATGGCTAAAGTGACCCTTAGCTGGAAGGGACATGGTCATCACTCACATCTATGACCTGCATCATCGTCTCACTATAGGTACAACGACTAACTAGTTTTGAAATGCATCAAAGACCAGCGCTGGAAAGTATTGTTGAGTTACCTGGAGATGGGACAGTGAAAGGGATTTATGCCCTTATGCCTCTGGCCCACAGAAGCCCCTCGCAGGTCAGAGGTGTTGCAGCAACTCTAATAACACCTGGTGTGAACGCTACTAATACTTGCAAAGCAACTCTAAGGGGAGAGGGCAGGAAACAGATGAACACCATCAAGTGACCCAGTATGGAATTTTGTGCTATTTTGGTGAAATCTACTCATTATTATTTCACATGTCCACTTAGCCCCCCTTCCTCCATCCACGGCATCATTATATAGAGTAGGGGTACTTACTATAAAGTGCCTTATTCAACTGACCCCTCTTCTTGTTTGAAAACCAGTTGCTATTATATCGAAGCAATGCTCTTACAAGACTGTAAGTCTGCCTGGCTGGAGGGAATTATTTTCCCTGGCTGGGTTCATGAGCAGGCTCTTTCATTTGCTGTCTGCCAGTTCATCTGTGAGGGAGATGTTGCTTTCCCATTCCCTCTTGAACACCAAGGGTTACCAGCCTCCATCTCAGCAACCCACTCCATTTCCAAAGCATGCTCAAAGGCACAGGCTGGAAACATGCCACCTCCTCGGTGCCTTATTTAAATGTGTTACTTAAAAAATTAAAAAGTCAAAGAAAACATAAGCTACCAAATCAAGAACTCAAATGTTAGGATGTGCAGGATTACAGCTGGTGCTATAGCTATTCTTCGAAGTCTTGCACTGTGTATCCACTATAAGGCAGTCCTTAACTAAGTGCTCACCCATTATTTTTTTCCCAACAGGTACTCTCATCTAATTCAGTGTACAGAATACAAAGTGCTGTGTTAACCTGCATCAACTTAACAAATGTGTACCTTGACAGCCATCTCTATGAGCTGGTATCAACCCTGTGAGGTGAGCTAGCGCCCTATGGATGAGACACAGGTTAAACTGGGGGAAGGGACCCAGAAATTAAGTCTAAGGCTCTTTAACATTACAAAGTTTTCATTATTGTAGTTAGCGTAACCATCACTTAACCCTTTTTATAGTCCAAAATACTACATTCCCATTCATTGCAATTGTAATAAATGCATAGGCTTCTGCAAAATAAATCACTGGGGGCTGAAGGTGAAAAGTGGAAAGATATGCTGTTACTAACACCTGTTTTGTTTTAAGTAAAATTATTCATGTCACATAGGAACAGTGTCAGCAGCAGATAAAAAATTTTTGTTGGGCAGAATTCAATGACTTTACTCCTGTTTTGTGCCAACAGAGTCTTCAGGGAATTCAGGCGCCAAATTGTAACTACTGAGACCTTTTGGAGCATGTGCAAATGTGGTTGGGGTTTTTTCCCTTTTCTTTTTCTATTTTCTTTAACAAAACCGTGTAAAAGAGCCCATCTGTGACACACAGGCTATACATCTGCCAAACTCCAAGCTCCAGCTCTGAAGCATGGGGCTATTTGAAATTCTCAAATTCCATGCCAAGTGTCTGTCTCAGGCTGATTTTTTTGAGGGAAAGTTTGAGAGCAGTGATAACAAGTTGTTTTTTTTTAACCTGGGCCAATCAATATAATTCTGCCTAATCTCATTCTTGGAAATTGCTGAGCCATCTTTTTGAAACTTTCTTTAAAATACAGAATGAAATAAATCCACCTCAGGCAAACACTCAGCGTGGAAAATTTCAGTCTGTGGTTAAAGCTTGGCAAAGTTAGCAGTCATGGAGACCATGGGCTACCAGCTTTCACTGTAACAATCTAAAGAACCAGAAATGATGGGGACCAATGCAGACTCTACACTTGGGAAAATGGTGTGATAGGAAGCATCTGGCAGGACAAGGTATTTAATCTGTCCTGACATCTATTAACAACCTGATGATTTTGTGAGGTAGCAACAGTATTTAGGGTTTGGCCCTAAAATTACTGGACAACTATTAAGCACAAGGCTGAATAGGAACTTCAGCAAGTACATCTTTTACTAAAGCATGCACCAGCATTATTTCATTGTGGAAAGTGAGATGCCAATTTTGAAGAAAAAAATAAAATCCTTACCGGAAGTCCTGAAATGTCAGAATATTTCTTGGCAGGCTTAAAGGAAGGAGGAGCATCAATGTTAAAATCTAGAGAAAAACAAAGGGATACATCCAGTGGGGTATATATATTTTAAAACATAAACCCAAAATGCAAATAGGTAACAATACTTCCTTAAAATGCTTCCTTTTCTTTCTGAGGTCTCTATTAACTAGTGACACTAAGGCAAAGAAATATGAAGCAGAATTACCTCTGAAAACATTTGGCCTGTTAGCACTCTAAACAACAGCCTCACCTCTGTATTATGAGTTCAGTAAGCAGAACCACCCTCCCCCAAAGGAAAAATGTGAGAGCTAGTTGAAATGTGTTGCTTTCTTCCAAGTCTTAATGAATTCCCTTGCAGTCAGTTACTTGGAAAGAATAGGCATTATCATATGCATGCTGTATGTTAAGACCACAAAACATTGCTCAAGATTGAAGCTCTGAAATACTATAATCCAGAAAAGCAAAGTAATCTTTTAAATCAGTTAAATCTTTAAGCATGTACCACTTTAAGCCCGGTCAATGACCTAGAAAATTCTCTGAATGTTTAAATTAAATGATGGAAATTGCTGTTCTTTGGTGGCCTTTAGATAGCAACTCTCACTCATAAACATTTTCAAGATACAGTCGGTATGTTTAAGTCGTTAAATCCCCCAATTTTGGATGTTTACAGAAATATCTTGTACCTGACATATCCTTCCTCCTTCCTGATCTCTCCTGCACCTCATTCAGATGCTAAGATCAATGCAAATGCTCCATCCATATCAAATTTCTAACTCATCATCTCATAATTCAGACGACACTACTGCCACAGACAGCTGCTTTTAAATATGTAACTGCATTTCTTTTCACACCTTCTTTTAGAAAAAATCCTGTAAATTTACTGTTGCAAACAGAACATAATAGAAATAGCAACATCAGCAGATTGTCAGTTACAATAGCCAGGAACACACAGTAGTTTGCATTTTTCTATAACAGTTGTGTCGAAAACACTTCAAAAAATGGCAAGCTATTTTTGGATAAAGCACCAAGTCTGACAAAAAGTATATGCATATGCTCAATTCTGAAATGCCTCCACTTGCATAAGTAAAATCTGAGGATCACATCCTGCCTCCAGCTATGTTAAATAGTATCCTAGACTTGAAGTACATCTAGATTAAGACCACTGCTGTAACTCTGCTCCTGTAGATGTATACCAGCTAGGACTGCTAATCAGGACTGCTAATAGTGTAGTTTCAGCTGTGCTGAACTAAATCGGGGATGTAGGATTTAAATCTCCCAAGAATCTAGGATAAGGAGGAGGATAGGAAGCTTGGGCTGAGGTCTAAGCTACTGCAGGTATGTGGCTTAGCAGAATCTTTGAAAATAATTCAAATATAGCTAATCAAGCAGCAGCCACCCGTCAGAAGACACGTGGGCTGTATGCAGACAAGGAGGCTCCTCAGCAGTGAAGAAGTGACAAAAATCCTGAAGGAAATACAGAGTTTCTGACCTGGTTTGGATAAATAAATTTCCTTTACCAAACTCTCTCCCCAAACTTATTTGAGCTTTGTCACAATACTCCAAATTATTTGCCTCCCCCTGCTTTCCACTTAGGACTGGTGAGTGTGATTGAACTAGTCTTAAAATGTACTGCTGGAACCTGTTCAAGCAGGATGCTGCAGGCACTGATGAAATAATTTAGGTTTGTTTTAAAGAAAGTTATTTGTGTGGATTTTATTATTTATAAATACATGCAAAGCGTCTAAGCAGCTTACAGCTAGGATCATTCAGTTGCCATGGCAATGCCCTTTCAGAAGCAAGAATTTGTTTTAGGTTCTTCCAAGTTCTGTTCTTCTTGCCAGCTGCTGCTCCACCAATGCCGGAGTGCTAGAATTAAAAATATGGTATTTAGAGAAAAAATAAATAAAGAATAGTATTTCAGAGTGTGACACTTCCATTTCATAGTCTTTCTGATACGTCTCATCTTGTCATGAACCATTTGTTATCCTCACTTATTTCATCAGCAGGCTAATATACTGTACACTTTAATCTTGGCTGCAAGAAAAACAAAGCTTTTTGGACTGTGTCAAAGCTACTAAGTTTAGGATTAACTGAAGGAAATGAAAATCTGCCTTTTACATGGAAATAGAAAATCAATGTGGTTAGGTTTAGCCTGAGATTACAGGAATCTGTATGTACTTCCCATCGTATTAGAACTTATTACTATGAAGTTGTGTCTAAAATTGTGATTACATGGCTAAATTTCCTCTCTCTTTTTTTATGGCATATTACAGGTGCAGCTCTAGCTCTTTTATAAATTATCCGTGACTGTAGAAAACACAACTGATCTTGCAAAATGTAATGAACACTATGAGAAATTTTCTGGAAATTTTATTTTTCTTTCAAAGGATAGAAGACAGAATAATAGAAAACCAGTAATAAATAGAATGTTGGCTGCCAAGACAATTTTGCATTTTGAAAGGTACACTAATGGAAGGCTTGCCACTGGTACTATAATGGTAGTTTCAGTTATCAAATGTGATTGCTACAGAGTAATTTATTTATGTCCCTCCAGAGACAGAAGCTGCACAACATACTGTACTGCTTTTAAATGATCAAAGGACACAGATTTACAGCTTTACTTCAGAAAAGTAAATGTTCTCACAATTGGGGAGTTGTTATTTCTCTTAATAATTACTACCTGCCACATCAGTCTCATCAAAACTAAGCAAAGTTCTTTCTGCAAACACATTTCTGCTGTGATTGGCTTATAAATTAGCCCGTTAAATTGCTAAGAATGACAGGAGGAAGGATTCAATGAGAAAGCTTTTTTCTGTAGACGTTAAGATATATTCAGAAAAGATACCTGTGAGCTGGCAATATATCAGATTTCAGCAATGGGTATCTAATATAGAAACTAGATGCAAATGTTTGCTCTGAGAGCAACACCTTAGTAATCTAGAGATCATTGTAAAATAGAGACTGCTGGAATATGAGATGAAAATAGATGTACTACCACATTACTAATTCAAATTCATTACATGAATTTTCCCCCAAATCATTGCATAATGATTTTTTTTTTCAGTAATCTAGCTTCTCAAAATCAACTGTTGGATTTATATGAACTTACGCCTCCTAGGAATGGGGCTGAGCATCATCTCACACACTTACGATCACAGGGCAATGACTGCCAAGTGCAGATGAACCAAGCTACCCCTGCACTAGTGAAGTTCAGAAAAAGCTAGAGCTAGGACAGGTAGAGCTATTCATTGCTCTACACAACCGTCAGAAGGTCTTCTTCCCCTTCCCCATTGCCAAGGGATGCAAATTCCATTCAGGAAGTTTAGAAAAAGGTAATTCCTTCCTTCTCTGCTTTTAAGTCTCTACCCTGCAGTGAGCTAATGGTTCAAACTTGGGCATATTTATGAGAGGTAGACGTTATCTGATTTATTTTACTTCTTTTAAGGCAAATTAGGCTGGAAGGATGCAAAGAGTCATCCAAACTGTTACTACCAGTTCATACTGACAAAAAAGCTAGTTAAAACTTGATACATTTCTTCTCAAATTAGCTACTGTATTGGAGAGGACAATTTCATGTTTTTATTATAACTGCCTATTATTTCTGCAGCAGTTGACAAAGGCCCGATATGTTCATTATTATTATTTCAAGCATGCAGACATTAGTATTGCCTCTTTGGAAACGGTGACATCCCTCTAAGAACTGAAGGATCAGCACAAGGCCTCATGGCTATTTAACTCCTACCTGGAAGCTACATGGAATGCCTCTGGGCACAAATAAGCCCCATTTCTCAAAGATGCTGGTGCTCGCTGGAGGATTAGAGTGAGCAAAGTATACAGTCATTTGAATGCCCCTCATGACAGGAGTCGTCTGCAAAGCAGGCAGAGAGCAACTTGCAAGTCAGAGATTAATTTTATACCACCTGCCAACCTGTGCTTAGTGAGCTGTGCGATGCCCGATTACTCAGGTTTTTTGCTGTGGGATATTGTATCTTATTCACACAGAACAAAATCTGGGATAAAATCCTTCTTTCTAAGTACTGGCTTAGGACCAGCCGTCTGAGAAGTTTGCTTGTCTAGAAAGCATTTGTACAGTGTGCCAATGAGTTGGCCCTGGCACAGCAAGATAAAAAGATATTAAAAACAAACCCAGCAGTGACAGCATTACTAGCTGTAGTCTTCCTTCACCTCCTGCCCCAGTTTAGACCTCAGAGTGTTTCAGCAGCCTGTATTTCATCAGCTGTCAGAGTTTACATGAGTTCCGCGCGCCGGCAGCCCAGGCTTCTGGGGAGCATGGAGCATTTGCTTCTGAATCTAGCAATTACTGGAAGAACAGTCACCACAGGTCTGTTAAGAATTTCAGGGACCGGGAGAGGAGCAAAATGCCAGTTGCTAATGACTCTCTGGCTGATTTCTAGCTTGATTGTTTTGCAGCCTGCCCTGGCTACGAACTGGGAGATGGGATTCCTACGTCCACAGTGGTATAAATTATTCCTCTCTAGCTGTGGCAGTTTGTGAGATACCACACCATAAAACTTCTGCACTTACCTTGATCTAGCAGGTTTTCTGACTCTGTTCCAGAACTTAATATAATAGTTCTGCCTCTGGACCAGTGCCATTTTCGTGCTATAATATAGTGTGCACTTTGAACCGTAGAGTGGCATGGACTTGAGGTGAATTTCTTAAAAATTGCCGACCTTTTATTTGGCTGTTAAGCTGACTTTCTTAATATTTACATTAGCAGTATGGTTAAATAGAATCCTAGTTAATGTTTTATTTGAAGAGTTTAGAATTTCAAATTGTTAAAATAATATACTTACGATGAAGTTTGGATCTTTAAATGGCAACGGCTTGGCAGTTGTGTCCACTGATCCTGTGCTGGAGTCTGTGTTCAGAAATTTGTTTTCATTCATGGCCTCTCCACCTGCACTCTGAAGAAAAAACACAGTCTTACTGTTTGCTACTCTGAGCAAGTTTAACTGGAGACTGAGCCGTCTGCTGCATGACATACCTGTTGCCTTTTTAGCCTTTCTATCTCGTTTGAATCTTTAAAGATGTTGCACACCAGCAGTGGGGAAGCATGAAAGGGAATATTTACCAAGCAACTTACATCTGACACATAAAGGGGAGGAGGGGAATACAGTGGCCAAAGCCTACTGAGTAAAAAAAGTCAGGTTTATTTCAGTATTAATGAAAGGCATCTCTGTAAAGTGCAAGACAGCACGTGAAACCAGAAACAGCAGAAGTGTACATTGGATTTGTTTCAGAATATTCTGCACTAGAGCATTAACAGGAATATATAAAATTTATAGAAAGTTTTTATCAAGGTTCTAAGGAATAATTGATTAATCATTTTATTCTCCATATTTGGCTTCAGTCATGCCTGAGTGAGGACTGAGGGGAAAAAAAGATTTTATTATATATATTGTTCTTACACACAAGCCTCACAAAATCTACATTGGTACTAGTTGCTGTTTGCAGTTTTCTAGGCTTTTCTTTACGGTTTATTTATTTAGCAGGAGGAGTAGGTGGAGAAGGTATGTGTGTGATTGGAAAGCTAAAAAAGTTGTGTGGCAGTCTAAACAATTTCTGATACTTCTGCCTGGCTGAGTCTATGTTGTTTTTTTATTTTGTGAGCAACCTGTAAGTCTCCACACTACCAGAACTAGCCCACGCTACAAACATAAATGTTCCTCGTGAAATCCTGATCCATACTGAAGCCAATGAGAATTTTGCCATTGAGTTTGGCAGTTCAATCAATAGGATTTCATACCTTGATTCTTTTTTCCTGAAGAACAAAAAGCTTGGCTAAAAGCTAAATCAATATTTACTGAGAGGGTGGTTAGAATGTTTCTTTACCTTCAGACAGACAATACTTAGAACAAAAAAATGTTTTCCTGTGAAAACCTGCACTGCAAAACCTCCTGTGTTGATACAATACTCTTTTAAGTAGAAGAAAAAAGGACCATTATTATTAGTGAATTAATGGGAGTACCTCTAGAAACTGAGACTATATAGCAAAGGCCATGATTCAGCATATCCTTCTCCACATGATTACAAGGGAAGTGTTTGTATTCTTAACTACATGCCTAAGTAATGACAGGATTAGGAACTAAGCAAGTTGAACTCTTTGGGGAAATACAACGGTGCCTGTTTCTAACATAGCAAAGAGAGGTCTTAAACATTCAAAGTATGGTATAAGGAAGCATTCAAGTAAAATAGTCACGTTTCTAGTGTCTTATTGAAATATATGAATAGAGATGATGTGTGTTTCAAAACCACAGTCACTCCTCTGTAAGCTCGTAGTACAGGGGATACTGCCAAAATAACATCAGTGGAAACAGCATTGAATTCTGTAGCTTAAACTTGATTCTTCCCTTGCCGAGGACAGCATTAAAAGGCAGTGACTGCCACAGAAACAGAAGGACTGCAGATGGATGTTTAGAAACATGTGCATGATGTGACACTGAGCAGAGAAAATAATATCTTCAGCAATCCTGAGTAAAGTGGCTTTATACAATCAGTTGCTAGGTTTCAAACCATATTCTTGCACGTGCACACTTCTAGCACTTCGGACTTCAGCAGCAAGCATTAAAGTCAATCTTGAGAAAGAAACAAGGCTTGAGAGACAAGATTATTTTTGATTAATAAATTATCTCTGATGCTGGTCATTATAAGTATGAATTCTCTAAGTAGAGGAGTCAGCACTCATTCTTCAAAGTGTTCTCGCCTTTTATTTTGTACCATTTGGTCAGTTTTAAATCCTATCCTATGTTTTTTTATTAATTACTTTATAACTTTGCCCTTTCAGTGATTTTCTCCTAAGTATTCTGTTGTTTATGAAACAGGTTTTGAGTAGCATTTCCACATTACCTCAAAACAGTACCTAGTATTTTGAGACAGAGCAAATAAAAATGGTTTATCAGTAAAGGGGAAGAAGCTTTCTTACATATATAGTCCTTAATTTCTGCAGCTGGGTCCATTTACATATTACACTCACTGTCCTCAGTGGGATTTTTTGTGTGGACTCAGTGCTAATCTTGCTGGCACACTGGGAAGGAAAGTAAGGAACTCTTCCTGGCAGGACAATTCCTGAATGTAAATTCTATACGTCGCTTCTTTTCCGGACCGACCCCTAGGGGATCTGAGGTACTAGTGCTGCTAAGAGTCGGGATAACTCACGTTACAGGCCAGATGTTAATTTTGTTTGTGCCAGTACCTCTTGCACAGTGGCAGAGGCAGCAGGATCCGGAGCAGCAGCTGCTGCTTTTCTGGGCCGTGTGGACACCCAAGCCACCCTCCAGTCCCAGTGAGACAGAACGCCAGCAGGAGCTCCTGGATCTGTCACGGACAATCTGAGAGCAGTGGTTTCCTCTCGGAGGCAAAGGGTGCAGGGCAGTGTGCAGGACTGTAAAGCAGCTTGCAAACCACAGTGGTATGCAATTGATACGATGATTTCAGAGCCCTGTGACAGACTGGGAAGTAAACAGGACTGAGTACGATAATCCCAGTTAAATGCTGGGAACTGAGATAAAGGCATACGGTAGAGGCATGCCAGGTCCCCCACTCAGAATTGCTTGTATGAGAATTCATTTTTAGCAGCAGCAGTAGCAGTATGGAAGAAAGATACTCAGCTAATGTGCTTTTCTTTCTGGAAAAATATTAAAGAGTTGAGTAGAAGCGCCGCTTCCAGAATAATGTGCTACTGCACAGAGGACTGAACTCCGGCAAGTACAGATCTTTGAAATGCTCTTTCCATGCAGCTTGCAGAAGTCTCAGCTGATATCCTCAGCAGTTTTTCAGCCACAAACTGAAAGTGTCTGAACAATCTACAGATCCGTCCAGTCTAGGTTTTAAAATGCCACGATTTAAAGTATGGGAAACATCATTTAATCTTTCAGGTTTGTTTTTTGAAAGTTTTTTTTAAAAGGCAGGGAGGAGATGCCAAGTGAATTTTAACCAATATGGATCTAACTTTGTACTGCAAACCCCATGGTTCCTGAAAGTGACTAATACAGTGATAATACAAATCATTATATACAGCCTGAAAGAAGATTCCTCAGTGAACAATTACTGTACAGTAAAGGTAATCTTTCACTTTTAACATTAGCTGAACAAATCTCAAATGTGCGTGCTTGTTTGCTCGGTCGTTTAGTTCGGAAGACAGTTCATTCTTCACTGTCATGAGCAGGGGGAAACAAACAGGAATGAATTCAAATCCCCTTTGTAGTCAGACGAAGAGATGGCGGTCTCGTGAGCACAGGGAGGAAGCGCCTGTCACCAGGGAACATGTACGGCTCAATGTGTGCTGTAACCCCCAGACATGTGTGGGGCAACTTCCCCTTCCTGCCACACTCACAACCAGTTCCCAGTACATTTTCTCTACCCTGACAGTTTCTTAGCTAACTCCCTCACCCTCAGCCTCCTAACATAATCCCGAATGCTTTCCAGTAGGGCTAGAAAGAAAGCGTAACCATGGGCTGAAACTCTCGATAGCTTATTTAAAGCTTCTTTTCAAAGGTTCTAGTAATGTAAAAATCCTTTACGGGGAGCTCAATATACACTTCAAGGAGACAGACAGTGAAGCAGCTTTTAATGTGCACTTTATAACTAAATTGTGTCTTTTAAACAGTGGTTTATGTAACTAGGGCTACAGGGAATTTGTGCTACAATAGTCATAAGCAGACTGTATTTCTCCATAGGCCGTTGAAGATTATAACAACAAAGACTTTGGAGTGGCTTTACGTTTACAGGGTACACCCCGACTGGCAAATGAAGGTGTGATTTCAGTACAGCTGAACGTGCTTATGCTAGTTTTACCTCAAATAACAATAAAAACACTGCAGTAAAGACTGCAGCTAAGCCATCAGTAACTATCTTCATCCTTTCCCATCCACTCCTCTGGGCTGTTATCCTCCACAGAAGTCCCTGCTGCCATCACTTTTCGTGTAACCTCCCTCTCTGCTCCTCCTTCCCCTCCTGGTACCTCCTTAGCCAGGTGCAGTGCAACCTTGACTGGAACGGCGCGTTTTAAAAGTTGTAGACAGCAGGTCAAAGGCTTCTTATAGGACCACTTGTGCAATTTTATTCCCTCTATAAAGTTGTGTTTATGTGCTTTAGCTGAATTTTAACTACAACCACAGTGTTGACAGGTTGGCAACCGCTATTCCTTCTGGGATAGATGGTAGCAATAGTGAGGGGTGCTGCTTCTTTTTTCGCATTTCTTTTCACAAGACCATCTATCGAGTGTTTGGTGCATGCCAGCTGGGTGGGACACCCCCCGTTACGTGCTGGGACTGGGTGACGGTCGCTGGATGAGGAAGCCGGCTGTGGGCTTCACTCCATCAGGAGACAGCCCAAATTCGAAAGAGAGCAAAGACCTGCGGCAAACACTTGGGAGTCCGAAGAGGTTTGTTGTAAGAGCAGCCAAGTCTGGGGAAGAGACCTGAGCTAAGCTTTGCTACCTTAACACTGGTTTCTTTTGAATAAAGCCAAACCCCAGGAATGAGCCTAGTTTGGACCCTACTGTATACGCTGTCTGTACTGGGAGAAAACACACATTGGGAGACTGCCTATTCACATACCACTTTCAACCTTAGGTTTTGGTAGATCTATTAATTTTTTCAGTATATTCTGTTCCAAATTCCCTACCGCAGATGTATTGGTTTTCACATGATTTCCAAAGACTGCTCCATCTGTCTGGTTTTATTTAGGGAGAGGACAAGCAAAACTTGTAGACCATGGAAGCTGAATTCTTTGTTTTGGCTATTTCTAGGTGGAATCAGCATTGTGGGGTTTGGGATGGGTGTCTGTGATGGGACGAAATACCAGGTGAAATTAGCTTGTTATGAAAGCGCTTGTCTGAATCATCTTTTTTTTTTCCCCCCCAACAAGGATTAAAACTGCATAACAGAATAACTCATTTATGCTGAAGTATCATTTCTTATCTATTTACCTTTGGATTATATTCTATACTATTTTTTCATTATTTTAGACTAATAGGATTTTACAAACTATATGGAACATAAAAAAATATGAAACATAAAAGTCAAAATGTAAATTTGTGCATGGCATCCTATCAGTGCATAATGTGCATCTCATGGCTTGTAAAAAAAATATGGATTTGGACATCACTGAAGGTACAATTCAATCTTCAGTGGCCATTTTTACCAGGTTTACAGTTTTACATGGTAAAAGATAATCTAAAAATAGAAGACAAACTGAACAGTGTGTTGGTAAAGAAAAACTTAAAGGTATAAATAAATTCTGTAAGAACTGGAAAGGGAGTTTCTAGCTTAAGGGAACAAAACCAATACTGTAAACACTGTTTTTCTCTGTTTTGCTTTCTGCAAATCATTTATCAATTTTAACACTATATTGAGAAGATTAATTGTAGATGAAGGTCATTACATCTGTAGGTTTTTGGGTCGGTCTTGCTTCTGTGTTCAGTATTTCTGATACTCTGGCTTTGTCTTATTATTAGGGGGTTGTTGGCCACTATTGAAAAGTAAGTAATAAGAGGGGTCTGGTTCTAAATCAAGCCCTCATACTTGGTGATAACTTTGCCCCCAACACCCGATTTGGCTTGCTGAGGAATCCACTTGTCCCCAATCTTTGTATGTGAAGCTCAATAAATAATTTAAATTACTTTTACTTAGTTTGGGCAGCTAATTTTCATAATCACAATAATACCATAATGGCATTCTTAATTTCATTGACACAGGTGTTTTAACTCAGCCTCAATAATGGTATATTCTTAATTATTCCTGTAGTAGGTTCTTTCTAAAGCAGCAATATCCAACTTGTAGCAACTTAACTCAGCTTTTAACTGTGTTTAAGTTCTGTGACAGCCTGACAAAGCTGTGGCATGCAGCCAGGGGAGAAAATGGGAATTTATAAAATAGATGAATAATACCTGTATTTTCACCAGCAGCCGATTACAGTGAGTGAGAATGCCATGTGGAACCAGAGCACGAATGTCACTAGATGACAGCAGCAAGGATATGAGCAGAGTTTTCAAAATTGTGAGTAGACTTTGAATGTCAGCTATTTAACAGCGTTCCAGCTAATACTGCTCATACTGGAAAATATATTAAGCTGTTTGATTAATATATTAGCTCTAACTGCATAACAAGCCTGGTACAGGCTCTTGCACATTCTGAATATTTAATTCATTTAACGTTGCATGGTGACATGACAGGAGCCATTAAAACTTGAACACGTACGCTCTGGCAGATAAAAATGAAGCTCTTTACAATGATGGGAACAATTCACAGAGAAAGGTGTCAGAATTAGACATGCTTAAGCTCAAGTTTAAACGATAGCTAAAAAATTTCTCATCACCAACATTATTAGCGTAGTGTATTTCTGAAAGCAAAGTCACTGAAGACTCAATAACAATGTAAGACTGAAGACATAACACTCTCTTGAACAAGATTAACTCCCACCAGATCTGTGGCAGAAAGGTTTGGTGGAAAGACTTATTCAGTAACATGTACAAACAGGTCTTAACCACCTGGTTGCACTTTACTGGTTCTTGGATTTAGCAGGAAAAACTTTTTCCATCTTCCTTTTCACTCAGTAAAATGAAGCCCAATACAATTTCCCCAGCCTTTTATCTTTCAGCACTCTAGTACATGGTAGCATTTGAAGAACGTTCTCCCTTCCCTACCTTATTTTGGGGTAGGACAAAAAAGATTTCAGCTTGAAAATGTTCAAATGCCAGGAAGAAAAAAAATCCTAATCTTACATATTCACAGCAAATTTTGTTCCACGGGGTACTGAAAAACTCGATTTACTAAACAAACAAAAAAGGAGTAGTAGCGAGGTGAAAACAGGTATTAAGCACAGTGCAGAACAATGTCCTTGATTTCAAGCAGCTAGTAGGGTGGGCAGGAGAGTCATGCATACGGTGTAAATTGGGAGTAAATCCACTGAAGTCAATAGGTTTCATCATTGCCAACTCATCTTAAAAGTCAAGGTTCCTGCTACAGGTTTCTGCTTCCACTGATATCAAAAGTAAATCTCAAAAATACCCAACAGCAAAAATATTTTTGTTTAAATTATGACATTGTCCTCGGATGCTGCTGCTGCTTTCACTTACAAAGAAGGCTGAGGGAGGGTTGTTAAAAAAAAGACACAACAACACAAAGCTTGAAATTAGATTGTTGAATTATTATAATAACAGTTTATAATTCCAAGTACATGTCACTAAAAGTACTTCAGCTTCTTCTAAGCTTTTCCCAGAGGACTCCTGAGTCACATGTCCAACTACTTTTCTGTACGAGAAAAATCTGCCTTTCCTAAAGCAGCAGTTCTTTCCCTGTAACTTGCTGAGTATTTCCGCCAAGCATCAAGAGTTAATCAACTATGCAAATTAACTCCAAACATATGACTAAGATGTAGAAATAATCTTGGCTGGATAACAGGGAAGGGGGAGGTGTTTGAAGCAGGACACGGAAAACGTTTCAATTGCAATCTAAATAAATAAAAATAATACATAAAGACACGTATGCTGTCCAGAAAGCAAACTGTACATTATGCTTTCGAACTTTTACACTGCTGTTTTGAGGTGAGTTAAAACATCTTATATTCCAACTGCCTTAGAAAGGCTCAATAAAATTTTACTCATGCACTAAAAGATTGGACTGTCACAAAGTGATGGATGGCTTTTCCATGTTCTCTGTAGGGCATTTCAATACCATAGACTCCAAGTGCTCTTGATTAAAAGGCGACATTCTCATTTAGGGTCCCGTCACTGCCTGAGCTTCAAACCATTATCATTCACCTGCACTGGTGCTTCCAGTGACAAAATACTTACCAAAATGTATAAAATACTAATTACTTTAGTCACTTGGGTAGAGGTATAAAATACCCTAAAGCAAAGCTCTATTATACTGTGTGAGGGGTTGAATTCACAATTAAAAATGCAGCAAAAGGGAGAATAAGATTTTAATTACATTCCCACCTCTCAAACATTTCTGGAAAACCTAGGGGAAAAAGACCTAGCAATTTCATGACACAAGAACTCCCTTCTTACTCATAATGCTCACTTAAGAAAAAAAAAAAAAAAACACAAAAACCAAACAGAAAAACTCAAATTTACTTTGTTCTTTTCAAAATTATTGAACTTTCAATCACAGAAAGAAACTAACAAGCTTCAATAAAAAGCTCTGATTCCTCCTCAAGAGATTTCAGATGCCAAACATGTTTTTCCATTTAAAAACTTTCAAGCACGATGATAGACAAAGTTTTATAACTTACAGATATGTCAAGGAAAAAATTACTATTTTCTATGGGGAAAAGCCTCAAATAAAAGGTAATTGGGACGCAACTGTGAATAGCTTCACACTATCCCAGAAAAGCTTGGTTTAATTTGCATTTGCCACAAAGCTCCCTTCGGCTTAAATAATTGCAAAGGATCTCTAACTTTTAGATTTCACTTGGTGGATTGAGACTATTCCTTGTTTATAACGTTTGACAGTTTTCTTTATTAAGAAAATTGTAACTTGGACAAATTCATGAGCTGAATGGCATGCTGAAGCAGCTCTGGAGCTAAAAATTTCAGTTTATATGCAATGAAAAAGCACCTGTTAGTTCATACTTTCACCAAGGGTAAAACTGAGCCCAGCTAACAGAATATTTTGATTCCCCAAGAGAAAAAAACCTCTTCTAAATTGATGGACCTTAAGACTGAAAATGGATGGGAGCATACTAGCAGAAAAGACTAGAGTAAATCACAATTGAATTTTTATAAAAACTGCCTGTACATTCTCTTCTCTATCAGAAAAACTCAGTTCAGTCAAGGACTTTGGCTAAACTGCTTCTTAAAGTTTAAAATACATCATTTGATATGGAACAGTTAAGGTCGAAGTATTCCAGGATAAAAGACTGGAGGATTACAATATGCTCATGTGCTGTTAACACTGTAATGCTGCTCAGGGAGCATATCAAAATCCCTCTGTTGAATAACAGACTTCAGCCAAGGTAGGAGAAGGATCCAAGTCCATTCATCTGCCTGTGACTGAACCAGGGACAAGGAAAGCAAAAAGATACTGGCTCCTATGGCTGACGCGAAAGGAATTCCATTCTGAAAAAACCACCCAGTTTCCTGATTCTAGTTTATTCTGTTAAACATTATCCATTTTGCCAGGAAACAGTGTTTGAGTAACACACAAAACCAGAAAAACATTTCTTCAAGGAAAGGCAATTAATTTGTTCTGAGTAAACACAGGGGGTATCTGTCTTCCAGAGCTCCTATTTTATCTATTTTTCTCAGGAAAAATAGACATAAATCAGAATAGTCAAATTTTACATTCAGATGTTATGCACTAACTGGGGAACCGATACAGAAAACAAAACTTTATTTTTGCATTCTCCCCATTTTTTGCACATTTTAGCACTTCCTTCTGCCTGTCTTAATTGTCACTTTAAGTAGATAAAAATTCTGTTTCTATTCTGTTTCTGCTAATTACACCTACTGCTGCCATGATGCATTAGTAAACACCAGCAGTACTGCAAAGGCTTAGCACTGCAGTCTAAAGTTACTCAGAAGAAGGTTTTTCCATTTGCGTAGAGGTACTTAAGACTGTCATACCCAAACACAATGCCAGAAAGACGTTATGTTAGGTACAGTGACATATGGAACATTCCACTTCTGAAGCAATTGAGAATAAACATATTCTTGGTAAGAATCTTCAAAAAGCTATCAAAGATATAACGTATCACAGAGCAGTAATTGCATCAGATGCCCCAAAGGTCTTTAAAAGAGGACAGGAAAAGAAATTATTTCTTAGTTTTTAAAAATCTTCAGACTACCAATGGAATCCGTATTGTTTCTCATATTATGAGCCAAAAAAAACTATGGCTGTACATGCCCTGAATACTACATCCACTTTCCTTCATCCAGCAAACTCAACAACAACTATTCCTGCTTTGAATAGCACACCAGCTCTCCTGTACTGACCAAAATTTTAGGTGCATTATCCTATGGATACCTACATTTAACTGGGTAATGAAAAAAACCTGATGACTGAACCAAAATAAACATGGCAAATTCTAATTTAGATGAAAATAAGGTGATACAAGTATCCACTGTAGGCTATTTTAAGGCTGCTCAGGAGGAAAAGGGAGGAGACAGTTGTAGAGTCATGTTAATTTCAAGGCAAATTTCTGAAGTATTTCTGCAGAAACGTTTGTACAAGTAGGTGGTTGTTTACTCAACTATGTAAGTTCTGTGGCCATACACTTCACCCTGATGCTGTATATTGAAGTTGAGGAACTGCAGCACATCTGAAAAGCACCAGACAGTTTAGTATTTTGCATATAAACTTGTATCCCGACTGCCTTTTGTGCTGGACTTAAAACAGAACTATTAAAAGACTTGACTTTTCCACTACATTAGAATTAGTGAAGTTTTGCTATCACTTCCATGATCGTAGGTGAGAGGGAAACATAATATTTAATATTTTGTGATGAGTTTAACAGGATATTCTAAAAAGTTTCCCACGATGAATTATTTAGCAAATAGCAAAATACCTTTTGGACAGATGGAAAGGGTGAGGCTAAAAAGGGCAATTCTGTGGCTGCCACCAAAGGCAATTCTGCCTGCAAGAAACAGGGTTAATAAAAATTAAGGAAAAATGGAATTTTTGATGAGAAAACTTAAGGTCATTAAGGTAAGAATCAAACTAGCATTGGTAGGCCTAGACTATGTAAACAAAGATAATCAACTTGAAGAATAATGACTTTACAGCTAACTACTTTGGTTTAAGGAGTGTGAACACGCTATGCACACGTCAAGGAAAAATGGCCTTTTCCTATTCCATTTTTTTGGATTTTAAGAGTTAGTTTTACTGTAAGAACACTGCGCTGTTCCTCCCAGGGAAAAGCAGTTCTACTAAAACATAACCATTGCTACAGTGTAGGGAGAATTAATACTGTCTAAATGTAGCCATTGAGTTTTGGGCTTCATTAATGCATTACGGGGAAACGTACCCAACGGAGGTACCTGACCTGCCTATAGAAGGAGTATATGACTGCTCGTCTAGGCAGAGGACGGACCCATCTTAATCACGTAAATCAGACATTTGAAACGAATCTTTGAGGCTGGTAGGGGTCTCAGGAGGTCACTAGCCCACCTCCTGCTCAAAGCAGGGTCAAAACTGACCTTGGACCAGGCTGCTTAGGGCTTTGTCCCAGCAGGTCTTGAACACCTCCAAGGACAGAGATTCCGCAGCNAAAACTTAAGGTCATTAAGGTAAGAATCAAACTAGCATTGGTAGGCCTAGACTATGTAAACAAAGATAATCAACTTGAAGAATAATGACTTTACAGCTAACTACTTTGGTTTAAGGAGTGTGAACACGCTATGCACACGTCAAGGAAAAATGGCCTTTTCCTATTCCATTTTTTTGGATTTTAAGAGTTAGTTTTACTGTAAGAACACTGCGCTGTTCCTCCCAGGGAAAAGCAGTTCTACTAAAACATAACCATTGCTACAGTGTAGGGAGAATTAATACTGTCTAAATGTAGCCATTGAGTTTTGGGCTTCATTAATGCATTACGGGGAAACGTACCCAACGGAGGTACCTGACCTGCCTATAGAAGGAGTATATGACTGCTCGTCTAGGCAGAGGACGGACCCATCTTAATCACGTAAATCAGACATTTGAAACGAATCTTTGAGGCTGGTAGGGGTCTCAGGAGGTCACTAGCCCACCTCCTGCTCAAAGCAGGGTCAAAACTGACCTTGGACCAGGCTGCTTAGGGCTTTGTCCCAGCAGGTCTTGAACACCTCCAAGGACAGAGATTCCGCAGCTCTCTGGGCAACTTTCCATCTCCCTAGTTAGAAATCAATATCCTCTAAAATAGAAAATACTGAGTTTATTAACAAAAAGCTCTTTTGGTCATGAGCAGTCATATAACTCACATTAATTACTGCCCTAATTTCTGCGTGTTCCATTTCAGCGATATTTTGCTGTCGTCCTGATGGTTTCAGGGTATAAATGTAACAAAGTTTCTAGGCAGAGGGGTCATCTTTTATTAAATGGACCTGTTTATCTGGAAAATTAAGACAAGCTTCTGGGTGAACTGCATACCAATACATCACTGCCTCAACAGAAGGACTGTTTCTGCAGCACACAGCTTTCACACAGCTTCCTACATGGTTTTAATTCCCCCTTCCTTTCTCCTAGATGATGAGTGCCTTCATAATACTCTTTCCCTTCCCTGATTAACATCCTACGTACTCCTGGGATGCCACTAACCTTTTGTTCAGAGACGGTCTACCTGGTACATACCTAACCAAACTCTAAGCAGTTCTTCTATATTTAGCTTGGGAAGTTGCTGTTTCATTTTCAGATCTGAAAAAAGACTTCTATGCTTGAAGGTTTATTTGATTTTTCCAGCTGTGCCACTGAAGTGACACTATCCATAACTGTAAACCTTGCCTAATTTATGCAGAAACTATCACAGGCATCTCAGCCTTTTCTGGCCTTCCTCTTGTCCTTTCACTAACTCAGAAAAGCATAAATCTGAGGAAGTAGTAAATAAGGCTGTAGTGATAACCACATTGCATCCTTATGAACACAGGGGTAAACAGTGCTACAAGCACGCCAACACTGTAAGGGCAGAAAAGTAAAAAAACTGACTTGCTTAAAATGGTATAGAAGGTTCCGCCTCTAGGCCTGTGGATGTTTGCAAAATGGCATATCTTTTTAAATTATGTCAGATTTTATGTAATTCACATATTAGGCAGGGTGTGCACGGAAGCACGCGCAAGTGCAATATTTTGTCCGTTTAATTAAAATTAAGGACAAATGATATACAACAAATCATTTTTCTCCGTTTAATTAATGATAAAAGGGCAGATATGATACTAGAAGTCTCTCCTCATGTGGTAAATCCTAGCAATGGCCAGCAGTGCTCTACAGAAGGGTTAATTTCCCAAAATGCTCCTTATCCACAGCAGGGTCTTGTAATCAGCAAGGACAATCTTTTTTTTCCCCCGAGTCAGCCAGCACTTACATCCTGGGGCAGGAAGATTACAAACCATGTAACTACAGATACTCACCCCTCCCAGAATGATGGACTCCACAGTTTAATTACATATTACTCACGAAATAGTTTCCTTCTATCCATTTCAAATTTGTTTCTTGAATTAAGAGTGATGCATTTTTATTACAACATAAATGCATGTTATTAGATGGCATGACTATACAGCTTTTTGGCTAGAGTTTTGGAAGGAAAAGATTTCTGATCCCCTTTGCACAACTGTGTATTTTGCATTTAAATTATCATTAGACAAAACATGTAACAAAAATAAATACCTAAAATACATAAGCAGACCATTCTGACAACTGTGTTTGACACCAGACTATGGAGCTGTTCTCTTTGGAACAGACAGAACCTCTATCCTCTGCTGTGGAGAAGAAAACATTTCCACGCTCCCCTCCCACCACACCAGACTGGCTTCCAGCCTGGTGGTTAGGGTGTGCGTGGGGAAAAATAGGGTTTGAATCCTCTCTGGCAGCGGCAGGAAGAGGACTAGCTTCAAGTGGAGGACACAGTAAGCACTTATAAGGACACATGATATAAAAAGCACGTATTGGTGCTGTGTGACTTCTAGTTTTGAAATAAAAGATTTAGTATCTGCTTTCAGAAAGGAAGATGTTCATGGTTCTGAATCCCAAGTGGAAAGAGTTGCCTATATGTTCAGGGAGAAGTAGAATTAGGACTAGTCCTTAGTATTTCCTGCTAGCTTATTTTGGTGGCATCTCACAGAGCTTTCTGGAGTTTGTAGAATAAATTCTAAGGTACTTAGAAACTGACAGACAAGTAGTACGACGGCTGAAGCTGTTACTCTCCAGGTCTTCCCACAGGCAGGGACACTGGATCTACTAATGAATCAGATCTTGAACTGCTCCAGTGTTCAATAAGTTTCTTATCATAAACTAATGAACCCTGCAGTTAAGAGTATCTAAGCTCATGAAACAGCTTGCTTGTGGTGGAAAAGTGGTTCTCCTTGTACGTGGTCCTGTTTCTTCCTTGTGCTACCTCCAAGACCTGTGAGTCAGTTCAGTTCACCAGCACGGCAAGAGACAACGCAGCTTCCTGGGAGAGGGACAAGGTTTGGTAAGTTAGTCTTCTGACGGATGACCTCTCTCAGTGGCTGAGCTGGTCTGGTGAGTACCAAAGCCAGCGTGATGCAGGCGGCAGGAGCACGCCGCTGAGACTTGCGGAGGTGGGTGAGAGTGAAGAAGATAGGAGGGGACTGGGACTCTCCTTTTTGAGCATGAGAAGCTGACAGGTTGCCTCATTGTGCCTCCTGAAGTTGCAGGTGTGCTTTGCAGTGAGACAAGACATGCTGTTCACGGGTACGAATTCTGCTGTGAGGGACAGGTATATTTCACAATGTGGAATGTCACAACTTTTATGGCTTTCTGTAGGTCTAAATAAATAGCCAACATCTCCATCCTGGTCTCTTGGAATGCTTAAGAAATGTGTTCAAAACCCTCCCAGGCTACCTAATTAATATTTCTATTACCCTTTCTAATCCAAAATTAGTACCTTTATATAACTACTAATGGCTTGCTGAAGCAAGAACTGAAGTTATTACCTAACAGAAACATTACAAAACTTTACAACAATGTGAAAAACAGGCTGACACCTCTTCAACTCTGCAAAATCTAGACAGTTCAGTTATTCCAAGTTTTCTTTTGTTAATCTGAACCTTTTAATGCGCTAAATGGATTCTGAGATCGCTTTTTAGGAGCACTATCTCGCAGACAAAATGTCATGCTGAAGTACATGCATGCAGTATTTTAGATTGCTTTCTCTTTCAAAAAATAACACATTCTATTTTATCTCCTTATGATAAAAGCAGTGCACCATCTTTATTATCTCTCCCAAGTTTCTTGCATGTTTATTATGAATCCTGAAATTAAGTGTGATCATAGCAAGACTGTCCATTTTCTTGTTAGCTAAGGGAAAAATTAAAATCCTTTACTAGGATAAGGAGATAAGGCTAAAAAAACCACAAAACCAGCATTCTGATGCCCATAGTAAAAGTCAATACACATCTGCTTTTGCCTTTCTACAACATAACGCATCTGTGTTTACTCTAAATCTAAAATCTAATCACATTGGGTTGGGGTGTTGGTAATTCTCTGAGGCTGGCATAGACTGTTTTGGAAATTCGCACACTTTTATGATTACAGATCATCTAAAGCCTTCAATATGTGATAAACATCAAGCAAAGTCGATTCTCAGCTCTCAGTTTTGACAGTTTCCCTTTTAAGCTAGATTGCTCTATAAAAGCAATTTCCTTTTTTTAAATAAAGCTGAACTTAAAACACACATAACTTTTGCCAGATTTCCCAAGAACACCTGTTAACTGTCTTTTAATTATCATTTTTCCCTATTGGGGACTGGAGGGATTCTGGTCCCTTAAGAGATTTGACTTCAAATGGGCAAGTGACAAAAGCTGGTACCTCAGGATAATCTTGGTTCTCATTAGCTGACTGCCTGAAAATAAGCTGTTTTTTGGGGAAGAGTACAAAAACTGCATAGAAGAAGCAGTGCTTAGTATTTCAACTGTTCACTGTCTGCTTTGTTGCAGAAAGTATCTTTGTGGTCACATGTTAGAAAGGATTAGGAGATGTAAGCAGTGACCCTCAGAGCGCTCCATACAGAGAACTCCAGTTTTGGGGGACTTCCAGTGCTCCGTGGTCTGGTGACACGCAATGTGATGCCAGAGTATGTTAGCTGTCTGTGGGATAGCTATCCCAATTTAAACACTACCTGCTAAAACTTTTGTTAAGACATGGCAATTTGTTTTAAAATGGCTGTTAAGTTTTGTAAGGGCCAAGACTCTTGGACAGGGTTGTGAATAAGTGTGCAAGTGGCTGAACTTGAAGATATCACCTCGGCAGTTTTTATCAGTAACTAGCAATCGACTATCTATCCAATAAAAGTGACTTTTAAATAAATTTAACTAGGTTTGAGTTAACATCCCCTGGGAGCACATTAAATCTTTTACAGATACTGCTCCAGGTAAGCAGTATTTTCAGATAGGCACTGCTTCATTGGTTAAATTCATATATTTTCAGTTACTGTCATAATATTAAGGGCTGAGAGATGGTTAAAAAAACAAACCTGTAGTCTAGAACATAATGATGTGATAGCTTTTTAATAAACTGGCAAATACATATGTACTTGCATCTCCCTACTATTATGCTGTATCAGGGTCCTGCTGTCTCTTTCAGGGCAGGAGGATTGATAGAAGTGAACTTGTTTATTAAATTTCCAGCTACAAAGGAAAACCATGCTTTTCTGCTACAGTAAGTCTTATACAGAATACTGTTATAATAATTAGAGTAACTTTAGTGTTATATTGATTGGAGCAAGTCTGTAAACAAGGTCTGAATTTGTAAGTAAGTAATTTTTAATTTCAGCTACAGAAAGTTACTATACTGCGATGTACTAGAGGAGGTACTTGTCCCAGAACATGGTGCGAACAGCAGTTCAGCTCAGTAGTTGTAGTGATACTCACCAATTCTGTAGTTAACCTCATTTTTCCTGACATAATTTTTCAGGAAATTACAGCCAGATCAAATGGATTCTTTAAAACAAAGTTATTTTAAAATTGATTTGATGGTTTCCTACTTACAATGATAGGCTTGGTAAAATAGCAGAACAGGAGAAGTGATGAAATTTACCGATAGTTTAGAATCCAGTTCCATACTACTTACATATTAAGGTAAGCTGTCTGTCTTAGTGGACAGATTCTGAATACATAAGAGTAACCATATTAATACGTATATATTTAAGTCTTCTTGTTGAACATACAGCCGTCTATCAAAAGCTAATCTGATTATTTTCAGCTTCTGATATAAAACATCATGGTTCAGTTGCATTTAAAATAAAAATTGAGTTCTAAGTGCATCTTAGAGTTGCTCCTTTTACTTTCATGCTGTGCATGAAAGGAGCTTATTTAAGAGGACAGTAACTTTAAACCATTTTTACTTTTGTACTTTCTAATATTGTTGTATAGCTTCTGTTTTTAAGCATAGAACAAGAAGTACAGAAAGTGTTAAATATACATGAGAGCTAGTGACATAAAATGAAGGTAGCCAGTAGCCCTGCTGCAATATTCACAAAGAAATAAAATCAATATATTTAATAATTTAGCTCTTAATCATCATTGCAGAACAGGAAGTTCAGTCTTTATTTTGTAAACGGTACCAAGACCTGCTGCTGCTACAACAATGGAGAGAAAGGAAGCAAAAAGCATTCTCTGTGTATTTCTATAGTTTACAAGGCAATTTACATCAATTCAAAACGTAAGATGAAACACGATGCAATTCTCAAAGGCATTTACTATACTTCACTCATGTCTGAAGTTGTTTCACAAATAATATAAGCAAATATGCATTCACCACAGTATTTATCATATTTTCTCTCTTTAATTGTCTTCTGACAAAATCAGATACTTCTTTTTCCCCCCAAATCATTCTCTTATTCTGTCTTTTAAGCTTACTAGCTGTCATGGGCAAGCATTTTGTTTCATCAGTTACATCCTGATGTAGAATACACTCTTTAAAAAGCTTCCTGTTGTTGTATAATCTATAAAAATAATGGTGTGAACATGAAGCTACAGGAACTGGTGCTATTTTAAGATCAGTGTCAAAGATTCTATCCCAGGTTAAGTGATAGTAATTAAAAAGACAGGAGACCTGGAGACAAGTCTGCACAAGAGCCAGCAATGGAGCTGAACCAGCACAGCAGCTATTGGGAATCAATGGGCAAGGATATCTAACCAAATGGTGCTATGCAAACTACTGAACAGCATTGGTTTTGACATAAGAATGTTACCATTTAATATACATAATAATCCCCAACATGAAAAATCTGCTGCTGCAGCAAAGACCGAGGTGTTTTTCAGCAGCACAACTGCATGAGAGGAATACTTGTGTAAGGCTAATAAAAGTGATGTAATCAATTTGCAATCATGCCTTCCTGTAAACTCACTTTTAATTTTACATTTGGTAAATACAGGCATTATATCCAAAAAGCATGTGTCTGCTTCTGTAGACATGACTGACAAGCCCTATGTGCAATGTGCTTCCAAAACAAACATGACTCAATACCTTTGGGTCGGTAACTCATACAAACGATGAAGATGATGTTTTCTGGTAAGGTTCCTAAAATGTATCTTAAGACAAAGTAACAATTCATATGTTGGAGAAACATAAGCAAAATTGAGTTTATAAAAATCTGTATGCTGTGTGATAATTGTGCCTTCTCGTAGGATACACAGTTACTCAAACTAGTTGATTGCATTGCTATACTTAAGCATACTTGCTTAAAAAAACAAAACATCACATTCTTGAATTCTACAGCTTTATCAGACCAGCGTGTCTTTCAGCACGAGCTGTGATAGCTACTTGTGACATAAAGCACGTGAAAGAAAAACAAACTCTGTGATTTGCAGAACTTACAAAACCCCCTTTTTGTTTAATTTCATAGTGATGAAATCACAGATGTGGGTAAATTCACAGCTGGCACAATGTGAAGTCTATTTTCTTGTACACCAGGCACAAGTTTTCAGCAGAAGTTACCAGTAATATAATGGGGAGTCCCCAGATCGTAAGTTGACCCCTGCAAGTAGTTACAAACTTCTCGGTACGGATCCTCTTACCTATAGTTTGCTGATTAACCAAGGAAATAATTCACTATTTCTCTATCTGTTTCACAGTGTCAGTTTACTTAAAACAGAAACCATTTCACACTGAGCTATGGCATGAAATATGTGGCTTCTGAAAGGATGAAAATAGGCTATAAAAGGCTGTTAAAAAATATCAAAGGGGTTAATTAGGAAAGTGAACTGTCAGAGGAGTAACAAGTACTACCTCCAAACCTGAGCTGAAAGCAGTATGTATTAAAGGTATTAACCTGTCACGCTGCCAGATGAATGTTACTTGTTTGGAGTTAAAAAATTAAAATAAAATAAAAATCCCACAATAACTGGATAGTCGGTATATAATATATTCAGAAGAAGTATTTAAAATTCATGGATTGGCTAAGCCACCTAAATTATAAAATATAAATTATATAAATTATAAAATAGTGTTAAGGGCCTGTTGACTGGCTATATTCTGAATAGCTCAGCAGACTAGAATTACTGAGCGTTTCATTGTGTCACAGGTTTCCTTAATCAGAAAAAGTAGATTACTCAGCAATTAACTAAGGACTTTATAAAGACTTTTGGAGATTAAGATTAAATAAAGTACTGCAGAAGAAAGTGCCAATGATCAATGTTTCTAACTCAAAAAATGCAAAGTCCCTATTTCATTTCTGTTTGAACTGGCTCGCTCCAGAGCTAGTCAGCAACAATGAATGCGATTGCTAGAAGATCAACGAGCTGTTTCTTGTCTGATTCCTGAGGTTACACATTTTCTGAGACTCATTTTTTTTCTTTTCCTTATTGGATTGATCTGCACTGCTGAAGTCGGTGAATGTGTACGCTGACTTTGACATAATGTTGAGAAATTACTCCTTTCTCCACTGAAATCACTTGTGAGAAGAATTGCAAAAACTGTTTATCACAGTATCAAAATCCAGTTTGAGTAAGAAATCATGGATTGTCTCATAATACTGGAAGCTGTCCACAGGCTTAAGTTTGGTGTGAGCTTCGGGAAACAGTCTTAGAAGCTGAAGGATAACATAAAAGATTTTATATGCATTTAAATTATATATAAGCATATCATGTTTTATATCTGCACCCACATACCCACACACATATGCATACAGGCACAGAGCAGTCCTCTCCATGCTGGAAAATGTGGACTGTTATCTCTAGCAGACCTTGAAAGAGTTGTCAAATGTGATCACGCCAGGCAGTAATTCTTCACGGTTGCAGCGCAGTTTGTTAGCTACATTAAGCACAATGGTTCATACTCCCTCTCCTAGGGATAAGCTCACCAGAAAAGGAAAAGAAACTATGTAACTGCCACAGGGTGAAAGAGCACGGCTCAGATCTCGGAAGGGTTTCTGTCTGTGCTCTGGCGTGTGCACAATGGCTTTCAATTGTCTGGAGAGAAGATCTGCTGAAAATGAGCAACCTAACTGGCAGTAGCGCATACTTTGTAGCTACACTACTGTTATATTTCATGAAATATTACTGAGAAGAATCATTTCTGGGTGGGGAAAAAAAAAGAAAAAAAAAAAAGACAACTGTTTCTTCCAATCCTTTTTTGACCACTTCAGCTACCTAAGTCTTTCTAAAAATAGTAATCCAAGACATATTGCATCTAAAGGCTATACGGATGTCATATACAAACTGACTCTGAACCTCTTCCAGGACTTAGTTTTGGAGCATGAGATGCTACCTCATGATCAAGGGGCAGATGTCATCAGCTGGGGATGGGTCTGTGGAGCTGCACGGTGGTGTCACACAATGCAGAAATAGAGGCTGCACTCACTATCCACTGAGACTGGAGGTGGGAACTTAGGATAAACTCACATTAACAGGCCTTTTCCCTCCCCTGACCCTCTGCCCCAAAACTCAGGCTCTGAGGTTACACCTTCATTTCACATTTAACTCCTGCTTAGCTCAACTGAGAGGACCATAATACAAAACTGTATTTGAGCTGAGCACCGCGGAACCATCACCTGTTAAATTGTGCTCATTCGAGCGCTAGTCTCTCCTTCTGTGACAGATCAACTACCTCATATGAAAATCATCATCAATCAGAGGCTTGTGCATGTAGGTGTATATAGAGCTCAGGTACAGCGTAACATCAGGTACAAAGCAAGCTACTGAAGGCAAGCTTGGAAACAAATGAACAAGACAGGATGATCAGAAATTATCAGCATGTACAAGGCCACAAGTTACGTGATTTTATACACAACTTGAACTGAATCTCTGTTAAGCTTTGCTTCTTCGTTACACACCCGACTGGAGAAGGCGCAAGAACCACATCACCGGTTCAGCCGCACACACGGAGGGGACACAACCTCCCCGCTACAGGACGATGAAAGAAGAGGCCTGAAACTCGGCCTTCAGGCGCCTGGAAACCAACCGCCAGCCGAGGGTCGCAGCAGCCCGGCGGCCAGCCCTTCCCCGGGAAGCTCGGCAGCTTCCACCCAGGCCGGCCGCGGAGGGGACCGGCGAGGATGAGGCAGGGAGGCCGCCGAGGGCCGAGCGAGGCCGGACGCTCCCGGCCGCCGGGCGGGCGGAGCTCGGGGGTGTGGGGGGGGCGGCCAGCAACGGCCTCCCCACCCCGCTCGCGGGCACGCTCCAACCGCCTTCCCCGGCCGCGCGCCTGCCGCGGGCATGCGCAGAGGAGGGAAAAGGCCGTGGCCGCGCATGCGCGCTGGCCGCCCCGCGCCCATTACCTGCGAGCCGCCTGCCGCCGTCGCTTTCTTTTTCTTGGCGGGGCCGCTGCCGGTGCCCGGGCTCGCCGGGCGTTTCTTGCTACGGGATGGGGCGCCGGCGGGGGAGGAGGCGGAGGAGGAGGAAGAAGCGGCCGCCACCGCGGGGGTCACGCTCGCCATTGCTCCCGGCTCCCGGCCCCACCGCGCAGGCGCAGTGTCAGGGCGGGCGCCGGCGGCGGGCGGGCATGCGCAGTGGCAGCGGCAGCGGCGCGACCCCCCCCTTCCTTCGGCCGGGGTCTGTGGGGGCGGCCGTTAGCAGAGGCGAGGGGAGCCGGTGGCGGCGGCGGTTTGGCCTCAGCCTGTGGCGGCGTCCACCGCGGGCCCAGCCTTAGCAGCTGGGGCGAAGCTGGTGGGAAGCAGCCTGCCTCCTCACTGCTTCCTCTTCCCCCTCACTACCCCCTCTCGGAGGCCTGCCTGTGGCAGCACAGCCGGCCCCCAGGGGAGCTCAGCGGCGCGGTCCCGGGCTCGGCCTGGCCCCCGGGTGCGTGGGAGATGACAAAATGTGGCAGGCTTTGGGTTTGCTAACTGTAGGAGGTAGTAAGCGTGCGAGGCTGGGAAGGACGCTGTCGCCGAGTCCTTTGTATCGCAGAGGCTGAGTCCTGCAGCGTGCAGTCACTTGGGAAGCGTAAAATAAAAAGCTATGTAAGACTGGACTGCCTACAGGCTGTGGTTTGGGAGATGGGGCACCCAGCCGTGAGCACTGGAGGACAGCACGCAGGCAACTGCTGTCTTGAGTCTGCTCAAAGTGAGGTAAAGTTTATGCAAAATGCTTTCAGACCACAAGAAGGGTCTGTGAGCCTCAAATGTGTCAGCTTTTTCCAGTTGCCGTGATAAAACGTGCAGCTGGTTTTAATTGCCCCCTTCAGCTCAAAGATCACGAGCTCTGAGAAGCCTACTGATAAGTGTTCTATGATATCGTCCACACTTAAGCTATATAATCTTTTTAAATGCAAGTTGCAAGTAATTACAGTTGTCATTAAAGATTTCAAAATACGATTACAGATAACTGATAGTGAATGTCTTTCTGGGTTATTCAAACTGTTACAGATTTTGTTGCTTCCACCCTGTTTTGACGTGGCTCGGGAACTGGTCCAGCAATTTTTCCTCTTGTTAGAATCTGGAGTGATTTTGCACTGCTGCGATGTATTGGAATAGATTTGTGGTGATTTTGACTGTGCTCCATAGTGTTTTCACAGTCCACTTAGTGTCTGTGCTGTTTTGTACCCTACCCCAGCAAACTGGTTGGTGGTAAAATGGGATTGCAGACAGTTCTCAAGCTGCTTGATGGCTGATAAAATGTTCTTAGCTTCTGTATGCTTGCATGCACCCATATTCAACATACTGGTCAATTTACTACCATATTTGTTTGAGCTACCTCTACAATGCTGACTACTATGTTTCCAGCTGCAGCTGTATGAGATCCTGCCCCAGTGCATGCCTTGTGGAGGGGCAGAGGTCCAAGAAGTTGATATTCAGGCATAAAAATTAGGTCACGTTTATAGACGGTGCTGTAATGAGGACTGAGCTTGGTCACAGTAGGGGTGCCAGGCAGTGCTGTGTAAAACAAAAGCTTTGAAGGTGGCCGGAAAGAGAGTTGAGGACAAAAGCCTGGACTTCCAGGCTATGTTCCAGGCACCTGTGTATGCGGCGGAAAAGCAGGACAAGATTTGCTTTCCAGGGGCATAAGCAAAGCCTTGTACAAACATCCAAGCCCCATCTTCTACCCAACTGTAGTTGCGATCTTTGTGTCGGAGTGTGCAGGCTGCCCAGCAGCACTGTAGAGCAGGCTGGTAAACACAATTGCGTTTGCCCTTAGTGATCGTTTTAGGCTGATGTGTGCTATGCATTATGTGTTTCTTCTCACCTCAGATGACAGCCTCCCGTTGCATGCTCCACTCATGCTCAAGATGGTGACCTGAGTTTGAAATTAGCAGGGACACTGGGAATTGGAGGGGAGTTGTGTCCCCTGACAAAGCCAAATCTGCTTTGCTGTGTGCTCGAAGCATTGATCTTCTCTTACTCAGCCTTTTCTCGTTGCCGGGGCTGGGTCCTATCTCTTTCCCATGTGCGTGCTGTGTGCTCAGCTCCTAGGCATGCCCAACTAAAAAGAAAGCATACCTTATCACAGGAATGTTTTTACTGAGAGGAGCATCTTTAATGCTACTGCAGAGTAAATGCTGCATGTGAATCAGAGAATTAACGTGCTGCATCAGTGAAAGTTTTTAAATAGCACTTAGCCAGGCATTTTCTTATCTGCAGCCATTTTTATCAATTAGTTTACTAAAAATCAGAAGTCCCATGTGTGTTGCAGCAATATTAAGTACAATGCAATTTTACACTGTACCGAATGCTTTACAATCCCAGAAGGCCTACAACTCATTGGAAAATAGCAATAATGGCAATGAAAACGTTGAGAGTGTCTGCAGGGGATGAGTAATAGAATTAGGATGTGGGAAAGGCTGTGGAGTTGCAAGGCTGCCTTCTCCCCACTCCTTGAGTGGCTGTCCACACCCCGCCCTGATGAAAATTAAGAGGTGTTGTTCTGGTGAGTAAGTGCGATATGTATCTTGCTAGGTTCCTGTTACACACTTAAATGGGCAGTTGCTCTGTCATACGGACGAGGGCTCGCCTGAAGAAGTGCAAATTGCAATTGCTAGTCTGGCTTGGTGTGACGTGGCTCATCCTGCTGTTCATTTTGAACCTGGCTTGAGGTGAATGCTATTTCCCTCACTAGAACTGCAAGGTCTGTTTTTTATATGCTGCGTTGCTAATAAGAAAATTAAATACAGCTCAGCAATAACCCTGCATGCTCTTTGATGTGAGCAGTCACCCACCTGCCAGTTAGTAATAGCCTCAGTGAACTGGAAAGGTTCCTTGTACTTTTCTTGATAATACATGAGGAAAAAATGCAGGAGTCTCCTGAAACAGGGAAGAATATCTCAGGCTCCTATTCCAGGTTTGGCAGGTGGGGGTTTTGGGTTTGTTTTTTACGTGGGTTTTTCCACCCTTTGAAGGGATGGAAACTGACTGCTAACGATAGTTTTCTCATCATGCAGGGGGGGCTAATCCAGTGTGAAGCTGCTGATGCACATGAAGGGTGGCAAGTGCCTCATGATTAGGATAATTGATTAAGTCCTTTTTTTTTTCCTTAATGGAGGAAGAAAGCTATGAAAGAAGAAAATGTTTGGAAAACCAGCAAAAAGATCTTTAATATGAGATAGAACAAAGCAGAGTAGAGAGCGAGGTCCCTGGCAGCCATGCCCTGCCCCTGTGCAGGGAGCATCCGTGAGCTGTGGTGGCCTGGGAAAGGCCCTGCCATGCAGGTGGCTCTGCTTTGGGCTGTGAGGTGTGACATTAGCTGCTGAGACAGGAAGGACCAACCTGAAATGGAGGAGGATGGCCTACCGTTATGAATGTCAGTAATGTGTATCTGGAGGTGCAGGGGCAGCAGATGCTACGTCGGAGCTGCTCCCTGCCCCAGCCCCAGGAGCGGCTTCCTAGCAAGTAGAGTTGTGCCAGCTCCCTTCCGATCGCTACAGGTGAACTGGCCCATCAGAGTGGCTGGTTGTGGTGGGATGCCCTCCAACAGCTCAGGCTGTGTGGGAGCAAATGCCTTGGATGCTTTTGGACACAGTGCATTGGTATTCTTCTGCTCCATCAAAAGGAAAAAGACGTTCTCCACAACTGTGATTTTTTTTCTATTCCAAGTTTTGAAATTAAATCTCTCTCAGTACCTAATTTACATCCCAACTGGCTGTTTAGCTTCCAGCATTCCTAGTATTACTTCTGCACTACCAGAAAAATTGAAGGGTTAAAAATGAAATTGTCTGTGGCTTCACTCATTGGCCACATTGCAGTTTATAAGATTATTAGGTATCTATACAGGAGCAAGATAATATACATATTCCCTCTGTATACCGCAGAATTAAAATGAAGGTTTTAAAATTCTTACATAACCTCTTTCTGTTTTTATTGTCATATCTACAAAGTAGAGACAATTTTTTGCTGTATGGTGGGTTGAACTCAATGTAGGAACTTCTGGCAGTTGAGAAGTGATGGTTACATAGTAATTTGTACCATTACAACTTCCTGGCAACAGTATCGGACAACTTTTCTGTTAATTTATCTGTAATTAGCAGTTGTCACAGGTGCAATTTGTGCTGTATTTTTTAAGTTTTAAACTCTTTAAAAATACTTAAGTTTTATTAAAAAAAAAAACACCACTCTTTTTTTCTTTTAGTTGTGTATGTGTCTACTAGGTGTCATTTGCATTTTTATAGAGGTTCTGGAAAAAGAAAGGATTCAAGTTCTTAGCTTCACCATTCTGTCAGGTGAAAAGCAATGGATTCCTGGAGTGTAGCTTGTGAGGTCTGGTGGCATTTTGTACATTATTCTTTAAAAGTACTTGGAGGCTTTGATGACTTTTCAGAGCCTGCAGTGTGAACTCTTGTGATTTGCATTTGTTCCCTGCGATTTGCAGCTGTGGGCATTGCACTAGCTTTGTTTAAATATAATGCCAAATACCTTTAAAGTACGTATTTGAACTTTGGATTAAGGAGACTACTTTTGTAATATTAAAGGCCTTTTTACTGCACACATCAAATATCTAACTTTCAATGCAATCATCCTGTTAGAAGTTTTGAAAAAGCCATTTCTATATTCTTAACACAAAAAGAGAAGCAAGGTCTTTAGAAATGCCTTTTGTGCCATTTTCCTTGTAGTCTTCCTTCTCAAAGTTTATTTTAAAATGTGATCAATTTGACACATCAGAAATGACCAGTAAGAGGCGAGTCAAAGTGCTGTTCTGTTTGCATTTTAGTTGTACTTTATTTGAATTTTTTGCTACTAACTCAGTAAAGTTGTGTTGGCAGCACACTTGCCATTTATCAGTGTTGTCACCTGAAGTGTGGACTTCTCGCCAAAAATTGTATGCATGCTGTGTCTGGCATGTTTAACCAAAATACTTTGTAGGCAAGAAAAAATTAACTCAAAAGATTATGTTAAATACAGATTAAGTACTCTATGGTAAAACAGGGTTCTACACTGGGAAAAAATTATGATGTGTGCTATTTGACTGTGATTTTAAATGTTATTCTGTTTGTGTACACTGTGAAAGGAAGAAACACCATCATGTAGTTAATGGAACGCCATATTCTATATATCCTGTGTAATTACTTATTATGCAATATTTATTGTATTTATCCACTGTCTCAAAAGATTTATGAATTAATGTATTGTTTTAGATTTAATCTTATCTTTTTGAAAGTGACGATGGGTTAAGGATTTCCCTATTTATTTTGCATTCAGATTCTGATGAATGTTTTGTGTAGTTATTCATGTGAACAAGTTCTTGATTTCTGAAATGCTCAGCTGAGAAAGATAAAAATGTCATGATCCTCATTTGCATAATCTTTAATGCAGTAACCACCTTGAAAATGCTATAGGTTTGTAGACTGAAAAAAATGCGGGTTAGCTGGGTAAGTAAGCTGATTTATGAACATAAGATCTTGGTGGGATGGCAAATAGTTTGCAAGCAATGTGGAGACTGAGCATGGTCATATAGTTAATTTATTAATAATTATAAATAAGGAATAAATTCAAAGAAATAAAAATGTCCCATTGAATTCATTAACAGGACGGGGTTGAAGTCACTGAATAATTTGCTCACAGGGATTAGCTCATGCATCTCTGCTTGTTAGAGCAAGTCTTGTAGTACTATAGGCTTTTTGTTTTATACTAATTTTGCATTTGCTTGTAGATTAAGGTTGTAGTCTTTTTATTGCAATTAGGATATAAATTTAGGTAAATTAATATTGCCAACAGCGTCTCTAAGTGTTAGCGGGCCACCTGTGGATGTTACCTGCTTTGCTCAGTATTATTTTCTCAATGCAAAAAAAAAAACCAAACCAAAAAGCAAAACCAAAAGATGAAGATGCAAAGTGCAACCAATATGTGACATCTGCTTGATAACATCTTGACTATGGTGGCTATTTGTCAGTTGCACTTTTTTTTTTTAACGCAAACTAGGGATTCAGGTGCTAGAGAAACCACTCTGGTGAGTGCTAAGCTAGTCAGACTGCACCCACTGTCTTAGCCAAGGTCTGTGAGAGTCTCTGCTGAGTTGCTACTGTGCAAACCAGAAGATGGGATAGAAAAAAACCACCCCAACTGAATTTGCAAATGATACCAAGCCAAGTGGAGACTGTAGCTGGAGGACAGAATTAGAATTTAAAGAAAAGGTTGTTGGTGGTTTGGTTTTGGGTTTAGGTTTTTCTTTTACTAATATAAATAAATCAGCAGAGACAAGCACAAATTCTTACTTTATTTTTACAGACAGTCATCTTTAAGAGTCTGATCAGTTGACCCTGGAAAATCCATAGGGACCATGTGAGATGACCGAGAGAAGCAGATTGATACCGCTTAGCATCAGTGTAATTTTCATTAAATTCCTCAAGATATCATCTCTCTTTGGGGAAAAAGTGTTCTACAAGACAGAAAAAAAAATTGGAAATGATTGGAACAACATAAATCACGGGCTGGGGTAAAAACGAGTGGATAACAGTGGCAGCAGAAGGCACTACAGAGCCTGAGTGAATTATGAGCTGGATATGAATCAGCGGTATTGCAGTGCTTTGAAACGTACACATCACACAGGAAGCCTGCAAGGCACGTGCTGTAATCGTTTCACTTGTCAAAGCTTTGGTTAGGCTCGATTTGAATGCTATGCCTAGCTTTGGGCATTACACTTCTGCGCTCTCTCCAGATCTTTCCTGTCTTTCTTGAAGGGAGTAAGAGGATGCTCTGAGGTCTAGGAAGCATGATCTGTGATGAGTGGTTGAGATTTTGGGTTACGTGTGTGGCATCAGGAGGGGAAGGGAGCTGGAGGAGATTTCTGCAGAAAAGGAAGAACTGTTCTCTGCGCCCATTGTAGATGAACTCAGTTTACTGAGCACTAACTTTGTACACTAACTGTGCTCCACACAGGGGATTTTTGTACTAGCAAAAGGAGAAGAATCTGTTTTGTTACTTTCTGTAAGTAATTTGATGCACTCAAGTGGGTAATACGTAGAGAAATTTTGGTGTTTAGGGGGGAGTTGGTGTTTGGGTTTTTGGTGGGTGGTTTTTTTTTTTTTTGTTTCAATGATTAGTTGATTACAGTTTGAGAGGACTTCAGTTTTCTTTCTAGATTTTGGTAGATAGGCTCAAGGATATGAAAGGCCACTGCAAGGAGGGAGGGACCATCTCTCTCCATGTCTGTAACAATGAAGAAATAAAGGGATTAACTTTGCAGCAAGGAAAATTCAGGTTATATTACAAAGAGCTTTTTTTCAGAGAAGGCCATCTTTACACTAGAATAGCTTGCTTTTGAAGGTTTTGAAAAACAGGTTAGACATCTGCCACAAAAGATCATGCACATCTGATTCTACCAAGAGACAGGAGAGTAGATTAGATGACATCTCAAGAATTTTTCTAGTTCTGTTTTTTGTGATTCTGTCAATTCCATCATTATTTGTAAAAGGTACGTGCATTCACACAGAGAAGTGAGAATGTGAGACTGGCTGTACAAGGTCAGACTGTTTAACCCAGTACATCATCCTCAGTGGGATGTGTGGGGAAGATTGTATAAAGAGGGTAACTACACAGAAAGGTACTTGTTCTGTGGATGGTTTCTGTGTATTTAGTAGCTCTTGGTAGCTGCTAGTTCTATGAATTTGGTGCTCCTTGAACAAGTCTGAGCTGTTGGTGTTCATGGTATCCCACAAGAAGTTCTTGTACCTGAGTTGTATGTGTGAAGACCCACCTCTTTCTCTTGGTTTTAAACCTGACTCTCTTCTAGCTTCTTTTGGTGCTTTTTCGCTCTTGTTTTTTTTGGAAAGTCATTAAAGACTCACCCTCGCCATTGCCACTAAAGACTTCATAGACCTTTACTTTATTCAGCCTTAAACATTTCTGTTTCTAGACTCAAGAGTTCTAGCTTACTTAGCTATTTCATATATGGAAGATGATGATTGGATTGTCCTTGTTGCCCTGTTTGGAACATTTTCAGCTCTACTGTATGTTCTTTGAGATGTAGGGAAAAAGCTGCACATACTCCCTACATTGCAAAGAGTTGTTCTCTGTTCTATTTTCAATTCCTTTCCCAATAATTACTTTTATTTTTCTGACTGCAATTGAGCACTAAACTTATGTTTCTGTAGTCTGTCTGTTATGACCTCAAGGTCTCTCTTCCTGAGCACTACTGGTCAACTATATATTTGAAATTTGGACAGCTTTATTCTCCTGTGTATCTTTTTACATTTATCTATATTGAATTTCCCATGCTGGTTTATTGCTTAATTACTAAATCACATAAGGTCTTTATGTAGTTCTTCATTACGAGCCCTCACCTTCACTATGCTAAATAATGAAGTAGCATCAGCAACTTTTGTCACCTTGCTCCACCCCTTTTCTAGCTTGCTTATAAACACAATGAGCAGCACAAGTCCCAGGACAGATCTCTGTGAAGACTATTTACTTCCCTAACTTTTAGGCGATTTATCCTATTTTCTGACAAGTTCTCTATTTGTGCAAGAACCTTCATTATTTTTTGGTGAATGCTTAGGTTCCTAAAGTCTTTTGGAAATCCAGATGGATTGTATGAACTGGATTTCCTCTGTCCATGTGCTTGTGGCATAAAAATAATGACAGTAGTAGCAAACAGTGTGATTCTCTTTTACATAAGAAACTATTCTTTTCAAAATATATACATTTGTTACCTTAATCACAGTATTACATTCCTAGTTCGAATGCGTAGACTTGCTGTGCTTTTTAACGCTCAGAATACAATGATTTCATCATCTGCGTCTTCATTGTTGGAATACTGGAATTATAAATGGATGCCTTTTACTGCTTGAAGAAAGATTTTGATGAAGAACATTGATAACAGTGTGGTGGTGAGTATGTCATGTTATACAGTAAAAAGATTTGTGAATGCACACAAAGCTTTTCAGTAGGTGTGATTAGTATTAAAACAAACTAGGTTCTTTTTCAGGACTATTTAGTGTTATATTATTGCTGAGATCATTGACAAAAAATAAGTGTCAGCCTATTGTGGTGTTCTTTTTATTTCCTAATTTGTAGTTGAATACGGCTCAGCAATCTTGAGTAAAAAGAAAAAGTAGCTTCAAGTCAGGGTTATGCTCCCCTGGTCGTGCCCTTTGCTCTGAGTTTGGCAAAAGAGCTGTGTTTACTTGCTTGCATTAGGTGGATATATACAGCCCTTTGCAAATGAGGAATTTTGCTAATTATTTAATTGTATGAGCAAGATAATATTCCTGCTTCTTTAATGGAGAAGAGCCCATCATTAAAAATGTAATGCGTGTGTTTGTGTAATTAAAACTGGTGCATCTGAGTACTTTTCAAGGTTTTTCCCTTCCCCCAATTCCTTCCTTCCTCCAACACACTTCTGGCATGGGGGTGTGTTATTTCCTGTAGCAAATATTGAGGGTTGATATGAACAGAAGATACTGTCTTTATCACCTTTCATCTTTTATGATTGAAAGCAAATGTTTTCTGCATGATTTTGGTTTAAAAAAAACCCCCTACAAATATTTAAATTCCTCTCCTGAAAGGTTCCAAGGAATCTTTATTCTCTAGCTAAGGATCTGAGAATGCATATAATTATGCCTAATAATTCCACCACTGTCAGATTAGATTGATTTTTAGTCGCTTTTGTGCAGATTAGATTCAACTCAGGTGCTCAGAGTGAAAGAAGGTGCATTAATCTGCAGTGACATTCTGTCTTTCCCAATTAGTGAGTTCTAAGAGATGTTAGATAATGCAAGTTTGATGGTGTGAAGCATTTTTGTTCTCCCACAGACTTTTGTGAAGTTAAGGAGGTTTAGGCCTTCAGAGGCAACCATCAACTACTTAAGTCTAGGACCTACAAAAAAAGCATGAAAAACTGATGGACATTAACAATTTTCTGGACAGATTTAAAGGCTGAGGACAAATGATGGTGTTTAAACAGAAACTTTGAGGGTGACTTTGAAAAAAAATAAGTATCAGTAATGTAAGCCTGTGGTGTTCACATCTTTGTGCAGTCAAAATGTGTCTTTCAAAGTTTTGATTAGTGTATTGAGATTTATAATGTGTGTAAGTTTGCGTGTAGTGGTTTATCTAATGGTGCATAACCTTGTTGTCTGACATGTATGTGTTTCTGTGTAGTGTTGAAGGTCACACATATTTCTTCAAACTGCATGTGGCCAGACCATGATTTTAATTATTTTCTGAAGCAACAGTACATTAGCATTACAGAAGAGAACAGTGAAGGACAAAGTACTGAAAAATGATGTGCAAATAAATGACATTGCAATGTGTGTATGTCTTCTGATTTGGCAGAATTAATGCTGGCGAGGCTTTGCTGTAGCTCAAAGTATATGTTTATTGCTTAATTATCTCTGTTACTGAATATGCTCATTGCATAATCTGGAGAAGCAGTAATTGAGTCCATTATTGTAGATAAACAATTGCCAATTTATAGTACTTCAGAAAAAAAAAATCTTGACTGTAAACAGATATTACAAAATCTAAAATATTGATGCTATCTTACTTTTACCACGATGAAATCTTAAGTGATTTTTTTAATGTGCACTCTGCCAATGCTTGTCGAAAATTGCCACTATTTTCTTTTTATTTCTTGGAGAAAGGAGTCTACTCCAATTACATTAAAATATCTTTTTCCTTTCCAAACTTGCCTTGATTTTTTGAATGAGCTATTAATTTTTCGTTTGTTGTTTAATGTTGGTATTAGCTAATGTCAAGAAGCCAGTTCTTTTTAATAACTTAAGAAGGTTGGCTTTTGATTAAATGAGAGCAATATGGGATGTAATTGTAACTGATGGAGCAAAGATGATTTTGTAGGCATGTAGGCAGTTTTCAGTCTCCTACTTAAAAAGATATAATAGGTTCATCCTATTTCAGGAATGTTTGCATAATTCCTGATTTAGTATTAAAACAAAAAACCAAACCGGGCAAGAGCTCAATGTTAATAGCAGAAGCTAGTTTGAATCGCATGGTGAGATGTAGGGGTTTTCCTGCAGATCATAATCCCTTGTAATTTTTAGGTTTAATTCCCTATGTCTTGCCAGACTGTTAATCCACCTAATCCTGAAGCAGTGGTCAATATCCACTTTCCCACTTTCATAAAGCTCTGATTGTTTTAAAATGTACCATAGGTTGGAAAGAGGGAATTTTGCTACATCTGAAACGATCCATTTAAGAAACAGGTTTGGTTGGGTGTTTGGGTTTGTTTTGGGATTTTTTTGGGTTTGGTTTTTTTCCCTTTATTGGTGATTATGAATCATCCAATGCTTTAAAATACATAATTATAAGATCCAAGTCCTGCATCAGCAGCGACACTATAGTCATGTCTGAATTATTTCTGTTTGGGTAAAGTAAGGCCTGGTCTGATTCCTCTTGGAAGCAGAGGAAAACTCTTCATTGACCATAGTGGGAACTAGAATTCCTCCAGAAAGATGAGTTATCTCTTATACTCAGGTAGCTTATGGGACTCTGCAATCAGAATTGGAACCTCCAACATCTTATGAGAATGCAGTTGCAAACTGTCTGAAGGATTTTCTGTCTTCTAACTGCCCCTTGCTTTGTTAGCGTATGTATTCTCATACCACAACATATGATATACAGCAGTGATAGGTAGGGTTTTAATATATATGTGAATATGGAGAGATTTTCATATGTATTTATGTAACTGGAAGTCATGTACACAGACACACATACATGTATAGATAAAGAGAAAACTTCTATATGCATATATATAGACGTGTGTGTGTATAAAAAGCACTCCAGAAAGCTCTCCTAGTATCCTTAAAGTTTTGCTATTGAGTGCAGTAATAGTGATTACATGCTTCCTGTTATGCAGAATTATTCTTCCAGTCTCAAGGGACAATTTTGTATCTTATGTCTGCGAAATGAAACTGATCTCAGAAATACTTAGCCCAGAAGTGTTCATTTAATCTTGGAAGTAGTCCCACTGAATTTAATGAGCCCTTAGATGGTAAATTCTTTGGGGGTCTTGCTTTCCTTTGTGCCTTATTCAGTGGTAAGCACAATCTCCATTAGCTTTTACATTAACATCTACTGTTACTTACAGCAAAATGCTTTTAGGTTTTTGGCTTGAAAATGATAATTCAAACACATAGGCACAAAAACTCTGAGGCAAAAGACAACAATTAAATTAGAATTATTCCAAAATTACATTTGAAGAGTCTGAGTTGGCTTTGGGAAATTTCAAAAGCTACATTTTTGAGTGCTGCTGCTGAGGTCACCTGATTCGGCCTTAATTGGAAAAAAAGTCTTACAGCCATTGGGATTTTTGAGAGAGAAAAGAATGTGGACCTCAGATAGTAAACACTCCAACCTGCTGATGAACGCTGACAGTAAAGGTAACTCTGGCTTCTATGTAGCTGAGAGTAAGCGTAGAAAATCACAACTTTTGTTAACTCCGATGCTGATAGCCAAAGGTATCCGAATGTTACCCATTGGGGTCCTCTGAAATCCATTCCAGTCAACAGCACTCTTCCAACTGAGCGCGCCAGCTCTGGATAAGCCTTCTCTTCTGCATGCTTCTGAAATCACGTGCCTAAAATAGGCTTCCTGCAGGCTGGAATTGCTCAGTAGAATTGATGTGGTCTGACTATGTGTTTATTAATAAAGCTATATGTAAAGCACAAGCTCATTTTAGGTAATTTACACTTTTTTTTTTTTTTTCTTCCCAGATGGTTTCAATCTTAAGTTTTTATTTAGTTAGAACAGCATTTCTATTCTGGTGGTGTAAAACAATGTCCCACACTGACCAGAGCTCAGTATGAGGCTTACAGTGCATGACCATTTTCCTTTAGCAGCGTGTTTTGAAAGAATTCATGGGAAATTATGCACGGTTTTTTAGGTATTTTTACCTTGAGGGCTACTCTGCTAGCATCTATATTTTCTCTTCTGAGAAAAAAAGAGAGAGGTAGGAAATGAGAGGAAGAGGGAGCAGTAATAAATACAAATCTAGGCAATAAAACCAAACTAGTCTATCATTGCTATGAGAAAATTAGGTGAGATGAGTTGATTTGTGTATTGGTTTTCACTTTAAAGCTGTGTTTGAAAGGCACATTATCTACTGCATTGGTTTTCATGTTAAAAAATGGTATTCTGGCTCAGCAGTGCTGTCAAGAAGTACAGTATGTCCCACCTCATTAAGTACCATCTTTTTCCTCTCCATCTGTCTAGAACAGCAGGAAAACTAGTTTTCCAATAGAAAAATAATCAGTTTTGTACATTTCCTTTCTTCACCTCTGTGTCTGTATTCATCTAAAAATTCAGTCAACTTTCCAGGGAAGTGCCTGTAGAACATGCATCCTAATAAAGGTGCCATTCAGAACATCAGGGCCTGTTGTTTGGGATGCAGCAAGGTGAGCAACTATGACAGCCCAAACAAACAAAAAATATAATGGACATATGAGGGAAGGAAAATCTACCTATTTAATAGAAATATAAACTACGATTGATTGACAGCATAGCTGGAAGAAATTTAGAAAGGGAGGCATTTCCTCCTCTGTTTGAGCATGTGACCAAGAGGTTCCTCACTGTTTGGGTGTTAGAGGAAGTGCAGCACTTCATGCCTAAAAAGTGTGATTTGTATGGAAGTAAATAACTGTGCCACATACAAGAGAAATGCCCCAGAGGCTGTTTGAGTCCTTACAGACAGTTCAGATTAAGGGCCTGATCCACCCTAACAAAAGTGCAACTTTGCCAACAAACCGGCTTGCTCAGCTGAGTAGACAGCAGCAAACTGCAGATGCTGCCTTTGCTGTTGGAACTAAGAGGAAAAACAACTCCAAAAGCCAGGAAGAAAAGGCAACAGCAAAAACATCAAAACATTACCTATGTTTTCAGGTAATTGCTTTCATCGCTGTTCAGCTTTTGGGAATTCCAGCATTCTTCAGGTTAAAGTGATTCTTCTCATGGGACTCGTATCAATGACATCTCCTTATTCTTTAGAGCAGCCACTCGGAGGTCCTGCAAGAAATCAATTTTAAGCCTGCATTGTCTTTCTGAAGAATACTCCCAAAGACTGAACGAGGTGCTCTGATTAAACCTTTTGCTTCCAGAGGCTTCAGATCATACTGATACTGTTCGACTAGTTGGAGTAGGGATACCGAATGAATAAAACGGTGTTAACTTCCAAAGGTCACTCCTTCGCAAAGTCAGAGTGGCTATTGGCAGAAGTTGGCTGCGTGCAAGGTTGAAGTCCCGCATCAAAGGTTAGATAGAAAATTGTATTTTACAGCTGAGGTAATACCAGAGGATGTGTAACTGTGTGAATTGTTTGCAATACAAAAAGCCGTTTTTGAAAAGTAAATAAATACAGGTTTAGAAAAAAGCAAACAAACTAGTATAATTTATTCCCTGCTTCCTAAAATATTTACATCTTTAGTTCTATTGTAGACACAAAAGGTAAGAGACCCCGGTGTGTTACAAAAGAAATAAGCATGCAAATCAATTGCAGACAACAGACATCAGTTACCAATTTGCCACTAGGTGATGTTTAACAATCTGAGAGTAATGAAAGGAATTTTCAGGAAGAATAATTTACTGTGTTCTGGGCTAGGCATATGCCTAGGATGATGTCATACGCTGAAAGAATAACTATGCAGACCATAAATAGTCTTTCAGCTAGAGAGATTTAACACTTACCTTGCAAGACAGGAGTGTATCTTTGAAGAAATCACTTTTCTCTTTATCCAAAGCCTTCTCTATATCCAAATCAGGATATTTCAAATCGTAAGGCAAGTTTTACTGTTAAAACTGTGCTAAACAGTGATATGCTGTAGTGAAAAGTGAGACAGGTGTAACTAAGTAAGAGCGTGGCTTAATAGCGAAGCCCAGGAACGGGAGAGGAGGTAAGACCTTGAATCCTTTCCGCACTATGTCACTCACTTGCTTTGCAATCTCAGGCAAGACCCCAGTTTGCCTCTCAAAAGCAGAGTTAACCTTACCTGCGTTACAGGGTCACACGAAGTTCAGTTAGGATTTGGTGTGGCACCTGCTGGCCTTGGTGTATGTGTTGCCCTTTGTCTGACAAGAATGGGACTGAGACCATTGCACCAGCAAAAGCTGTGAGAACCTTAGGTAAAAAATATAGTGGATGTACAACATGTTAATTTACTTAAGAGTTGTGCTAACCAATGTGCCAGTGTTCCCAGTATTTAATAACACTCGGCTCTTGTGTACATTCAGATAATTAGACAAAGCAAGACTTTGTTTAGCTGCAAAGGCTCAACTTTAAAATAATATTTTGGAAATGTTGATATTGCGCTTACTCTTGACTCTGACGGAAATGATTAGCCAAGGCACTGTGGAAATGCCCCGTAATCAGTACGGGACAACTGGAACTCGTATATAACCCTGAGCAGGTACCTTCCGTGCCCCCTGCCACACGCTGCGTCGTGCTGTTGACTTCATCAGACCGACGGGTTCACACAAAGGTTCGAAAAGGAAACTTCACATTCCTGCGCTGTCTTTGACTTTCTTTCATGGGCTCTTTGCCATAGCAGGCTTCAAGATCCCACTGGGAGTTGCGGTATTTGGGCATTGTATTAAGCACTTTATCTAAGCTCTCTGAAATACCTACTTACTGAGTGCTCTGCTCACACACATCTGCTGCTGGCTTACACTGGAAAGCTCATAGACTTTTCCCTTTCGCATTATTGGAAACCATCTCAGAAATGGCACTCTGGAGAGTTAAACCTTTTTTTAGAAAAGACTGGAGGAAAAGAAAGGTATGAAAATAGATTCATATAAAATTAAATGCATGAATTTACTTGAATGCTTCTGTGCTGGTTCTAGACTGTATGTTCCAGCTTTTTCTCATCTCCTCCTAAGCATACAGCTCATTGCTTGCACAGTCTCTGTGCTTGTTACATTTGATGAAATAATCCTTCTGTACTACCCACCTCTGCTAGGATTTCTGAGCTTATATCCAAGAAAATGATGTGGCTTGTTTTTAAATTTACAACATAATATTGGGGTGGGCCTGGGGGGGAGGGAGGGAAGGGAGCTTTCTGTGGCCATATTGTATAATAGCGATGAAAAATGGTTCTACCTGGAGAGTAATCTTGCAGATCCACGGCACCTTTGCACTGTGTAAAGGAAGAGTTAAAAAATGCAGGCAAGCCACAAGGTGGAAAGGAGAAGTAGATCAACAGTTCAGACAGATCTTCCTTATGTTGTCCATTCCAAGCAGTGCTGCTTTGGCTGTGGCAGCTGCTGTAGCTCTAGGGCTGAAACAGCAGCTGCCAACTACTACCTCGAGGTGCTGGATTTTATTTTTTTTTTCCTCTAATCCCTCCATGCTGGGCTCATGCTCAGCCACTGTGTACTCGGTTCCGGTGCAGGATTTTGGGATCAGGCAGTAAGCCTTAAAACAGTTCCAGATGGAGTGATTTCTATCCACCTTGTCTAAAGTCAGTGCAACCCTGGAAGGAAGGCAATGAATGTACTAATATCAGAGGTCATTGCTACACAGCAAGACAGAAGAAAACTTGTTACAATGCCCTTATTAATCAAATGTACCCTGGGTAAAATATTTCATACTTGCATATACTTTGAGATTGTGGGGTAGAAGGATTTAAGAATAAGAAACTGAGCTGTAAGAATGTTAGATAATTTCCTAAGAGTTGAAAATTGTTAACAAAGAAGTCTGAGTGATGGATTATTCCTTAGTTTTACAGAAAAGCCTCTTTATAGTCTGGATAAATTATTTGACACACATACGTTGTCGTCCCGTCCCGCACCCCCCTGCCCCATGTTGTCCACTGGTTCCAGAAATCAAAACCCTAGGGAAAGGATGTGAATTCCCACAGTCTGTGCCAGATCACAAGGGAGAAACTGAATTAAGATCTAGAGGTGATACTTGCCTTTTGCTTTTGCCAACAGCTCGCATGTCTACAAAGCTTACCTGCAGCAATTTAGTATTGCCAGTACATTCCAATTAAACACGCACTTAAGTGGAGTCCTAGCTGAGGATGATCTACAGAATTATTGCCTCTGCAGAACTCTGCAGGTTATAGAAAATAAGTGAACTGCAAATCACCTTTGTATTGAAAAGAGAAACTAACCCTAACCTTGGCTGGAAGCTGGGGAGGTGCCACCATGTGTTCGTAGTGGCCCTTGTAATCTTTCCCCGAGTACGCACTTTGGGGGTGTCAGAGAGAGGATATGAAGCTAGACAGACCTTTGGTCTGACCCAAACTATCATTCGTGCAGGCGTAGCTCATTTGCAATGTCAATGTCATTTAGGCAAATGGTACGTGTAATTAAATCATTGAATTGCAGTGGGTGTTGACCATTTTAAAACCTTAATTGGGCAGTAAAACTGGAATCTAGATTATGGGTAGAGTCCTTTGACAGGAAATAACGTGTGGGAATGCTAATCAAGGCACACTTTATGGTACGAACACCAGACTAAAGGGAAAACCTACCAAATACTTATTAAGATCTTGTCCTACCTGCAAATGAGTGGTAAGTGTTGTATTTTAACCACATCAGTCCACTTCCTTTACTTGCCAGTAATTTCTTCTGGCGCTTGTAACTAAAAAGAAATGTTCCCACTTTCTTCTGCTGCTTGTGCTTCACAAGCCATATATATATAACAAATATTGCTTTTCTAACACAACTGTTTATTAAGTTGCAATCATTGCCTCCACTAGAAGCCTGCTGAAAGCAAACGGACGATTCAGTTGTCACCAAAGGCATAATTTAATGATGCAACCTATCTCTACACTGACAAATTCAGCCTTTTTATTGTGGTTAATCTATGATGTGTGGAGCAGACGGCACCTTCGTTTTGCAGACCTGTCTGTGGGAAACCTGCTTCCTTTCCTTTGCTCTTCTGTATGTGATAAACAGCCTATTTATTGAAGAAGCCATCGAGGTACAAAGTTGAAGCCCTCGGGTGCCACTTCTACAGTCCCTTTTGAGAAGGTACCTCCTCAGTTGATTTCCAAGTGGCCTCCGGCATTCCCTACAAAATTGCCGTGTTGCACATTTGGCAAAAAATTATATTGCTGACCTGCTGTGTTAACAGTGATGGTAAATAGTGAAGGATAGATGGAAGCATTTGGGTGAGAAATCTGTGACAGGCTTTTATGTGAAAACATTTAGTATCTGCTCTTGCTTTAATCACTTATTGTTTTTAAGTCTGTGACAAAAACATCCTGCTGAAATAGGAACACTGGGATCCCATCTGCAGGGAGAATGAGTGGTGTTAGGCAGGCCTTACTATCATGTAGATGCAACGGTATATCAGGCAAACAGAGTAGTTGCTAGTTTTACTGTTGTTTTTAAGTCTGCTTGAGAAAAGTTGCTTTAACCAGGCTTATGAACTTTCAAATGGCCACATAAAATTATATCTTGTCTTTGTTTATCCATAACATAAAGCCACTCTGGTAAAAATAAAACAGAGACTTCATCTTTTACAGGTTTTCTATACCTTTATGTTGCCCTCGGGCCACTTCTATTTTTCCTGGGAGAAAGCTCATTCATATTTCTTCCAGAATAGGACCAGCCACTTTCACTTTGTAAAGGCTAGAGTTGTTTGTGAGAAACCCTCGCTCCTTTCGGTTACATGTATACTTGAATGAATGACGTGTAACAGTTATTTTTCTTTTGTGGTTTAAACATCCACATTTTGTCATTGTGGATATTCTCGCTGGATTAACTGTTTTGTAATATATTGAAATATGTCATTGCTGTGCCAGAAATATCCTAGAAACACAGCACTCTTCTTTTTTCCTGTAACAGATCTTAGGAGAAAGTATCAAAACAAATGATGACATATGGGATAACAACAGGCTATGTACGAATGATGAATATGCTCCAGATTTAATGTAGATGGAAATGGAAGCACTTTCATACCTGCCAAAACCTTTTTAAAACGTTTTGAAAACTGGTGTTTACATTCTTTGAAATGTTTATATCCAGAAGCAACCTCCTCCTTTGGCAAACTTGGTTTAAATCATCTTGGACCTCTGACAACCAAACTAACTAATATACTGTTATGCTCTGATGTTGTCCTAAAGCTTGTTTTCAACAGGCAAGTTAACAGAAGTAAAAATTAAGGACGGAGATTTGAGAAACTAGCTCTCCATGAGGAACTAGCACTCTGAAAATGTTAGCCTCCGGTGGTTTGCTCCAGTGGGCCCAACAGGAAAAGTATGGTACCAGTGAAGATGCATTTTAGGAACATTGGAATAAAGAAAGTGCAAGAGTTGCCAACAGCATCCTCTTTTACCAAACACGTTCCTTGACGATTCATGGTCTCCTGCAACTCCTGACCCTTCTGTGGTACAATACGCAGCGTAGATGGCAGCAGCACAGTGTGGCTGCTACTCAGCTTGCACGCAGTGCCAAATGATTCGATATTTATTAGGTTGTCAAACTAGCATGATATCTGTAGGGCTGGGCTTACCCAGCACAGTTTTGCCAGTCGAGTCTCACTGTTTTTCTGCCCTTAACTTTCTCCTCAGATACAGGACAACATCCTAGTTCCAGTCCGACACAGGGGGAGGAATGGGGCGAAGGAGACCTGTTCTCCCTCTTACTCCTCCCCAGCAAAGGAGCAAAGCGGCCAAGAGCTGTGCGCTGAGGGAGCATCCATGGGAAGTGACAGTGCTGGGCCCCTCGTGCCCTGGGAGATGAGAAGGTGCTGTACCCACCCCCCGGCTCTGGGGTACCAGCACACATCCCAGCTCTTCCCTCCTCCCACCCCAACCAGTGAGGTGAGATCAGATCAGCTGCTGCAGGGGTGGGATCAGGTTTGTGAAAGACAGACAAGTTCTCATGGTGCGCTCTCTTTCTTACTTGCCATTTGCCCAAAAAGGAGGGTATATTTATCATTATCAAGAAAAATCCACCCAGTACAGCTGCGGCTCTGTTGGAACAAATCAGTGGCACAGGTGAGGAGTACAGAGATTACCCGCCCCTGTTTGCTTGGTTTGAGCAAACGAGCTTTACCCATCTTTATTCATTGCATGTCACTGGAACAAATGGAGGACATAAAGTGCTTTGTTCTTGCCCAGGCTGGAGGGAAAAAAAAAAAGAAGTTGCATTTAATAGAGAGAAGTCTTGGATTCTGGACTAGAAGCTGTGTATGAGTACCTCTCAGATGACACTCCAGTTCAGGGAAAGCGGTGAAAGGACATCTGTTGGCAAATTGCCTTTTTGGGTTATTGAGAGCAGCAAGATGAAAACCAGAAGAGATGAGGATACGTGGGATCCCAGCTGACCGTAAGAAATCAAATTGCACTCTTTAAAAGAAAACTGATTACCAGACATATTAAGCTTTAATCTTATTTGCAGTTAGTAGCCCCAAAGAGAATGCTTTGCTGGAGACCTTCCAAGAACAGCTATTGCAGACAGCTTGTAAAACAAAGACAATGTGATGGAAATAATGCAAATACAGTTCAACATTTGCTATAATAAAGTTAGTTTATGACGCCCTTTGTAACAACCTCAACAGTAAATGCCAATTTCTTCATTGGCAATTAGCTCTAGTGGGACAAACACTTCCCCAAAGTTGATGTGAAGACAGTATTTACATATTTCTTCCTTTTTAAAAAACAGATTTTATCTGGCATGTAAAAATACTTTTTATTTCTAATGTTTTCTATTAAAGCACCAATTAAACACTGAATGAGTGCAAAATTAACTCCATTAAGGTACTGCTTGTTTGCATTCGGCTCAGATGGGATGCTGCTTCAGATTCCGACGCAGCAAATTGCCAAACTCTGACACAGTGACCTGCTTCAGCTGGGGAACATTTTAATCCCAGTTCTCTGAGGATGCTTTGGCAAGACTGCTGCTGGCTGTTGTCCTCACGGCGCTGAGGCATGCTGCTGACATGAGTTACGGTTACACGTACCCTGCCTGTGGGATCTGGCCCCCGGTGCCTCTGTTTACCTTGCAGGTAGTTTACCTTGCTTCAGTTCCTCATCTGCCCGGAGCCTGGCAGCTTTGGGATTTGTCTTGGTCCGTTCACCACTCTGCAGCTGTAGGTGGGCCACACGTGTGGGATGCAGACCTACGCAGGCAGCTGTGCCCGTTAGTGCCTGCTATGGCACACGTTACAGAGCGGGTTCCCCTCTGCAGTGTCCTAGCCCTCTGCCCCAGACCTGGTATTTTGTGGGCTTCTGAGCACATCAGAGGAGTGGCACGGCTTGGACAAACGTGTAACCAAAGCAAGAAAAATCCTTTTTTTTGTTTTTCTTCCCCTCCCCTCTAGGCATTTTGCAGTACGTATGTTAGAATAATTTCAGTCTCATGAAATCAGGAGGATAGCATTGTCTATAAATACAAACCACCACAAAGATTTTGAAAATCTATTTATTTGTTCTCGTAACTTGGAGAGACACATATTTTAAAAGATCCCTCCAATAATAATCTTACAAAGTTGACTCAGTAGTGCTCCACAATCCATAAACCTGAATCTTAACATACTTCTCTTAATACAAATGCCATAAACTTAGCCCTTAAATTATAGACTACATTTTTGAACATACGCTTATTCCAAAATTACATCTTTTTATCTACATGGTTTAGTGAGTTCATATCACTTCTTAAAGTGTCTTTGGCTGTATCTAGATGTCTCATGCTGACGACTTCTTTTCATGAAATTGGTAACATTTTTGCTAAGTGAGTTTCCTGGACTCAGTTGCAATGCAATAGAAGAGATAATCGAGGTGTCATAAAGACATTCCACCAGGGGGATGTGGGATACTTCCTACGGCATCATCAATCATAACGGAACACGTATTAAGCTGCTTGCATATGGTAAACCGCTTGCATACAATAGATCGTTCTTGCTGAAACTTTTTAGCGTAAATTGAAAACACACATTTTTGCTGTAGGGAAGACCAGTATTTCTTATGTTATCTGCCTGTGTATAAGCACACACATACTCAGTCCCCAGCCTATAAACACTGAATGAAAGCAGCTCTATAGTTCTGGCGGTGGTGTGCGGTACCTCCGACAGGGAAGCTGCCCGTCATAGCACGTGGTCCCCGATGAACGCATCAACTGGGCAATACAGCAAAGCTCAAGCGTTTAAGCTGTTTAAGCACACAAGGAATCCCATTCAGCTCATTGAAGGTGAACATATGCGCGAGTCCTGCGCTGGGGGAAGAATGCCTCCTTGTCCTACTGTTTATGCGCTGGCTACCTCAGTATTTTTACATGTATATTTACTCTGTCACCTGACTACAATTTTAAGCATTTTTCAAAATGTTGGGGTTTTTTATTATTCAAACTATTTCAGTCACCATTACTTAAAGCCACTTTTAGTCTAATCCTCAGCTTACCCTGGCTAGATGTCTCCTCTCCCCAGGAATCCATCGTCCAGTTTTGACTTTCCCTAGTGAGGGGAGACCAGGCAGCCGGAGTCCGAGCGCAACCGCCGTGCTGCCGCCTGCCCTCTCCTGCTTGAAGAGGCTGGGCCTGACTTATCTTCTGTAATGCTTGCAAAAGCAGGCAAGTATATGGCTGCCAAAAGATGTGTGCCTCAAAATACATGGAGAGATGGGATTCCGTGTGCGCTCTGCCTAGCAAACAAAGTTCTCCTCCTCAACGGATTCGTGGGGTCACAGAAGGGTTCTGAACTCACCGGTTTTGTCTGAAGAAAAATCATTCCCAGATGAATGGTTGGGAAACCTAAGTGCCTTTCAAAAAGTTAGTTATTGAGTTACTTTCGAGGGAGGCAAGAGCAAGTAGCACCTGCCTGTGTGGCAGAGAGAGTAAAAAATCAGTCTTACGGTTAGACAAAATAAAAGTAGCACTGGGCTAGTGGAAGCCGCAAGTGTGTGGTGGGTAAAGGACTGGAACCAGTCAGTGTCTGAACAGAAAGATCTTTAAAGAAAGAAATAAAGGGAAGCACCAGCAAAATTCCCCACAGAATTGTGGGGCACCAGTATGACAGCGTTCGGTGCTCGCCTGTCTGCACACCGTCTTTTGGGTTGTTTTTTTTCCCTTTCCCTGTTTAAATTCTATTTAGAATATAGGGTTCCTGCCAAGGAACTTGTTAAATAGGTTTATAATGAGCACAGCGTGGTTTTTGGGTTCTGTAAACAAATACCTCTTTAAAGTTAGACATCATTTCAGAGACTTAAGATTCACTCGTCAGGGAAACCCAGTGTTTCCTTCACTGAAACTTTCCTAGCGAAGACTTTTTAAGGAGGGCAGGCAAACTTTGATCTGTAAACTTTAAAAAGCTGAATTTAGGAGTAGGGGAAGATAAAACACTTACCCAGAATTCAAGTGTCATTTTGTGGGGGGTTTTTTTGGCAGTAGTTTTTCTGGCTGCATTGAATAACCCTGGGCGGGCAAACACTGCTACGGGGCGCGCCTCCGGCACCTCGGTGGGGGCACCCCTGGGCTTGCGACCACCCAGTGACCCAGCGCGACTTTTCCCACGCCAAGGCCACGCGTGGCCCAGCGTGGCCCTTGGGAACAGCTGCTGCTGGCCACGGGGCGCGGGAAGGGAGGCTGGGGGGGGTCACCCCAGACTCTGAAGGGGCAGGTAGCGGGGCGCGGCAGGGGTGACGCCGCACCCGCGGACCCTGTGACCCCACGCGGCCCCGCCATCACACCCACGCAGGGGTACCGCAGGCGCCGCGCACCCGGGGGGGTGGGACAGGGGGGACGGGCCAGCGACACGCCGCGCTCCCACCCGCATGTTTAGCTACAACCGGCCAAAACGAACAGCCTGCCCCCCCACGCCCGGGGGACAGACGGGGACCGGGGACACCAGCGCCCGCCAGCTCGGCTGCACCGCGGGCGGGTGGCCGTGGCTGCAAGGCACCCGCCCGCCCGTGCCACCGGCACCCCCGTCGGTATAAGCCCCCCGCACCCCCCCTCCGCACATCCGGGGTAGCGGCGGGGCGGGGCGCGCGGGCTCCGCCCAGGGGGCGTGGCCTGGCGGGGACGTGTTCGCGCGCCGGAGTAATCCCCGCCCCTTTCCCTGCGCCCGCCCCCCGCGCTGCCGCCGCCGCCGCCGCTGCCCCCGCGCCGGTGATGGGGACGCGGCGCTGAGGAGGGCTCGGGCGGCAGCG
>VZSF01009536.1:33736-74496 GCA_013398295.1 Chionis minor | reverse complement strand
CGGGGAGGGGGGCGAAGTACCGGGGCGGCATCCCCGGCTCGGCCTCTCCGCCGCTGTCACGTCAAGTTCGATCAGTTAATGGTTATTACATAACGTGACTAATATTTTAGACTTTCCCTTATCTGCTGGAAATCCGGATCAGCCTTGGTTTATTTCCTTTTTAATTCATAAAGCTGAAAAGGGTCGGGGAAACGAAGGCTCTCCTTCCAAGCAGCTGCCGAAAGCAACTTAGTTTTCCCGTGACTTTCCCCGTGCTAGCAGAGGGTGACTACCTCCTTCCACTCCAAGAAAGCAGAAGTGTCTGTCGGTCCTTCTCCCCTGGCCCCTTCCACCACCCCCCCGCCCGCCACCGCTGCTTATTAAGGACGGCCAGGTTTCTTCAGGTCCTCCTTGGATTTTAGCAGCCTCGAGAACCTGCCACTTTGTGAACTTACAGGGCGAGATGCTGAAATAGAAACCAATTTTTTTTGCGCAGCAGCTGCTGAGAGAAATAACTTTTATGGCGATGGATAGGAGTGAACCAGCCTCTTTGTTTATATAAATGATGTTGGCACTACATGAACTGTAAATGAACGTAGCCAACAGCTATACAAACCCTAACTATCCAACTAACCGTGTATTTCTATACGCTGCTACTCCCGACTTCGCTCCTTTGCGAAGGCAGCGACGCTCGTGCTGCTCTGAACACTTGGAACACCACAGAACTCGTTTCTCTTGTAAATACAAAGGATTGCTTATATTGCAGCAAGCTTTTCAGTTTCGAGTGCGAGCTTCATCGTTTTCAGTGACTTGGAATTTTGTCCATGTCCTCCTGTGATGTTGGCCTCTTTTAAGTGGTATTGCTAGCGCTTTGAATTTGCTGCGTTTTATCAGGTTTACCTTATCTGTAAAATGTGACTACACATCAGAGATAAATATTCCTCAAATGACTGGCAATAGGGAGATTGTGGCTGCACAGTCATCTTCAGAAAAATGACACAAATGGTACCTGGCAAGGACATCACATACGAGCCACCCTTGAGATCAAGGTGATAATGATAACACTCGGACTATTATTGGATGCTGCTTGGCTTTTCAGAATTGTAAGCTGTGTGAATGAGGATACCTTATTCCTCATATACCTTGTTCCTGTAGGAATAGGGCAATTCAAAGACACCAGTGAAAGTCATAGAAATGTTTTAAAAATACCATGTGACAGTCATTGCATAGCCTAGTGGTGAGGTGGTACTGTTTCACTTTTCACTTTTATACAAAAATTCTGCCCCCCCCCCGGTCTCAAACTGGATGTGTTCAAATGAGTTCAGGAATAAGCTTTACAGAGAAAGAATGGAGGTAATTTAGAATAAATTTCAATGCCAAATTGCTGCTTTAGTGAAATAGGGCCCTGCTGTCCTTTCTTGGGTGCATACATGCTGGTAAAATATATATTAGCTGTAAACTTGTTAAATATTTTTCTTCTGTCACAGAAAGAGTGTGATCTCTGCCTTTGGGATGAGAACAAAAAGTAGCTCCAGGGACACTTATCTAAAAATAGGGTACTTGCAAATGCTTAAATCATTTGAATGCAATTTACATTATGTTTAGTTCAAGAGACAAGAGATTCTTGACAGATTTTGCATTTTATATTTTTAGTTTTGGGGTGTTTTTTTGGTACACATGGTAAAACTTAAGACTATCCACCTGACACAAAAGTTTAATTCACAGGGCAAAAATGGTACGGTCTTTGGCTTAGTCCTCCGCAGTCTGTTTCTTTAAGAGTCTTCTATGTGGCAGTGCTAGAACCATCTCTAGATGCAAGTTGACCTGTATTGGGAGCCTTCAGTGCTTACAAGGAAAAGGGCTGGCCTACAAATTGAAACAGAACTTTTTTTTTTTTGTATAAGATACATTAAAACGCCTTTTAGCAGTTGAAGTGGTACTTCTGAGAATGGTGCTGTTTCATGCTTGTAAACCAATTGCTATATCGAAAATCTGGGAGTTCTTTTATTTGTCTTAAACTATTAACCAAAATCTGGAAAGTCTATGGTGTTCTGCTTTAGGCCAAGTTATAGCGTATGTATTGCGTTCTAGTGTTGCTCTTCAGGATCTTGAGTTTTAAAGTTAGTTTGGAAGTTTATTTGGGTTTTTTGTGTCCCCTCCGCCTGCCCTTTGCAGGGCCAGCATGGTGATTTTAGCATTGAAATTGTGGTAGTGAAGCTTATTTGGAGCGGATCTGAATGAATAGCTTGTGGCAGGTACAAGAAGTGTTACAGGAGGCAGATGTTGAACACTTCTGTTACGGTACACGTCTTACACCAATACTTAACAGAAATAGACTTGGATCCTTAAATGTCATGTTCCTCATCCCAGTCCTGTTTTCTGCCCTTCTTTGACTGTTGGCAAATTCTTTATTATAAACATGCACTAGAAATTACTTTGAATATCTAATTGTGCGTTGTATCCAAAAAGCATCTGAAATGTATACTTCATGTTTTCACTGAGCATTAACTTAGTTTTTGAGTTGTAAATTACTTCCCTTCTATTTATGTTGTTTAGTCTACTTATAACTATATGGGGTTTTTTGCTTTGTGATTCTTTGTATTAACAGTATTAATTTCTAATTCGCCTAATCTAATACTGCAGCAACCTTTTTTAGGTAATGATTAAGAATGAAGTTTTTATATGAAGATACCGTAGTTTTGCTAGTGCTTGCCACTGCTGCTTTTGAATTCTGATACTTTTAATTTTCAACAGCTGTGTTCTCATATTGAACAGAGATCTTCCTTGAGTTCCACAGGGATGATTGTAATCCTCTTGTTTATACTAGGTCTACTTAATTTAGAAGGTTGCTGACTGTACTAATAATTCTGTCTTAAACTTTCAGTGACACTTCTGCATTTATTAACACTGAATTTTGTCTGCCACTGTTACCTGTACATCATGGTTGATTAGCTCACAGTTGGTTATAGTTTTGGTCTTCCATACTTGACTAACCCTAACTAACTGTTAACTTTTCAACTTTTCCAGATCATTAATTAGTGCCTTTAAATGTTGCTTGTTTTGTGGATCCTTGAAGCATCCTGCTGTTAACCTTTTGCCAAGTTGAAGTTTGACTATGTATTCATAGTCTAAGCTTCCTGTTTCTTAGCCTAGGAGTAAAACAAAATATTTAAAGTGAAAGATAACTGAAATCTGCAGTGTTGTAATCATGGCTTTTACTCAACTTTTAGTACCAAATCTCTTCTTGACAGTAGTATTCTAAATTTAGCATCCCCAAATAAAATGTTTTAACTGTATGCTTGTCAGTCGTAAAAGCATTTTGACACCATCTTCCGCTAATTCTGGCAAAGCATTTTTTCCCTTTTGCAGTGTTTCTAGTGAGCTTAGTCCATTATGTGAAATCAGCCCATCATAAAAATCAATGGAATTGATATACTTTTAGCTAATGTATTAAAGAGCTGGCTAACTGCTCTATTATTCACTTTTTGATTGTTTAGATATGGTTTTACACTATGAAATACAAAGGTTTTTAAGGGACATTTACTTTCAGTTAAATTAGAAGCTTGTGACTTTGCTGCATAAATATTTTGTGCATGTACTGTTTTAGTAACTCCCAACTGATTGAGGCCTTCTTAACCATCAGATTCACATACAGGTCTGGTTATAATCCAATAAAGAGAATTAACTTGATTTCTAAAGCCCTGGACTATGCAGGTTACTGAGTGGTAGTTTGTAGTTTCTTGTAGGAAATACGGTTTAGATTCCTTTGTCTTTGTCTGAAGGGCCAATGGAACTGAGCAGTCGGTCAACATAGAAAGGTGTGGTTAGCTGATAATGTCAGTTGTCACTGAAAGCAAATGTGCTTGGAGACCTGGTCAGTTACGAAAAGGTACCCTTGGCAAGGTGATCTCCATAGATTGCCTTGTGATATCACTTATCACCCTTGCTTCTGTGATCCAGGGCTTTATTTTCAATCATTTAAAAAAACCCTTTTTTTTCTTCTCTTCCTCTGCCTTTACATGGTACGTAACTATGGTATGGAACTTGATTGTGAGCTGGCTTCAAATTTTTTTTTGCCAAGGTACGTGGCTTTGGTGTTGGAGTGGTCAGCTTTGTTTCTGAGAATTAAAAAGTCATCCTTAATAGTCAGTTTTGTAATGGTTCCTCTCCACTGGAGTCAGTGTCAAATGACCACTGCAACTCTCACTAATAGTTTCAGCTGGTGTATTCATCGCTTATTATCAGATCTTTTCCAGCATTTGAGAGAGATATACTGGTAGGGATATTGGGCACTGTTTGTGTTGTGGACTGCTATTGTGCATGATCTGATGGTCCTTGAGACGTTTGTGTTTGTTCTCCTGAGAGGTTACTGCTGGTGAAGAACAGAATAAGGAAGCAGCAGTTTGCTGCTGTGGAAATTCAGACTGTGGGACCAGCTGATGTACAGCTGCTGAAATTCATTCCTAATTAAGGAGGGAGGTGTTTTTCATACTTTTTTTTTTTCCCCCCTTGTGCCATGCTGGTATCAACTTTCAGAAACTTTACTCTGTTAGAAAACTTACCCAAAAGATAAGCTGGTTCAGTGTTCTGCTGTCTAGCTGAAAGAGCATTAGCATCATTTGGAGGCAGAATGTGTGAACTGCTCTTTTGTTCCTTAATGCTTGTCTTGCTTTTTAAAACCTTGTCTTGTAAACTGCAAGACAGTGTATTATTGTAAATGTTTCGGAAAGTCTACTTTATTTTCACTAGTGCTAATACTGCTTCAGCTGCACAAGTGATAGAATCTCTTGGAATTTTTTTTGGTGGCATTTCTTACCCTAGATAAACTTGTAGCATTTTTTTTTGGTACAAATACTATTTCTTTGTAATGGGGTGCAGTATTATTTTCATGTTGAGTTCCAGTATTTCTTCATGTAAGAGAATTCCTGATGTGTAAGTGAAGTCACATGACAAAATTTGTCATCCCAGTTATGCGGAACAATTGAATTGGGATGATATTCAACATCCAAGTTGCTTGTGAAGACTTGTTACAGGCAAGTGAGAGGGTATGTCATGTTCTTTTGACTTTTTTTTTTTTACAGTGCATCAGAATAGACTCCAAAGTTTCTGCTGGTGCTTCCCATCAGCCACAGGAATTATGATAATATCACAGTGCATAAATATCCTACATTAAGTAGTTCTACAGGAGACAGAAATACTAGCCTCGTTTTACAGGCACAACGTGATGAAGGCCAAGAGAGCCTGAAGAACTCTAATCCGAATCTGTTTACTTTTCTATAGCCACGGGTCATCGTTATCTTATCTTTTTCCATGCCATGTAAGTCTGCGCTCTGTATGCTAGCAATGCTTTAGTGCAAACGGTGAATGATAACCAGAATTACACTGAAAATTAAAAGGGAAGTGATAATGCCAGGATTCTTCCAGGGAGAGGGAAACAAATTGTGGTGGGGTGTTTTGGGGTTTTTTTTGAGTGTTCTGAGGGGAGCAAACTATTCTATGGGAATATTGGTAATGGGATGGAGTCAACTGTGAGTGTGTAGAGAGAGATTTGGAAGCGCTCATTACATATCTGAATGAAGAAGCTGACTGAAAAGCAGAATGAAAAGTTGATTGAATGACCGTGGACCTCTATAAAGAGAAAGAGGTATCTAGCACTGGTCTTAATCAGATGTCTCCACAATAGTATTCTAAAATGAGTTTTACTAGGGTGGCCAGGATGACCGAGGACAAAGACCAAGCATAAAGCTGTCCCTCACCCCAGCCAAAAGTGGATGACAGGCAGATGTAATTTCCTGTGGTCAGTTCTTTACTTTTCTCGGTGATGCTTTTTTTTGACACAACCACCCTCAGCCCTCCCAAGTACAATAGGTTTCTGAATCTTTAGATGGTCCAAGTGTAGATTGGTTGTAGGTGAAGAAACAGAATTGGTCAGTGTTGTGCTTTCACTCTGTGACATGCATCAGTTTGATCACCATTATGAATAATTTAACTTTAAGAACAACCTAGGCTTTTACGTGAATATCCTGTTCAGGATGTTTCTGCATTAAATACATTGAAGAGAGAACAGTCACCGATGGGGCATTTTTTAAGTATCTTTAAGGACTCATTTAAGTTAAAATTGAAGTAATAGATTTATTTAATTTTCAGTTCATTGTGTACTCAGGGTAATTGGGATTGATACACTTTTCAAACACAGAAGCTAAATCCTAATTCTAGTTGCAAAACTCAGCTTCAACTATTGTCTCCATACAGTACTTCTGTAAGAAATTACTTCAGTTTCTCCTGATTGGAATACTACTTTGAATGTCCAGTTTGTGAGTTAGTGAATGTTGTTAAGGATGCATTTCCACAGAACACTTTTTTTTTATGTTTAAGATCACTCTGTGGTTTTAAACTCTACTGTCTGTAGCGTCATGTGAATGAATGTCTGCTATCTTTATCTTTGAAAAATGGTTGAAGGTAGCATACCAGAGCAGTCCTGTTCCAAAAGAGATACTTGGAAGAACAGATATGCTTAGAATAGCCAGAAAACTGCACTCTTGCAAGCAGGGTGTGACTTTGTTCACCTGCTTTCCGATATACTCTTGCAGTTTTTTCTTCAGGGATCACTGATCAGAAGTTTAAGAAATATACGTACTTAAATTAGTAATAGTTTAGTAAACCTATTTTGTTTTCCATTTTCAAATTCCAGAGATAGTATGATGTATACATGTCTGTACTACAAATATTAAGTTTCCTGAAGTGCAGCAGAGGTACTACAGATTAAATAGGTTTATTTGAAATAGGTATTTCGAGAAAAATGAAACTCGCTCCTTAAGGCCCTCTGCCTGCAAAGAGAAGTTATAAAATTGGAGTCCTCTTTCAGGCTGACATTTCTAAATATTTGATTTTGTGGTTTTATTATCCTGAACTGAAAGTCTCAGAAACAGTATGAAATATACAAAGTTGTTCAGTAACTTCAGGGAGTAGGAAGTGGCACTACTACCTTTAGAAGTCTTAGTGCAGCTTAAAATTATATGCTCTTTGTACTTTCTCACAAACTTTGAAAGGCCTTTAGGTCCTTATCATGACCTACTCATTGTTCCAATACTGTTTGTGTATAAAAAAGGTTGCAGAAAGGATGGGAAAGTCCAGTAAGTTAAAGTTGCATTTGCTTGAGGCCTAGCTTTAATCTAAGTATCTGGCCTTTTTAAAGAACAGACTGGTAATGTTTTGGAAATGTGGTCTAAGATAGCTCTGGCAAAACATCTACAAGCTGCTCAGTGGTCCCTTCAACTTCTCTCGTTTTGGGCACTGAAGCGAAAAGGGAAAATAATGCGATAGGAAGAATGCGCAGGAATTCTTTTTCCTTTGTAAAAGCTCAAGTTCACTGCTAAAGCAGAACAGAATGGGATAGCAGCTGATATGTTAGGCGGCTTACTCATCAAAAATGGGGTTTTTTAAGCTTCAAATTGGTTTTAACTTATGGCATCACAAGTTTTATGAACATTGGACTAAAATATTTTCAAAGTGTATAGATCAACATCAGCCTTAAGGACTGCTTCAGCTGTGCGGAGTTCCAGAAGTTAAATGGTTGATAATCTAGCCTTCAAAATAACTCTAGTGTACTGAGAGCTTAAAAAGTATTGGTAGTATAGCTTTAGAAAAAACAGTGTTCATTATAGGTCTTACATGCTCTAAAATCTGTATTTGATGTTCGACTGTGAATAGATTCATTGAATTGCTGGGAGCTGCATTAATATTTTATCAAGTCTAAATAATTTGTGTGGTTGTAGTTGAAATGCTGCTTTGTTGGACAGAATGTTAAAGAACGAGGCAAAACTGCGTGCCATAACTGTCCAGTAACACTAATAGACTCCTGCAGAAAATATTGAACAAACCATCAACTCTTGTAAAAGTATAGTTGGAAGGAGGATACCTAAATGCAGTACAGCAAAATCGGGGTTACTCTGACGAAAGCATCTGAAAAACCTTAACTTATATTCAAAAGGCATATGGTATAGTTGTTAAGTTGAATACTGGGGGTTTTTTTTGGAATTACAAATTCAAGTAGTGTTTCATGATATTATTCATGTTATTCTGCTATGGTGTCATATCACTGAATGAAAAAGGATCTTTAAAAAATATGAACAATTCTAGTAGTATAGTGAGTAACCAGAACTGGTTAAAACACTTTAAAGCAAGGTTCACCTTGTTTATGCAAACGCAGCACAAAACTTTTTTCTCTGTCAAAATATGCTTGTTTGGCTATATATCTAATTGTCTAAATCGGTTCTAAATCACGAAAACATTGTATCTGCAGTAGTTAATGTTCAAAAATGTAAGGTAACCAATGCCCCAAAGAAACCAAGTAATCTTTTATATTAAACTNAAAACAAACAAACACCTGACAAACCCAAACCTATAAACCCCCTGAAAACTGTGCCCCTTGCCTCTGGAAATTATTTATTTTATTTCCTTCCTTCCTCGTGTTTCTTTCTTTTAGTTCCTTTTGGATTTTGCGAAGTTGTCGGATTGCATCTTTTATTTTGTCTTTCCATGTCCAGGAAGACTAATCACTCTTCTTCAACCAGTTAATTCTTGAAATCTGCTGTGTGCAAGAAACCAATTGTCCCAATCTCAGCTGTGATCTGATTCACAGAAGTACAATAATAAGTAATTTTCTTGCTTTGGATTATATCAAAGCTTTCTTATGCAGTTTTAGACTATCATGACTATTCCTTTCTTTCCTCAAAATTGTGCTTTCCCAAACACAGTAAGAACTTCTTAGAGCTGAAACAATGGTTTCTCTATATTTCATGAGTGTTACGTATATTTGAAAGACATCTAAGTACTCTTTTTAACCACATTTTCCTCTTTGTTGAAAGCTTCGTAAAACATCTTGGCTTCTGCCAGGAAACAATGCCTTTTATTTTTTATAGCATACCTCATGTTATTTGCAGTAGAGTTGAATAGCACTGAGTTGCGGTCACTAGCTTGCACTAATCCACTGGTTTGGATCACTAGCGTTTTTAAACAAAGAATCCACAATGGGATGGTTTTTAAAAAGACCAGGCTTTCTTTATTGTAACTTCTATGCAGAAGAGCCCAGACTTAAATGGCATGCAAGTCAGGCACTGATTTCCAGATCCAATGTTTGACCTTGGGATCCTCGTAGCTAAATGTTCAACTCTGAGGCTGTAAAAATATTTGATACCAACTTTCTTACAATCAAACCATCTTTTTTTGCAGAGGCTAATGAAATTATGATTCACTGCCACTTCCGTCTGCAGGGATGAGCTGTACAATCTATTTCTACAGAGCAGAAACAAGAACAATTCCTTGTTATTCTGAGACTGTTTGCTTCTGTATCTGCCACTTGTAACACGTGGCTAATTGTTAGTTTAAAACAGCTCTTATCAATTACTGTTGTAGCATACCAGCTTAACCAATTTCCATAATTTGTGATTTCTCCATTTCTTCCATTTGTTTGGGTGTGTAACGAGTGGTTGGATGTATCACTAATCGTTATTCAGAAGGATTGCAGTAAGGAGTCGAGGATGGGAGCTGAGGAATATATCTAAAAAGTCAAAATAATAGCAATTGCTAGTAATTTGAGGTTTTTGATACCTAGTTTGACATGTCTCGGAGACCTGGCTCTCTGAAAGTGAAGCTCAACCTTTTTCAGAAAAACATTGCTTTTCTTAGTGTAACTCAAGTATTTCAGAAAAAAGGAAAATTGCCTCAAAGTCAGCTTCCTTAGAATGTTCATTTTACTGTGCTGGTGCTTGGAGAATATTCAGAAAAGGTGTGAGGTCTTGCATTTCCATTTGCCTGCCAGTTCTTGGCATAATTTAATTTACTAGAGATATTTCAATGTATTTTGAATAACTTAATGAGTTCCTTTATCTTTTAACAGTGTATGAAACTTACATAAAAGGTAAACTAGGATATGTCAGGAGAGGTAGACAATACTTATTTAAGAGAAAAGTGACAACTGGCATGTTTGAAGTAAATTGAAATCTGTTTATAGATGGGCATATTGAAGAGGAAACGAACACAGTGGCCCAGGTGACAAACACTGTATTTAAAGATTTCCAAATCTAAGTCTTCTGGTTTGGAGGAAAGGGGATTAGTCTGGCTCTTTGGTGGCTGGAACTGCCACTACTTTAGTATTGTGGAACTTGTCATGGGCTGAGCAGTCACTTTTAGACACAAGAAGGAGAAAGTTTAGCCAGTCTTATGTAAACATTTGTTAAAGAATTATCTTGTTTTCCAAAAGGGATTTGTTTCAGAGGGAAGGGGAAAAAAAAAGTATTTATAAAAGCTTGAATGCTTATGGAGGAACATTACTGAAAAACCTCCAAGATTATGAGGTCAACTGTATATAGACTAGGGAAATGTTAAGATTTCTATCTTAAAACTTGTGTATATGTCCAAGTATCTATATATCTACTGTAAATGAACGTAATGGAAAAAATACTGTTTTCTGTTCAGCTTCAAAAAGAATGCTTAATACACTTATAAATAAACATTTGGTTTATGTAGTTCTTTCAGGAGAGGGGTACATTAAACAAAACTTTAATATGCAAAAAGTTTCTTTGGCTGCATCTGTATGGATTAAATGTCCAGTCTTCAAGTGATGGAAGGGGCATTTCCCTGACTGCCAGTGCTGGCTGGGCTCCTCTGCCTGCAGTTTTTCTGTTTTCTCTTTGTATGTCAAATATGGTAACATCATGCCCTGTGGTAGTCCATGTTTATAAAAGCTCGTAGTATTTTTAGGTGAATGCTTGCCCCAGCCAAGCATCAAAAAATCACTTTGGCAGGAGCAGAAAAATTGCCTTTTGACATAGTTTGATCTCCTGCGCTGTTCACCTTCAGCCCTCCATCGCTCTTCCCCCGCATGCCCCACACCTCCCGCCCCAGTTTGTAGGCTGCTTTTAGTCACACTCAATGGGCAAAAGTCCTCAAAATATTAAGTTGGCACAAGTCCGTAGAAAAGCGATACTGAGGAAGAAGACAGACAACTCTCAACAGTTGCCTGTTCTTTTTCTAGCCTGCCGGTTCACCAGTGAGCCGTGTTTTTGACTGACCAGATGGCATACCTAAACCTTGGAACAAACCTTAGCGTGTGATATCTCTTGCTGATTTAGTAATTAAGAGACATAGGGAAGATATAATAGTATCCTGTGGGGAATGGATGTTGTGGGGGTGGAGGAAAAAAGGAGAGCTTGCAAGGGGCAGCAGCAGCAAGGTGCTGAGGTTATTGCTGTTCACTGAAAAATCTGTGGGAGATTGGGCCACAAGTTCTGCTTTCCACAAGGCAGGATAACTTGTTTTAGCAAGGACTGCTTACAGATAGGCCGTAATTTTTCTAAGCATTGACATGCCATCAGGTATTTTTCAGTGTGCTGCAACTCCTACTGCAGCTTGTCCTTTCAAATTATAAAGAAGTAGCCAGCTCCTGCTACAGAGCAGTTTTTTAGAAGTAGTTAGTGGGAAAAGTTAAACCACTTGCTCTCGTTAATGAGTACTTGGTTATGTTTCTTCTCCCTGATGTAAAGTTTCCACAGTTTGCTTATGAATTTTTCAGTCTGTATTTGCTGAATGTAGTTGTGTGGTTTTTTTTTTTTAAAATGAGAATAGTTTGAAATTCACCCGTAGAAGAGGTAATCAGCTTATAAGGTGGCTATTTTGTAGGTAAGTTAACTCCTCTTCAAAAACCAAAGAGAACAGCAGGAAAGCAGATTGCAGACAAGATGAAAAGAAGATTAATGTATTGTTCATACATGTAAAGTATGTAAGGTGATGTAATTAGGGAGTGTGATAACCTGGTTTATTAACTTTCTGAGTACCATGAGGAAAAGGAAAAAAGAAGCTCAATTCACAGTCTTCATGCTAGTATTTTCTGTGTTAAAATTAAACTGGATACCTTTGTGCATTGGAAAAACCAAGGCTTATTTCTTAAGTGTGACAGCTACTTGGACAGAAGGGTGGTATGAGAAAATTAATAAAGCGACTGTCTGCTCAGACTTTCTTCAAATTCAGTTGTTGGATATTTAGTCGTGACCTAGTTTCTGTGGTGGACATGTGTTCTGCACTGTAGTGCCCCAGAAACTACTAGGAAAGACTTACCTTCTTATCCTACAAATAATAGCGTAACTGCTAATGATAATCTGTCACTTTGCTGTTTGAATGCCACTAAATGATATGATTAAGGACTTCATTGTTACGAAGAAGTGAAATGTTAGTGGAAGTGTGGACATATTTTTGACATTGTGGTTACCTATACTTCTGCTCCAGTTTTTTACCTGAATTCTTTGTTTCTACAGATAATACCTAACATTATAGCATCTTCCTTGGCATCAAAAGATAATCATCCAAAGAGTTGGTTGTTTCAAGCCTTCAAATGAGCAGATTGTAGGAAAAAGGATAGGTTGTCTCTAGGTTTATTTTAACTATTTTTCGTTTGTTGCCAATGGTATCTAAATTATGTGTGTTTGTTGATCTGTCTAACAGGGATTGCTCTTTTTTTAATTGCATATTAACAAAAATTTGCAAACTACATGTAATATAATACACGTTACATTCAGACTTCCCTTAATTCTAGTAATGTTCATGGGTCATTGATGTTCTTTTTCAAAGCTTTTTAAGGATATGACTGAGTCACAGTATTGAAATACTGTACTATTGACTCCTCAGCTTGTAATTATTTCAGTAAGTGTATAAGCTGTAAATGGTCAAAGGCTATACCTCTGCTTAAAAAAACAAAATCTGATAATGAGACATTGCATTGAAGGCTGTTTAAAAAAAGCAGTAGATTGCCTCAAAGACCAAATGTTTGAGACTGAGGAAAATTGGGACTGGGTGGCATAAGTGATGTTACCAAGTATCTTTTAGTGATTAAAAGTAGTTGACGGTGGGTCAGAATTAGAAGCTTTGGCAGCATCTGAAGAGCTTTGAAATAAGAACTCTGCTACAGGATCCTGTTGATAGACTAAAGGTGTGACCTCCAACCTTCCCAGGACATCTGCGCTGGGCAGTGTGAAGCAATCAATGACATTCCCCTTCTCAACTTTTTAATTTACCACAGTGACAAAAAACATTATTGAGTCTCCTACTCAGTGCTTTACCTCAAGGCATGCATTGGGCGCTCCAAGTATAGGCAAAAAGGAATTGAGCAAATGAGAACCAGTAAAAGGGGAGAACAGAAGAGTTGGCAAGAGAGAATGAAAAGCGTCTTCCTCTAGAAGATAACAAAAATCTTTAAATGGTTAGATAGTACCTTGCAAGTTCTTTGGTCAAATAGTGACAGTTACAGTTATGTAGCAAGCTAAGTAATAAGAGAGAGTTTGTAAATGAAGGACCATTAAGAGAATGCAGAAGTGTTGACTTGGGAGAATCTACCTATTGGCAGGTAAAAGTTTTGACTAGGATGATTACCCTGTCTAGCCAGTTTCACGTAGGAAACAATTATAGTTTCACCTTGTTCCTGCCCCTCTTGACACTCTGGTAAGAGGAAAATTTACTTGACATAAGTTTTAGTTTCCTTTTTTGTACTTGCTTGTGCTTTCTGGAAATGCAAACAAACAAACAAAAAGTAACATTTTTGTACTGTCTGCTTTAATTTACAGCATAGGGCACACCCTTATAGCCCTGGGGTATGTTGTAATAATTGTTGAGGAGTGAGACAAGACAGTTGATGTATTTGGATAAGATGTGATGTCTCTTGAGCAAAGCATTATATGGTAGTCCAAACCAGACAGACAAAATAGTTATAGAAGAAGTTAAATTTACATGTGGTCTAAATTCTTGAAGTTTCTTTTACATACATGGGCTGAAGATAGCACTGAATTTTTAGTCTTTTGCCAACTTTCTGTCAGTATTCGTTCTTGATGAGTAAGCAAAAATATTGTTGTTATAGTGTAGAAAATCAAATTGACTTTTCCATTCTGTATATAATTTTTCCATGAATGTGGAAGGTTGATAAGGCTTTTGCTGGAAGAATCATATTTAAGTCATCATCTTTTTATTTAGAGTTTATTTAGAACTTAGTTTCTGGAAGTGCAGAATGCTTTTTGGTGCAAACCGAAGAGCAATGCTGACAAATCAGTGGTTTGAGTACACTTGGGTCTGTAGAACACTTCAGCTTGCAAAGCAAATAACTGTTCTCAGCGTTTGCTATTCTTTGGAAGCTGATGAAGCACTTGAGCTGCTACTTAGTTGGTTCTTATTAATTTTATAGCAAAATAATTTGAAGGTTAATGTTCATATATCGTACTGTGGAAATCCAGCTTAGATATTTTGGCAACTGGACGGTCTTCTGTTTTGATGGGAGCCTCGCAGGGAGTTAATTGGGAGCCCCAAGTTTCCAGTTGCAGAGGAAGGACTTAAAAGTGCTTTTTCGGCTTGCACTGCTTCTCTAGTTTAGTTACTAATGACAAATTGGATTTGAGGCTTTAAAAAACATAATACGTTTCCGAACATACACAAAAAAGTGAGCTGATACTTTCCACTTGAGCCAATATTAATAAGTGGTTTGCTAAGTGTATGACTTGATCAAACAGTTGAGCTGAATGAGTTGGGAGGCTTTGTTACGGCCTATCATGAGGTGTGCAAAGGTGTTGAGAGCTTCCTGCTTGCTTTTCTTGATGTAAAGTTAAACATTTTGGGTTAAGTGATTTAAGGTAGTATAGTACTTGCAAAAATTTTTCCCGTAATTCTAAACGGGAATAAGAATAATTCAGTGTTGAGTGAACAAAAGTAGTACATTTGTATTTTTATTGCTTTTTATTTAACTGTATTTTTAAAAGGTGCTGTCTTTCATTTTGGTGTGGCTGAAGTGTTCTATGGTATTGCATACTTGCTATCAAATAAAATGTTCAGCTTTTATTCTTCTGTAAGTCATAGTGTCTATATCCTGACTTTCCCTTCAAAATAGCAAGTACCTAGCCTCCTTGTTAGAGTATTTTATATTTAGTAACTTTGGGTTTAGGGGTTGATTAGAAACGTAAACATTCTGAATTCTTTCATATTGCTACCTAACTTTTGGTGTACCCTAGGATGAGCTTTTATAAGGAATATTCCTGTTTCATCCCTTTCTAGAATAGTCAAACAAGAATTATTGCACCACCCTCAACTAGCCAGGTGTTTTAGGGAAGTAAGAATTTATACAACTGTCTCTAATTCCTGAAAATGCTAAATGGTTGAATTTATATCTGAATAGCTGATGAAGTTTTCCAGTAGTGAAATTTTCTTAGACCCTGAAGCAGTCTGCCAGATAACAGATTAATAATCCTTCCCTCATGATGTTATGATGTAATTCACAATGTTCCTGGTCCACAGCAGCTGCTAAAGAGGTGTTTATACTGAGATGGAAAACAGATATAGAATAACTGAAAAACAAACAATTAGAGAAAATAGATGATGTAATTACCACGTAATAGGCCTGTTGAGATTTAGCGTAATAACAATGGTAAGCCTCAAAATATAAGAATTAGATTGTTAGCTTCGTGAACATGCCAGTCTGCCACTACTGCTGAAGTAAACAGTCTTTCCTGGCCATTCTTGCCCTTCCTTAGGCATGTATTGTGAAATAGATTACAAAATTTTCTGGATTGCAGTACATCTCTGTGCTAAATTAGCTCTAACCTGTACCCAAATGTGGTGTTGTCAGAAAGGAGCGTGGGGCTAGAGGCAAATGCTTAGGGACTAGTGGATGTTGTTATGCATTCCTTGAGCTGCAGTACTGATTTTCAGTAGTCTTGATTTTTTTCACTTGATTTTAGGCATAATGTATATGTAAGCTGCATACCTCGTTTCCTGCATACCAAAGTGTCTTCGGGGTTTGTGCTTGTAAAAAGAAAGGCACTGCAAACAGCTCTCTGGCTCAGCAAATAGTAAACTAAGTGAGGCAGGGTGTTTCTAGGAATAAACCTTAAGATTTGCAGCACATTTTGGGAAACTGCTTGCTGGGTTGTTGCGTTGCCAAAAGCTGCGTAAAAACAGCAGTGCTTTTTTTAGAAAAGTTAATTCGTTGTTTTATTGTTGCAGCTTCCTCATCCTTGTTATGACAGTGTTAATAGTGCTTAGTATTCTGTTTCAACTACCTATTACTGATTTTGCAGAAAGGGACAAGAAAGAATTTAGGATTGGTATTACTGACTGAATCCATTGTTTTGGAAACTGGATAACGTAACATTTCCTGTGTTCCTTTCTGGTAAACAAAACTTCCTGAAATAGGGACCATTATCTCACCTGAAGCCAGAAAATGTTTGCCTGCCTGTTTCTACTTAGAAGAATGGAAGAATTTTTTTTTTTGTTTAAAGTGATCTTCCTGCTCTTGCAAATGAGAAATGATAGTCATTTGTCAGCTCAGCCAAATTTCAGATACTGTTGCAAGCAGCAGAGCTTTGCCTGGAGGCAGATGAAGATATCCGAAACTAGAATTTCTGTGGGAGGGTTAGTATTTGTGTATGAAGACATATGCTTGCTGAAGCAGTTTGTTGTTTTAGGGTACATGTTCTCCTGTTGACACTGACAGACGGTCTTACTGAAATGCTTTAAATCTGGCAGAAGGCAGCAAACCATTCCCTCTTCACTTCCATTTATTTCCCTTGCCACAAAATTTGTTTTAAATAAAGCATTAATATTTTCAAAGAACTGAGTCCCCAAGCCAGACTTTCTTCCTAGGGAGGTTCTATGTATTACTTCTGTGCTCCAGGCTAAGTTTTTTTTTCCTAAAAGTTTACTTTTATGTGCTGTAAGCTTACCGTTCCCTTAATACCGTCCTCCTAATAAGCAGTGTGTTATTTTGGACTTTGGAGTTATGATATGCTTGTTCACCTCTTAAAAAGCTGTCTCCAATATTTCCGTTACTTACTGGGGGACTGACGGTGTAATGTGTCATAATATAGGCCTTAGTAAAAGCTTGTGGACAAGAGTATAATTTTCTCATTTTCCTCTTTGATTAGCAAGTGTTAATTACATCTTGCAAAAGAATACTGACTGTTTGATTTATGAGGTTCTTTATGGTTACATTTGGTTCCTATATTAGTAAATATGTAAACAGCCTTTTTAAGCTCTGTATACAGCCATAAATTATTTTGTTTAGAATAAGGACTCTAATATTTATATTTCGTTTGCAGTGAAGGTATAGAGCTGAGTACAGAGTAGACTGTCTCTTATGCCCAGAGTGCTGGAAGAAATGATTTCTCGGTGTCTAAACAGACATAATTAGATGTGTGGAGCAGTGGTTTTACTTTGGGGACTTTCTACCACTTAGCACTTTGTTTATTATCTTCATAAGAAAATTTTATATCATTTGAGATCCTTTGTAAATGTTGGGAAGCATTGTGTAAATTTGATGTTTGGTTTTACAAATTTACCCTTTGATTTAATTCAAGTACTGCCTGTCGTGAATGGCAAATGTTGGGATCTTGTTTAGATACCTCCCCCTTCCTCTTTTCTTGCTTTCAGTAATATGCTGTAGTGTACATTTATACTCTGTGTGTGATCTCCAAAACAGCTAACTTTTGGCTAGAACAATTCTGTAGTTCCCTTTTTCTACGTATAGGACAGAGATTGCTATAATTTTATTATCCCATGGTTGCCTGTTGCCACTTGCAGACTAATTTCTTGGCCCAGGGAAGGCTGAGATGGTGATTTTTATTTATTTTTTTTTAAGCACCATTAAAGCGGCTTATTTGGATGTCCATAATTTTGCATCCCTATGATTATCCCTCGGGTAATGGGAAATATTTATCTCACTCTCTGTAGTTCCCTTAAAAAATATCAGTGGAAGTAGAGAAACTGGGTATGACGATAACTCGGGTACACTTTTTTTGCCTAAACTCTGTTCTCCCACACCCTCCCCCTGTAAGCTTTCCTACTTTTTTTTTTTTAATCAGATCAGAAAATGACAGGTTACGGATTATTCAACTGAGTATTATACCTGAGAATATAGCGGGCAGCTCTCCTGAAGCTCTCTGCTCCCTGTTGAAGAAAGCATTGATCATCATAGGGTATGCAGTTTTACTGAACGTTTATGAGGGCAGCTGTGATTAATTTTAATGTAGTTATGTATTTAACTATTTTGTGTTCATAATTAAATAGGATATTTTTCCTCAGCAGGTCTGGGAACTTTTACTTTTTTCTGGTGAGTCAGGGAAGACTGTTTAACCAGCAAAGGTTAAACAGAAAGCATTGTCTTTCTCAGTTGAAGGGATTCTATGTTTGTTGGCCAGTGTCAATGCTGTGTACACTTTTTCTAGCAAAGAACAGTACTCTGAAAGTGGATGTCGAGCCATATTCATAACAACTAAATGAAGAAATCCACTTTGTGTACATACCTATGCACATGTGCATATCTATATAGGTGGCTGGGTTAATGCCAGGTGGCATCATGGAAGGCGTATTCTGCCTGGTTGCTGCTGCTTGGTTTAAGGCTTTTGCCATGCTTACATTTTTTGAGGAAGATGCCTGCTTGAGCTGTTACAGTAAGTGATTATCTCATGTCTCTTGAGCTTCATGTGACTTGTGAAGAGTTGTCAGTGAGGTCCAGCCGGTGCTTTGTGTACAAGAGATGCGTTGTCTGTAATGCCAAGGGGTGTGCATCTGCTGCTGGTCCCACCTGAGCTCTCATAAGTAGGGGAAGAGAAGACAAGACTGTGTTTGAAACTTGTGGAATAGGATAGGAAAGTGGAGACTTTGAGAGGGAAGTACAGCTCAGTCTTCAAGTTTTCAATAGCCCATTGCAACAGAAAAATTGCTGAAAAACTAAATTACCCACTCTTTATAAACAAACAAAATGAACAGAAAACTTGTAGTTGACACTAAATCTTATTTTCTTGACTTCTGGGTTCCTTCATAATGAATGCTTTGTTCCCTGAAGGAGCTGAGAGGTGTCTAATGCATTTTGCACTGTGGCTCACATCCTCCATATGAATCCGTGCTGGTTGCTTTGCATACTTGTGAAACAATGAGCGTAGTGTTTCCTGGTGGCTGAAGAGAAGGTGCAGAGGGTGTCTGCCAGCTCGCAGCAGTCAACACACAACTCTTTGTTGATATTCCCGCTGAAGGCGAGCATGCCTGGACCATTGATGCTCCATGCTCGTACTTCAGGCTGATGTACATTAATGCTATCAAGATAAACTGGTTTTGCTGTTTGCTTTACTAATGTTTTTGAATCATGATAGTTAAGAAAAACTTCCATCATCTTTAGAGACCTGTAGTGCTGCTCCTGATTTGCAGATAATTTGTTTTTTTGTCTTTCTAGAGAGCAGTAGTGAGGTCATGAAAGATGGCTTTTATCTTTTTGGAGTTGTGCAATTCCATGTAGGTACTGTTTGAATTATGAAAAAGATATTTCTTACAGTCCAAAGAGATTTAGTAATGATGCTGAATATGATAGTAGACACTTTGCAGTAGATTGTCTTGTATTTATTTTTTTCTTGTGCTTTCCAGCAGCGTAGTACTCCAGTAAAGTGAAAAATGAGCTTTTTTTTTTTTTTGTAGTCTTGATTTGGAGGCAGGGAAAGGAGGGGAGCATTTTACAGCTGACTTCTAAAAATAATATTTACTTTAAAAATACCCCATGGGTTCAATCACTCTTGGTCCTTTTCATACGCTGCTAGTGTTGGCTTGTGTTACTTTGCGTCAGTGTCCACAAAAGACAGAAGGCAGCAGGAGGCCTGTGAGAGGAAGGCGATGCTGTGTTGTTGGCATGGCTGTACTTGCCAGAATCCTTGCTTGGTTGGGGAACAACCTATTGAGGAAGGCCAAGAAAAGTAAGGGCATACGCTTTAGGTGTCAGCTGGATTGAAATAACTGTTGCCTTGACAGTTTTTTATAAGTTTTGGGGAGATAGTAGGATAGCGGTATGTACTTTACACCTGTTTTGCTGATTGTGTTATAAATGGGGCCTATGAATCTTTTTTGGTAAGTGGGATAAACAGTGACAATTAGGAGTAGATATTTCATTGTGCATAAGTAGCTCTGCATGATTGCTGTTATTAACATTAAATGTGTTAGAAGGAAGTTCTTTGAATAATGGCAATGCAAATATTGAGACTCTTTGGTATAGATGCTTCCTTGAATACAAGACAACTACATTTTGCACTCTGCAAACATTGTGGCTGGGAATCTGGTCAGCATATCAGAGTGGCTGGCTAAAATTTGTTCAGGTTTAAATAAAAGCTCAGAGTATTGGATTCCCCTGAAAAGTCAGTTTTCCAAAAAACCCTTCTTCGTTGTTAGGTGCCACTTATAAAGCTAGGCCACCCACTATGCAGAAAGTCTGGTGCGTGTGATGACAGAACATTGAGTTGCTGGTAATGGAGTATAAAACAGGACAAGAAAAATTATTGGCAAGGGAGATCTCTGCCTAGAATCATCCTTATCTATCTTTCATCATGTGAAATACTTGGGAGTTGATGTGAGAACTTATTAACAGAAGCCCCATGGATTCCAAATTCCAAAATCCTAGCTCCAACAATTTAATTTCAAGTCTGTTTGTATGTACAGGTTAAAGCCGAAGTAGTCTTCAGTTTTAAATTGTGTAGCAGCGTAACTTCGTATGGAATATTGAAAGTTAATGGCTACTGGTAGCCTTAATCTAAGTACTCATAACTGCTATTGCAGCAGATGCTTTCTTGTTTTTGTTCACCTACATATTCCATTATTGGTCCAGGTCTCTTAACCCACTTTCCTGTCCACATCAGCATTGTGTGTAGATTTATTTTTTTGGGGAGGTTTCTTAGGATTCACATCAAGAAGATGAAAGGGCACAATGCGTCTTCTTCACCTTGCTTTCTTTTGCCTGTTTCTGCCTAAAATGGCTTATGTTTTGAGTTGGAACCACGAAAAAATCACCAGTCAGTTCTGTGTACATACTGTGCCTTAATTTTTGTTCCTGACAGGATATAATGGAAAATCCAGCTAGAATAGAAACATACTGAAGAGATGTAGTTACAGGTAAGGCAGTCCTCTCTTTGAACATGCAGTTTAGGGAAGCAAATTTGGAAACCTTATTGTGAAGATCAGAAACGCATAATCAAGCCGATCTAGCTTCCTCTACAACAGGAAGCTTGTGGACTGGAGAAAGCCATATGTGATACTCTTACAGAGCAAGCTAAGGAAATATGGCCTAGATAAAAAAAGCTATTTTAGGGTGTGTGTAAAATCATTAGGTTAACAGTAGCCAGAGTTTTATTTTTCAGTAGTTCATTTTCAGCAAGGGAAAGCATATTGTAGGGGATTTTGTGTAGCTGTTTCAGCTTGTGGTTCTTGTTCATGAACTGGATAATGGAATAGCATATGGTTATGAAATAGGAAGACAGGATATGCTTGGGAATAAATGCAGATATGCAAAACTGGGATGGCAATTCAGAAGAACCTTGAATGTTGCAAAAATATCCTGAAATAATAGGATGTGATGTAGAAGAATAAATGAAATGCTTTACATTTAGGTCAAAATAACATAAAAATAAAAGATGGTGAACAACTATATAAGTTGTTCCTACTACCCCATTCCCCACCCCAATCTAGGAGAAGTCATGGATTATAAGATGAGAGTTAACTGCAGCATTGTTCAGAAAGAAGGCGAGGGGGGGGTGGTGGTGGTGTATTGGCTTGAATAAATGGTGGTATAATCTGGAGGACATGTAGAGCTGAGCCTTCTGCTCTGTTCTGCATTGTACGGTTAAAGTACTGTATCAGTTTTGGCTGTTGTATTTCAAGAAAGGTGTAAGCACGGTTAATTTGCCTCTAGAGGGTAATAGTAATGACTGGCAATTTAGAAAAGATGGTATGTGCAGAAAGAATGGTTGAATTGGTGTTTTTGTAACCCGAAGAAAAGATCAAGGGAAATGATAAGCTTTTAAGTGTGTGTAAGTTCACTACAAAAAAGCAAACATCTGCCCTTGGCAGATGTGCCTCGCTTTCTAATGGCAACATGGGCTGTTCTCTGTGTCCTGCTCTTATTGTTTGCTTTTTGTTTGTGTTTTATAAGAGCTATTTCTGTCCAGTGTTTGGACGGCACTGAACGAAGACCCTGCTGTCTTAGGATCCTTTGAAGAAATATATAAGTTAGCAAAATCTCTAAAAGGTGGATCTTCATTTAACCAAGACAGATGTAGAGATAGATAACTTCAGTTAAAACTCTTGAGCAGATCGAAGAAAACTTGCTCCCAGATTTACTAGCCACTTCATCAGTAACGGACTAGTTTCCACACCTGTAAAAATGGGTCATGTTCTCCACCTCTGTAAGACACTTGAGTTTTACTGAAGAAAAATGATATTAAAAAAGCTAACTTAACATAAGCAACACTGATTTTTGTTTTGTGTCTGTATTTCATGTTACAGTGCAATGTGTAGAGCATAGTCAGATATATCATAGAAGTCTGTTTAACCTTCTTGCAGGCTGTGACTAATTTGCTCTGATAAAGGTGGTTGGGTCTCTTCAGAATTATGTCATGATCTCTTAGTATTTAACACTTTCAGGAAGGTAACAATCATGTGACTTATGTTAGGTGTCCTGCTGGGTATGTCATGGCTCATCTTATGAATCTGTATTTTCCTGGCCCTCTGAAACTTTAGGTGGTGGGTTTTTTTTTTCCAGATTTGGTAAAAATTGGTATTATTTCTGGAGATCTTTAGCTAGTTCTTTTAAAATTCAGACAGTAAGCCACTTCTGTGGATATAAAATTACTTACTGTTGTTCTATCAGTATGTCTTATCGGTATGTTGGTAAGCTATCCTCAAAGGGAGAACAAAATTAGGAGTTGGAGCATTTTTCCCTTTCTACTTTGATATGCAAAAAAAATTAGGAACTGCCAAGTATTATACTTCAACTGCCTCAGTACTGGGGTAATAATTTGTTTCAGAATAAGTAGTTGATAAGCATCTTTTCCATCACTGCCAATCTTAGCTTTCTTTGCCATGTATTTCCTCCATACTGTCATGTTATCATAGTGTCAGCATCTTATTTTTTCTCCCTCGTACATAATTTTTCATCTGGACAGGCAATATATAAAGCTAACAGTTCAAACAGGTAGAACAATAAACTTGAATAACTTGGTAGACTCATACATAATATGGCAAATACAAGACATAAGCTCATAATAAATGGCAAATATTGCTTAAGTGTAGGCAAGTTGCAATTGCATTAAAAATGGAAAAAAAAAAATCTACTTGTCTGCTAAGATACTTTGTTTACTTTTCAGCTGCTTAGAATTTCCTTCAGAAATTGCTGTATTAATGGGGTAGAGAAAGAAATTTGAAGGAATTCACTCACTATTGCGAAAATGTTAACAGATAACACTTGGAAAGGCTCAGGCATCATTTTTCAGGTGTCATTTTTTTAGAAGTGAAAAAACATTACTTAAGCATCAGGTCTGTGTTAGTTTAATAACACCTTTTTTTTACAAAAGCTGTCATTATGAATGCTAATGTTAAACCTGTGGGCGAGAGATGAAAGAATGTAAAAAACCCCTGCATTTATAAACTACATTATGTATAGGGAAGCTTAGTCCAAAAGAATGATCATCTGGGGAGCCGCTCGTGTGAATGTGTGCTGTTGAGGAGGCTGCTTTCTACCCTTATCAAGAACAATTCATAGTTTCTTGTGCTAAGTGTTCGTGATTGGATAGAGGACGACATATATAGAAGTCAAAAATAGATAACTGCTTATTTGGGAGGACAGGCAGTCCTCCCACTTAAATCATATCATCTGAAAGGCTAAAAAATTTTGATGACTTGTTCCACCTCTCCACTCTACCCTGCATATGTTGTTTTCTTCACAGGCTCAGTTCACTGCCTCTTTTTAGAAGCAGACTCTTGGCTCCTTCTCCCTTGCACAGGATTTTGAAGTCTTAAATGCTGGAAAACTTCCCTCCCCTTCCTTTTTCACCTCGAGCTCTGCCACAATTGAGTGGGGAACTTACTTGAATTTCTGTTCTTCTTCTAGGACAGCCTTAAGACCTTGTGCATGGAAGACCTCTTGTGCTTCTACCTTCATGTCAGAATGGCCTAGGCCAATCTGTTGCTCTATGGTTCCTACCACAGCAATACGTTGGGATTTTGCTACCGGTGCTAGTGGACCATCCAGATGGCTGTAAACCTGCAGAGGAGGTTAGTACAAAACACGATTCAGGAATTTTGGGCGCTTTGGCTGTATCTCGGAGCAAAGGGAGCACTTGGATACTGCATGTACGCTACTACTTTGTCATTGCATATTCCATATTTTTCTGCTCCTTCAGGGTTCTGGTGGACCAGTTCAATTGTCTGAGGCTATTAAACAAGTGTCCATAATACTCCCTTTAGGTATTAGCACAAGCCAAATTTATTGGTTACTGTGGTTGTTTCTGGGTATTAGAAAGTACAATTTCCAAGTGGGTAAAGCACTCATGGTTTTAGTTCTCCTAAACTTACCTTTAGTTAGTATGGTATCATCTTGAAAAGACTGTTCTAGCTGGAATTCAGATTGGTTTTTCATCCAGCTGAACTAAGAAAGCCTGGTTTTCATTTTCCAGGTTTCTACAGTAAACACAGTTCCTTTAAAGCATCCTTGTCAGACGAGAGATGACTTAAACTACCGCTGTGTAGTCACTGGCTGCCCAATGAGGTGTTTAGCAACTAAGTTCTCGTCAAGCCTTATCTCTGTGTGCATCTCCTACTTGCAACTGTTTTTTTTTAAAGCCTGATTGAAACAAGATGGAAAACCAAAGTTTAACAGCACAGATGGGCAAAGATGTGCTAGGACAAGTCTGTTTCCTTTGTCAGAAAAGATTAACCAGTTCAGTGGTAATTAGTTTATTAAATGCTGTCCTCCACTTGATATCCTTGGTATTGACATTTTGTGCTTATTTTTTGCCTTGATCTTTTTCTTTCCTGTAAACCTGGTAGCATCTTTTACAAGGTTAGTTTTCATAGACTGAGTTCTGAAGAACTCATTGGGGCCAACTTTGAATTACAGGTTCGGGGGAGGGGGGGAAGAAAAAAGCCTGTTTCAGGTTTAAGTGGATCCTTTTCCAGTCAACTTCAAAAGACCTTAATCTGGAATGTACTCTCAAATTCAGTGCTTAAAAATTATAGTTTGAGCAAGCATCAGTTTAGGGAAAAGGGAAATATATCCAAAATGACTACCTAATACTGTTAAATAATAGTAGAGGCTACTCAGAATAAAAAAAAGTTAGTCAAAAAAGAAAAAGGCAGAGCAAACTTTTTATTTCTGGATTTACTGCTTATGGCCTCTCAAGCTGTGGATCCACTGATATTTCTTTTGCTATAACCAAGCCACCTCTTCTGTGGCTGTTGACTCTCATGAGGTCACAGATAGGAGTCGAAATAACTGCTGTTGGGGGATACGTGGCTGGTCTGCATTTCTTGATCTGGGTCTGCACTGGGAGACTGGTGTGGCCGAAAAAACACGATTGTTTTCTTAGTTATTTTTCAGTTGTATCGGTTCCCTGATTGCGAGAAGCTGGAGTGGCAACTACTTACGCAGCGGTGCATTGGTGAATCTTTAGCCATGTAGTATGGCTTCTCAGTATGTCTGCTCTCTCTTGTTGTAAACATTCTAATATCTCCAGAGAAGATGAGAATCTTTCAGAAAAGTTACTGAACAGTAATTTTAAATTAACTGAAGCACAGAATTTTAGAAAATATTTTAAAAATATCTGATTTAATTTGAATTTTAAAAAGTGATTGTATTACTGAAATGCCAAGGTCTTCAATTAATGTATAGCTGAATTTGCAACAGTTCCATTATATTCCCTTTTTTAATGTTTTCTGATGCATTAACTCTTTTTATGGTGACCTGTTTCTCTCTTGGCTTCTATCGGGTATGAATTTTGAATTGTAAAAAAGCTTAAGTTGCTACCAGCTTTATACGTTTAAAAATGATGTGTCAAATTAGAAATGTTAGCTGGTTTTTACAAAGTGCCTGACAATTTCTGCAAAAAAAAAAAGGCAATGTAATAAGCACCTGAGTATTTCAAGAAATTTAAGTAATTTAGTAATGTTTAATACATAACTGCCATACCTAGTGTTACACAGATTGTTTTCTCTATGCAACGATGCAGAAGACTGTTAACATCAATCTTATAGGTAACTGGAAAAAAGTGAACTCTTTCAAGAAATAATCTTTCTGCCTTAAATTATATATCACATTCTTCAGATTTCTCTGGACTGCTGCACAGTACAACAAATAACAAATTCTAAATTTTATTTCCTTTTTTCCCTTACTGATACAATGCCTCTATCTTGATATGGCTATTTTTATTTGAATTTGCCAAACCTTTTTCATGTTAGGATGAAAACTTACAGGTTAAGCTAGATGGAACTGTTTTTTCTGGAATCACTAGCTGTAAGAGTATAGTCTTGAAATTTAACACATGAGTGAATCTGCCATTTTTCTTCCAGAGACTTAAGAAATAAAATCCAGCAACATTGGAGAAGCATTTATTATGGGATGCTGAAAATGTAGCATTTTCCTGTGAAAATGACTTTGTGTAAATACTTCCATGATCTAAGTGAAAACTAACTTTTTGCAGTCTTATTGATTTTTTTTTTTTTTGTTTTTCTAGTGCTTCCTTTTACAAAGGAGCTCAAAACATGATAGGTTTCTTCTTGTTTAAAAGAAGTACAGATTTTTGAAGCCATTAACAAAACTGGATTGCTGTTTTCTGTAGAACCTATTGTTTTCATACTACTGCTTTTGATCAAATGTTAACTTGAATATAAATTTTTTATTTTTCAATAAAGTTGAAAGTTGGGTAGAGTGCTCAGTTGTTCTGTTCAACCTTTGGAAATCCAAACTGGAATTTCCTGCACAAATGTTGTCATTACAGTGACTTGATAGGGCTACCCAAGAGCTTCTTTAAATTTATATCCCCCTGTTTGATTTAACTTTTTTCTTTCTTGTTACATTTTCTCTCATTAATAATGGTATACTTTTTATAACGGTGTTTCCAGAGTGCAAGAGAAAGTTGATTCTGGAAAACTATAAAACTATGTTCTTTGTCACACTTAGCTAGCTTTAAATGCAACATGCTTGTAATCTCAACATTTATACTTTGTATTTTTGAGTTTCAGCAAACCCAAGTTTAACTAGTGCATTAACTTTATTTGCTCAATTGTTTCAAAGTAGTACTCTCGTGAATATAAGGAGGTTTAAAATATGTACTCTGTAGTATTGGAAAAGAGTCAGAGAAAAGTCTTCAACGCAGCCAGCATTTTGTTTGTCTGGAAATACTAGCAAATGAAGTCTTTGTTTCTAAGTATTTTTTTATAAGGTTATCTAATATATCTGGGCGGGAGGGGGAGAGGACAAAGCTGTTCACAATGGAATTCATAGACTGGATTACTTGTCTCTTTTAGTCTTAGGGTTTTTTTCTGTATTGTCTCAGTACTCTGCAACTAAAAGTGGTTTTATTCTGCTGGGTGGCCATATATTGGGGTTTTTTTTGTTTGTCATCAAATTTCTGACAGACTTCCATGACTATTCAGTTGGATTTTTGTTTGTGGTTTTTATTTTGTCTACCAGTCTAGTTTTGTTGTGTATTCATATTTCTGAAAAGGGACTGCTAATGTAAAGACAGTTTCATTTATTTGCATTACAACTGGCATGTGGCCTGAGTGGGTCAAACTGAGTTCTTTCCCCTCCACTTAATGGAATGCGGAAGCTCTGCCTGCTGATAACCTATAACGAGCTAGGTGTATGTCCATTGTCAATTAAAATTTCTATGCTTAGGTCCGTCCTTCATAATTGTCTACTTTTACAGTTACCAGAAGACACATTTGGTGGATAAGTGAATACTGTCTGCTTCAGGCTTTTTGAAACTTCAGGGTAGCTGGATATGTCTTATATAGGTGGGGTCTTAGCTTCTTCTCCTCCTTTTATTATATAGTCATGAATCCAGCAGCAACAGAACAGCACTTTTTCATCCTGTCTCTACTTTACCTGTTATCTTGGGTTTTGTTTGTCTGGTAGCAACCTAGGAGATGCAGATGGGGGAAGGAGGGTGCATCCATCTACTTGCATGGAACAGAACTGGTCAGAGCTGCTGCCCGCCTGAGAGTTAAGGATAGTTTGCTTGCTTGAATGTGAAAGTGGAAAATGCAGTGAAAAGAAAAGGGAGAGTAGACTTTTGTTGTGAGAATGTCCTAAAATGTGAAACTAGCCTTTGCAGCAGTTCAAAGTAGACAATACTGATAGTTCTGTAATTTGTCTTGTCAGTCATCGCAGGTTGAAGGGATGAGAAGCAAATCTTGTTAACAAAACATCTGATTTCTTTACCCTTCATCATTGTGCTTGAGATAATGTAACCCACCATGTGTTAAACGATTATCATCCTTATTTTGTCAAATTATATTTCTTAATTCTTTAAATCTTCATGTTTAGTCCCACGCATTTCCCTATTCAGCAGTTTTTAACTTGATATCTGCCTGGATTTGATTTGTCAGCAAGTTCTGCAGTTATCCTAGGCAGAAATCAGTCAGCTCCTCTAGGATAAACACCCTATGGCCCCAGCATGTAACATCAATTTTTCTTTACCTGTATTGTTTTCAAAGCTTTTATTCCAGAATGCTTGCAGTCTTTTGAATATTTTCCACATATAATGAAGGTAGAGGAAAAATGTTCTTTGAATATGTTTGGTCCCCCTTCTGGGTTTTTAACCTACAATAGGAAGTTTTCAGGATTAGAGCTTTCTGCAGTTATTCACATAAGCATGGTTGAATCTGTTCACTGCAATTTACCCTGTGTTTCCAGAAATCTCCTTTATAATCTTTGTTCTAATTAGCTGACTCTGCTTTTCTTTAATTCAAATTCTTGCCCATTAGTGATTCATCCTTAATGATGACTATTTGCCTGTGTAATTTTCTGCCGTCTTTAAAAGTGTTTGAAGAATTAATGAACAATTTTATTCCACTCTAGCTTTTGGCTTTGATACATATCTAAAGAATAACCAGAAGCTTTATGGAGATTGGATATTTTAGAACATTTGAGACTTAGCTTGCAAGATTTAATAGTTTCTCGTAACATACGAGAAAGGTTTCAAGATTGTCTTGTAAAAGATTTATTCACTCAGTTGTTCATAGTCTGCTTAGGTCTTTGTCTATGAAAAATGTGTAGCTAGTTTGGTGATGGTGAATTCTTCTGACCTTTAAGAAGTCAAAGATTTTTCCGTGAAATTTGTGATTCTTTAATACTGACACCTGAGTTGCTAGTTTTCTTCTCTTCTAACTTCTATCTTAATAGCAGAACAGAGAGTAAATTCCAACCCCCTTTGTCTGTGTCCATCAGTGTTTTCAAGAGGAATCTTATTTCCTTAAAACACTTCAAAAGCAAATGCAACCTGACATTTGTAACTGTTGACATGTGCAGACTGAAGAAAGTATCTGCAGAAAATTCTATTGAGTATTTGACACATATGTATGAAGAGTGATTTATTCATAAGGATAGTATTCATTTCACTTCAGTCTCAGCTGGTAAAAACTGAGTTTGCAGTTTGACATTTAAATGTAGAACTTTTCAAAAATTTCGGAAGCAAATTTGATTTTCTGGACTATGCAGAAACGTTATAAAGGAAGATGGAAAATATAAGCATTGAGAATATGGAACAGCTTATTGTGTTTTTACTTCCACAAAGTCTAATCTAGTGCATATGATTTCTTAAAGAAGATTGCTTGCAATAGTAAATCTAATTTTTTTTTGAGTAGGAATTCTAACTTTAAAAGCAGCCCTGTCAGCCAGCCTGTTCTACTTAAAGCTCGTCTTGCACCTGTCAGATGATTTAAAATAGTCTTTGGAATGTGTGACTTCTTGGTTATTGGAAATTCTTGACTGCTTGTATGCATTTGGTCTTAGTGAATATATGCCTTGTAAGGCCAAGTGATGCTGCTTTTGGCTAGAAGCCTTCGTGCTGTGTTACATCGCGTCACAAGCCTGAGGATCTAAAATATGTGGAGGTGTTTACACATATTTGTTGCAGACAGCAAGTAGTATACTAATAGCTTAATCTCTACTACTGTGACACTACCCCGTTGTAATGTAAATTCTGGGTACTTCAGCTTTTTATCTCTTAAAAGAGCCTTGGATCTGTCATTTAGCTCTGATAGGGAAGAAAAAATTACTGAGTTAAAAAAAACCAAAACTGTTTATTCTGAGTAATGGAGAACTTGAAAGGTTTGTAGCTCACATGCCAAAATTGGTTTTCTTGAGGAAATGGAGGTCTTCACCTAGAACACCTGTGCTGATGTGACCTGGATTTTCTTCTGCCAGTGCTGTAGTGTTGGGATTGGAAGACCAACTAGTGGTTTTTCAGGGATTTATTAAAGATTGGCACCACTTTATAGCTCTGGGATGCTGATGGGCAGGAGCGTTGCTGTACTGAAAAAGCTAAGTGCTGGGTCACCAACTGTGAATCTTCCAAAAAAGAAAAACTAAATAAAATCCCACCTCAGGCCTCTGTGAAGGGTAGCAGAAGGCTCAGAGAGACCTTACTGGTGCATCTTCAGGCGTTAATTATTGTATGTCGGGGATTTATGAGCCTGGTGCATTGCTAGCACTGACATTAAAGTCCTCTCTCGCTGCTGTTAATAACAAAAGCTTTTCACTCGTGAATTGCTCATTGTCTTCATGCTGCCTGTGATACTCACTGATGAAAATACTGTCTGTGTTCTCTCGCTGGCTGTAACTCTTAAGTCAAGCACGCCGAGTAGCCCTCCCAGAGTGTGTATGGGAAGTAGCTGTGGCTTTGAAGAGGAATGTTTGCTCTCTGTCAACATCTGAGGTGACAGTAGCCCAATTTAAGACTGCAGTTGTTTCTGGAAAAGAAATAACTGTCTATCAGCTTATAAATCTGCTTTCCTAAAAGGATTGCCTATTCTGTAGCTGTCAGGAGAGGCAGTATCTGGTGTTCAACGTAAGAAGCTTTGAATAACGGTGGTTTGAACTTAGCTGTCCGTACTGTAATACCCAATAACTGAATGCCTATGCAAAAACTTACTGCTGTTCACTTCAGGGTACTATATACATATGTATTCATTTTGTCATGTGTTTTTAATTAAATAGAACTAATGATATACTCCTAATATTTGAAGCAGTACTCTAAGAAGATGTATAGGTTTTTTTGTATAGGATTGGCAACATTAAGTAGTGTATACTGATTGTTCACTGGGTAGAACAGAAGTACATTTTAAATCTCAAAGCAGTTGAGAGAATGGAGATGTCTGAAGCATCCCTGAATAAATCTGCCTGTTTTTAGATAATTTTCATTCAACCTGGAGAGCAGACAGAAAAATGAAATTGTTGCCTCAGTCATTTGAAAGCTACTTTAAAGTCATGGGAGTCTAGTGAATCTTAGCTGTTTATATGACAGCAGTAGTCTTTGTACTTTTATTGTATTCTTGGTTTCCAAATTTTAGCTATCCTCTTGAGCTCTTGTAATATTTACAGTGATATTCTGATAGGGAATATTCTGTCTCCCTCCTGGATTAATTTATTCTTTTTCTTCTATTGCAAAAAATGTTGTAAAAAATAATGTAAGTCCAAAATCTGTGGATTAAATTGGTTTTGAACTCTTATTGTTTGATTAAAAAATTGTTTGTCTGGTCCTTTGAAACCTTGTCTGTTGCAATTTCTTCCTGCAAGCAAGATAGGGCTTTCTTAAAGTCAGTCTAAAAAGTATTAGCTACAGCTGGGGAGAAGCAACTTAAGAAAGCCTTTCAAAGATGTTCATTTGAGGAGTTCTGTAAATAATATTTTATTCTCAAAAACAATCTATTGGGAGAATTTGGCATTAGCGGAATTCATGAGTGTGGATATTTGGGTTTGTTTTTTTCTTCTAAAAGACTAACTTAAAAGCAAATCCCCCCAGCACCCCTACCCCCACAAACACCGAGCTGGTATGGAGGAGTTTTGTCACAAAGATCTGGCATCTGCTTTTGCTTCTGGAAGCAATTAATTTAGGCCTTTTCATTTGTGTTCGTTACTCTCATATGAATTCCAGACTGGAAGAGTGGAGTAGAAAGGACTGGCTTGAATCACTGTCCAGTCCCCTGCAGTGGTGTCTTATAAATCCACAGGACTCTGCTTTGAAACATGTTCTTTGCTGAATACGTAGCTCTCCCTCTGCCCTTCCATTGTGGAATACTGGTGCATCATACAATGGTTTCTGGTTTTATATCTAAGGAAAATACTTAAATGATGCATCCAAAAATCTTATTGCCCATGACTGGGTGACAGTGGCAGCCCACAGTGTCACCCTTATGAGCCTTTGCTTTACTGAAACTCTTCAGCTGAGAGCAAAGATACATAACATACTCTAATGCATACTATTGAATGTATTTTATTAAGTGTCTTGATTCTGTTATTCTGGTCCTCAAAACCATCTTTCTTCCTACTTTATCACTTGTTCCTTTTTAACAGCAACAGGTCTCAAGATTGCCCATCTAGATTTGCACCAAGATTACTAAAGAAAATAGTTGCCAGATTATTAAAGGTGCATTCTCATCAGCCTATAAGGTTTTTTTTAAGCCTTTACAGTCTTTCCTGTAATCATCTTGTTTATCCACATTATTTTTCATATTAATTCTGTCCTTCCTCACCTTAAATAACAATTTTCCTTGTAGGAACTGTATTTAAAGTTTTCTGCACTAGCTGACAGCAGTAACTTTGAAGTCAGTTACAGACTGAATGAAATTTACGCATTTCTGACTTTATCAAAGTTGCATTGCTTTTTATTCAGCCTCTGATCTACTTATATCCCTGATCACTCAATCTGTAGTTATATGCATAATTACTTTGTTAATGTATACTACGTTAATGCAGTATTAATATACTTTAATATATATTAAACCAACCATAGATGTGTGGACAACTTGATGTCCATCTAAATATCCTTGCATTCATGCATGTTTCAGGTAGTATGTTTAGTAAATTACTAGACTCCTCTGCTATCACACCTTGAAATTTCACACAGTAGTTCTTTGAGCCCTACAGAATGGATTATACAGGCCATCCTGGTTTTACCTGAGTAGATAATCTCAGTTCGGTTTATTTTGTCTTGGGTTTGATTGTTTGCATTTCCTTGACCCCGTTGTAATTAATTTTCACATATTAAATCTTTGTAAATTGAGGTGAACTGTATTTCCAGTATAACTAACATTTGGGCCATCCTAAGTAGTTATTAATCTGCAAATGATCATTTTTATTTGAATAGTGCTGATTAGGAAGAGAATCAGGAAGGACTGTAGTAGTTGAACTGCTTGAAAGTGTTGACCAAATGCTTGCTTGTTTTCTTGGAAAATTTTGAGGAGATTTAATCAAGATAGTACATGCTTCTTACAAACTCATTTGAGAAACTGTTAAGTACTCTAATTTGCAAAATGAGAAACCGTTTTCAGAAGTTAAATGAGCTAAGATGTTTCTGAAAAGTATAGATGCCAAAATAGCAATGTCTTTTAAATTAATTTTCTTCCAGCAACTGAAAAAGCTTGGTTTAGGAAGTGTTTCTGCTCAGTTTAGAAACCTTATTTCCTTACTATATATCTGTAGAAGTAATTAGAATTAGTCATAAAAGTTCAGAGGTTAAGTAAAGACTACTTAGATAAGTACATCAGGAGAGTCAGAGGTTCAAGTGCACAGTGACTTAGGTCCATACGGTTATAAACGGTTTGACAAAATTGTGGCTGGAGTACGTACCCGTTGTTCCATTTTGGGCATTGCCTTTCTATGTGATGAACTGGGTTTTCATCTCACGAGCTTCTACTTTTATAAGTATATATATACTTTTATATACTTTCTAACTTATCTGTAGGAAAGCCTTTACGAACTCCTATCTTCTGCCTTTGTGTATGAAGTTCATCCTTGTTTTTAAAGTGTAGTCAGCTACTCCTATATTTCTGGTTTATTCTCCCTTCATTCCAAGGCCTACCAGTTTGATAGACATAATTGATAGTTTTTTCAAATGGTCAATTTAAAAAATTGATTTATGAATTGAAAATTCACTTCTGATGAATTAAAAGTGTAGTCTTCCTGCATAGAGCAAGAAGAATAGAAATTGATTTTACTGACCTACATTTCTCAGATTTTTCTGAGTAAGTTTGCTTTTAATGAAGTGTTCTCATACTGCTCAGACTAGTATGATCTGTCTTCTCTCATCACTTCTTCAGAACTTACTATTGCTGTATTGTACTGAAGAGATGACTTTTGAATACTGAAACCTTTCAAAATCTGTCAAACAAGTGTAGCCCAATGAGGAGTACTTCTCTATATGCTAACTTCTGAGCAGAAGGAGTACAGGCATCATCAAGCTCATTAATATTTTTTTGCCTGATGAGGTTTACCAGATGTGCTTACATTTCCATGAAGAAGACACACAATACATCTGTTTTCCACAGGTGATCGGTTGATCCTCCAATTTGAATATTTTTTTTTACATTTATTTTTCTAACATTGAAACTAAGTAACACTTTGTTTATCCCCAAACTGACTTATTTGCTGATGAGCTGATGGTGATGAGCTCTCTGCAAACAAGCACTAAAACCAATTTAACCGTGCATGGGCCAGTAAAATGGAAAAAAGTATCAGTACAGTAGTAAAAATAGTTCTGGAACCTGAGCCTAGTGTGGGCATTGCTTCCGTTTTCAAATACAGACGTACTCAACTGGATAGGCCTCGTTAATAGTTCAGTTACATGGAGTTTTAGAATGCTCATGTTGACAATTTGCATTTGGTTCATTTTTTAGGAGTTTGCTCAAAAATCCATACATATACCTAATATGTTACCTAGTGTATGTCAGTCTTTTCTCCCTCATTACTAAATAGACTGAGAAGCTGAAAATCAAATTTTGTGTAGGCCATCAATCTTTCCTTAGAATGCTGTTCAATTAATCACTTTCCATTTGGTTTAAATTGATATTAATAGCTTAGAAATAGCAAATGTAGTGTTAGGATTTTGATGAACTCCTACTTTGTGCCAACTACTGTTTATTCATATCTGAAAGTCTGGAAAACAAACTTTGCATCAGATTTGTCTGTTTAGGTGCCACATTCAGTGTAGAATCCTGATTTAGTTGAATAACAGCAATGAAGTCCTTTGTCAAGTCTGTCACAAAGTTGTATTGAAGACTGATCACTAATATAAACAAAGATGAAGTTGGTCCAAAGAGAAAAATGACTGAATCATGTCATGTGTCATACTGAAGAGAGTAAGCATTCTTTCCCATGCCAACTGTGTTCATAAAAGAGGTGGTAAAGTGAAACAACGCACTTTATATGAGCAGTAATTTTAAAGATGACCTTTTGCTATAGTGTCAAGTGTATCTTGGATTTTGTCAGAGGGGAAAAGAAAATCACTTGACCTTCAGAAGTAACAAGACTTGAATGTACCCATTTTTCCTCCTTTCACTTTATTCTTGATAAGTTACAGACTCTGTTTCTACTCTTTCCTAGGTGTTTTTAATACTGCTTTTACTTCCATCGTGTAAAGCTTTTGTTACCTATTATCTGGTATTTTGAAGGGAGGAAAAACACTTGGTTGTGCAAGGATCTTCAGTTTTATTACATTATTCTGTAGCAAAGGCCATTATTAAACCTGTGTGTTTTGGGATTATTGCTGTGGTTACTGCATTTGTTTATAGGCACAGTTGACTTTTTGCCATAAGGACACACTGCTGATTTCATGGTAAAGTTGCTATCAGGCTCCAAAGGTTTCTTTCTGCAGAGCAGCTTTCTAGCCTGTTGACGCCGAGCTTATATGAATAATAAGGTTATTCCATGCTGGCACAGGACTTTGTGCTTGCATATATTGAACTTCTTGAGATTTTCAACCTGCCTGCTTTTTCTAGCCCTTCATGTCCCTCGTATTGGCCGATTAAGGCCATTTCAGTCTACTGTTTCAGGGTACTGTCTGCATATTCCACCCCCAGCTGGGTGTCACCAGCAGGGAACTTTGCTGAGTGTGAATTTCGGTCCCATCCCCCAGGTTCTCAGTAAAGACAGCAGCCAGTGTCAGCTCCAGTTTTGACCTCCAAAGGACACCACCGGTGAATGTCTGTCAGCTGGACTTGTACTGGTGGAGTACTCTGGAAGACTGTCACAGTCCCTGTTAAAGTCAAGGTATACAACATTCACTGCTCTTTTCTTGCTCACCAAACCAGACCTTGCCTTAAAGCAAGATGTCAGGTTGGTCACAATATTGTACGCCCGTGGTGAATATGTACTGTCTGTTCTCAGTTGCCCTTTTGGGTTTGGGATGGTTTTTTTTTTGTCTGTGGATGTAGGTTCCAGGAGGATTTGTTCCGAAATCTTCACAGGGACTGAAGTGAGACTGACTAGCAGATGGTTCTCCAGATCCTCCTTTTCCTTCTTGATGATAGCTTTTTTCCTAATCCTAAGGCAACTATCTGGATCACCATGACCTTTCAGAGATGATAGAGAATGACCTGCAATAAAATCAGTCTGCTCCTGCAGCACCCTCAGATACCTCCCATCTGGTGCCATGGAGTTGCACGTGTCCAAGTGGCTTAAGAGATCCCTGACTCAGTCTCTGTACTGCATGTGAAGTTTCACTCCGGTAGACTCTGATCCAGGGCACCCAATAACAAAGGAAGCAAAAAAGGCACTGAGTGTCTTAGCCATTTCCACACCTATTGTCACCAGGTCTTCTGTCCCACAGAGCAGTGCGTTTCTCAGCCTTTCTTTTGCCAGTATCCTTAGAGGTGCCTTTGTGGTTGCTGCTTTTGTTTCTTTTGAACTTGAACTCCAGGGTTCCCCGAGTACCTCCCCACGTGCTCGGGAGATGTTTCCATATTCCTCTAAAGCAACTCTGCTTTCGCTTTCTGTGTATTTTGCAGAACCTCTCCGTGTTGCCTCTTGCCTCACTTTGCCACACAGATCCTGGCCAGCGGCCCTTATTCCTCAAAGCAGGTCCTATGGTCTTGGAAGCCTGCCTTTGACACCAGCCATGCGTACTCCTGCTGGAATCTTGTCTTCCCACTGGAGCAATTGAGGAGAGCAGTATCTGAGTCCCCTGTCTGCTATGCTCTGCCACCCCTGGAGCTCTGCAGTCACTGCTCGTACGCTCAGCTTCACACTTGGCAGTATCATTGATTGATATGTGAATGAATAGCCCAAAGGGTTGTTGTCTAAGAGCTGAACTTGGGCAGACTCATGAGTCTTTCAGCAGCATCCCAGGCAGTATAACTGTTCTGGAAATGCACATCTGCAGGCTTTCCTTCTGTTGCCGCAAGTCAGTAATTTCCTGGATTTGTCCCTCAGCCCCCATCTTAGGAGTCTCCATCCACTCATCCTTTGAGTGCAATGCCTAGCTGTCTCCTCTTCCCCTGCATCTTGTGGTGCTGCAAGGTCTCTGTGAAGACCTGTCTACTTTCTGTTCACCCTTGCTTGTGGTGTACCAGTCTGCCCACTTCGTCCTGTAGCTCCTTCCACTGAAGGAGCAGCACCTGAGGCAGAGCCCCTGTCCCATGGGTGAGGACGCCAGCACTGCTCCTGTACCAGAGAGGGGCACCTGGCAGTTCTTACAGCCCCAGCCATGGATGGTGGGGAGTCCTCTTCCAGAGGTCTATCTGGGTCAAGGCTCTGGTATGCCAAGAGCAATTGCTTTAACAGAGTTTCTGGGCCTCTCTGCTTCACTGCTGTGCTGCCTGAATTCTGCTGGTAAGCAGACAGTGGAAGTGCTATCATACACTGTATTTTTACCACTGGTTTTAATTCACGAGATGGTAGACTTCCCAAGAGTGAGAGCCTTTGTGTAAAGGTACAGGGAAGGGCCTTGCTGATGGTACCTGGTGTGTGCTGAACTTGGCATTGTGCTCTCTTGGTCGCTTCCCTGAATCCTCAAAGGATTTAAAGCGTTCACAAAGTGCCTCTTTGGCATTTCACTGAACTCTCAGAGGAATTTTCTTGCATTAGAGGCAGATACAGTGCCAGCCTATGCATTTTAAAACACTTGCTATAGTTGGTATTTTTATGGATAGAAAGTCTAGATAACGGTTTTCCTCCTGGTGTCTTGCTAATTTGAAGACCCCTAAGCACTATGCTCCTGTGTGTTTTATGCTTTCTTTTATAGCCTAATACCTCACGAGTCTGAACTTCAAGAAGTCTGAGATTATAAGAATGTATTTAGTTTTCCTTTAAAACATGTCATTTTTGATTAGCATTTGTTTTCTTTAAGTGCAAGCAGGGTGGTAGTATGACTTGATTCTTTGCCATTCTCCAACCTATTGTTTGGAGAGTTTAAGTACAGTTGTACCACGTCAGATTTCATCTGTATACAGTGTTTGTTTCTGCCAGTGGTTGATAATATATATCTAGGGAAGAGAACAGGGGAAATTATAATGATAGTTCCTCGCTGTACTCTCCTAGCATGTAGTGACTGGAGGGTCGCAGTCAGGGACTACCTGAAGTAGGGGTGAGGACTTCGTATTTAATGGCTGACTTGCAATATTGGCAGTGTTCTGTGGCAGGCAGTTTTCCTACATAACCATACATAGAAGGGAATACGTTCCTTTTGCGTTCTAACCTCTTCCTGCTAAATTCACTTGATTTTTGCCAATATAAGAAGTAGGAGGAACAGGCAATAGTTGTTCTCTATTTACCATCTCCATGCAGCTTTTGATTTTACAGACCTGCCACTTGATTTAGCTTACGTCTTTTCCAGCCAGGAAGAATGCTACTCTCTTCACTTACATCTTATAATGAAGCTATTTCTTTTGCCCTTCTCACTTGTCCTTTCTAATCCTTCTTATATCCTTTTTGAAATTACAAGAGTGGATGTTCATACAGAGTTCAAGATAAGAAAGCAGATACTGTGTAATGGCATAATGATGGTTTGGTTTCTGTTCTTTTCTTAATACTCTGTAACAAATTATTTTTCTTTCACTGCTGCTGATCACCGAGCTGATGGTTTTACAGACGTTTATAGTTCAACTGCCAAGGTCCAGAGTTCAGGCCCATACTTGTGGCTATTTAAAAAAATGAAAACCCCAAACAAATAACCCCTAGGGTTTTTTCCTGAACATACCTCACTTAATTGTGGTAATTTCATCTACTATTGTATCATCGCATTGTTAACGACAGATACTTTTGTAGTTCTTCGTTTTATGTAGTCATCCCTGTATATCAAAACTGTAGAGATGCAAACTGAGATTATCCCAAACAGAACTTTCTTGGCATTTGATGGGCGACTATGCCTGAAGCAGAGGGGTATCCTTCTACCCTTCTAATCTTGTACAAGCGGAAGGCTGCAGGCGTCTATGTTGCTGTGCCATTCAAACCTCTGCCACTTCAGTGCATAGGGATGCATGCAGACATGAATGCCTCTGCTGCCAGTAAGAAATAAGCTGTATTTAGAAGAGGGATGTCATAGTATTTTTCCTCAAGAAGGGGGGCGTGGAGACAGGCAGGAATCAAATTACTACAATGCAATGCTAAAGGAAGGGTCATCTCAATGATACAGGGGGTTTTGTGAGGTTTTTTTCATAAATCATGGCTTACGATTAAAATATTCCTTTCCAATGAATTCTTCAGTTTAGGCTGAAAGCATGTAAGAGAAACTGTGTATGTCCATTTTAAAATTCTAGTGTGTTTTTGAAGAGTCTTATTTTTCATTTATTTTATGAGTTAAGAATATCTGCAATTCTGGTTTTAAGTAGTAAACTACTCCCACTAGGAGGTGCTTAGGGGGGAGTACTTTGTGTTAAAAAAAATCAGCACTGGTGGGGAACCTGTCGGGGGAGAAAAACCACCAGTTCCTTTTAATTTTATTAGATGTGTTTACCCTATTCTCCGGTGGCTCTGCAGCGCACTCTGTTTTGGTCACTCATTTTAACCTTACTGGTGATGAATGTTAACATGGTGAAAGGCTGCAGTAATGCTGCTTTAATTGATCCTGTTCCCCTAATCTCATTGGAATGCGTAGAGCATTCATTTTGATACATACGGCATTTGGTAATTAAATTGTTACCTTCAAAATGTAGTTAAAATTTCTGCTTTTAGCTGTTGTCCTTAGGTGACTTTTTTCTCTTTCTTTTTTTTTTCCAGATATAGAACGGGGTGTCTCAAACTGGATTAAAGAAACCTGTTGATATTTTTATTTATATTTTTTTTATTTTTGTATTTGACTTAAAGTGCCATGAAAAAATTTGCATATTGCAAGGTGGTCCTTGCCACCTCTTTGGTTTGGGTCCTTCTGGATATGTTTCTATTGCTGTACTTCAGTGAATGCAACAAATGTGATGAGAAAAAAGAGCGAGGCCTGCCTGCTGGAGATGGTAAGTTTTCTGCCTGAGTAATCTTTACATTATGCTCATGTAAAGTTGCACTCCTTTTAAACACTTAATTTTTTTTTCACCCCAGCAATATAGCACTGCATCAGNAGCACTGCATCAGCATTTATGTGTTGCAGAATGTTCAATGTTTCTTTGAATGACTAGAGAATAAGCATATTGCCTGAGACTTATGTTTAAGACTTAAATTTTAAGACTTAAATGCTTATTTAAGATGTAAAACTTGAAGCACAAATATATATGAAAAATAATAAAACTATGCAATAAGCAGTTCAGGAATGTAAGCTATGTTAATACAGTCTAAAGCATGTTCTAAGTTGCCACTAGTGAGGAAGCAAAGGCAATGTTAACTTCACTAGACTTGGTGGCAAACTAAACCAACAACCAAGCTTACTTGTCCCCCTGTCCCTGCAAAAAAAACACCCCCAAAACAAAAAGACCCAACAAGCCAAACTAGATCCGTCTTACATGCCCCCCCCCCCCAACAC